>CM060178.1:84176151-84776151 GCA_030549775.1 Tamarix chinensis
TTATTAAAATATTGGTTTGAAATTTTATTTCAATAAAAAGAGTATGATAAAATAACAAAATATTTATTTTAATTATCAAATATTCCTATCCAAATTTATATACTCAAAAATCTATAAAATATTTAAATTAAATAATTTTAAATGCTACTTTATCCCAAATAAAAACTATTTATTAAATTTTAGGTTTTTAAAATTTCGAGAGATTACAATAACAGAGTCTTAATATTGACAATTAAAATCATCAGTATTAAGCACTTTATCATCGATAGTAAGGGCGACTAAGTTAGATGATGTTGTTTCCCAAGCCATAAAAAAAATCATAATCCTAATACCGACGATAAATCGTCGGTATTAAGAATGACAAAGTTAAGCGAAGTCGTTTCCTTAGACCAAAAAATTTTTAACTCTTAATATCGATGATTTATTATCAGTATCAAGTATATCTTATCAGTAATAAATATTTCATTATTACCTCGTTTCTTGACAACATAATTCCCTCCTATTTTAGCTGACTAATTTTTTTTATTACCGGCGATATCTCATCGGTAGGACAATATTGTTAGTAATAAGATTTTCATTAATAAAATTTTTTGAGAGAAAATTTTCCCTCTATAGAATTTTGATGAAATAGATTTTTTAATACCAATGATAAAAATAAATCATTGGTTTTTATTTTTTATAACACTTTAATAAAACATTTTGGCGGAAAATTTTGGTGTCACTTAACACTAACAATATTTATTGTTGGTATTAATAAATTTTTTTTTTTGTTTCAGATAAAATAATTTTCAACACTTGATCTAATACCGATATTAATTATCCCAACGATTAATTATCGTCGGTGTTCAATATTTTTATGGTAGTGCAAAAGAATCCTCTGATCAACCAGACACTATAACCTCGTTGGAGAAAAAGCTAGAATTCTTTGAGCCATATGCAGATCCGGACTATGAGACCGGGAACCCCGACCTAGAATTGCTTTATATGCGTGGAATCACGGTTGAGTGATTGTCGCTGGTTAATTAATGTCATAGGATAAAGTTGATTGTTGTACGCTATCATCTTTTTGTTTATTCGTTTCCTGTTTTCTTATGTATCTTTGTTATTTAATCATTCACCATGATTGTCAATTATATCGTTTCGGTCCAAAGTAAGCATCAATTCCATGCATACTGTTGATGCTCTAGCTGCATGCTCTGTTTCCATCCCTTTCAATTCACTGTATCGTGGCTGAACTGTCTCGGCTTTTCTTAAAATGTTTCACCCTTTTGATCTTATTCCTTGTTTGTGGAATACATGCTAGGTGTCGCACAAGTATGACCACATTAATTATTATCTAATGGTATAATTTTGAGGGTGATGATGAGGACGACCAAGTGTTCAGTATAAATGCTATACCTATAGAATCCCTCCCGATGACTTCAAATTGTACAAGGACCTGTGGAATTTTCAAATAACGAGCTGGTCTATCTCTTAATTGTACACTTACGAAGTTAATTATCTATCTTCCTGTTCTATATATGAATTTTTTTAATGAGTACAATGTGTGGGTGTATATAACCATGAGTTATGTATGTGCAGGGAGATTCTTACGAGTTTGTGATGATTTTGAAGGTGGTTGAGGGTGGGTCTTGTTGTGCCGGTTGTTACTTTTTCCTCTCGTTTGAGGCAAAGGAGTGTGGTACTAAAGATAATAATGAGAGAAGAAAATTTGTTCTTTCTTGTGTCTTTCATTGAAGCATGTGTATATGTACTATAAGAAAAAGACATAACATCGACGATTTTAATACCGACAATAATTTATCGTCAGTGTAGTACCTTACTAGCGATAGTTAATCATCGTTATTAGATCAGGTGACGAAAATTTTTTTATCTGAAAAAATGTAGGAAAATTTTCAATATCGACGATACATATCGCCAGTGTTAAGTGTATGGTGCTAAAATTTCTACCCAAAATGTCAGGAGAATAAAAATTGACGATTTATTTCTTAATATCGACGATACTTATCGTTGTTATTAAGAAAACTATTTCATCAAAATTCCATGGAGGAAAAAATTTCCCCCAAAAACTTTTATTAAAATAAAAAATTTATTGCCGACGATATTATCTTTAATACTGACAATATATTACAATAATAAGAAAAATTATTCTTTTGAAATAGGAGAAAAATATGCCGCAAAAAAATGGGGTAATAATGAAATACTTAGTATTAACGATAAATACTTAATATCAACAATTTATTATTAGTATCAAGAGTTAAAAAAAAATCGGTCCTAAGACAATGACATTCTTTAATTTTGCTTTTCTTAAAACCAATGACAGTATTAAGGTTATCATTTTTTTTTGGTTAAGGAAAACGACGTAGTCTATTTTATTTAGCCTTAATACTGACGATAAAGTACTTAATACCAATGATTAAAATCGTTCGTATTAAGAATTAGATATAACCCACACACAAGATGTAGTTGTTCATTTGCCGCCATCTTCTTTTGACTTCTTCTTCTCTCTGTATAATCTCGTGACCTTCCGCCATTTTTCCTTTCAATCTTCATCTTTGTTCTCTATTTTTGTGAATTTTGAAGGTTTGTATACTTCTAATTTATTTTCCTTAAGTATTATTTGGTTAAAAATGACTAATAATGATTTGTTATATGGAATTTTAAACTCCTATGCCTCATTGCCGGAGTAGCACTGCGCCACCACCGTCCCCTGCCAAGCAACCCTACAACATTAATTTGGTATATTTATTAATTATTTGTTTTATTTTATGGTAATATTTGGTATATTAATTAAATTGAAATAATTTTTGAATTATATATTGTAGTTAGTTTGATTGGTTTATTAGATTATTGTGTTTTGGTAATGTAGAATTGATTCACTAGATTTTGTATAATTGAGGTATTAGATTTTTATGGTTAGATTATGTGTACAATTATATTATATATTTTATATAGCTGTTACTATTGTTTTCTTCACCATTGAAATTGAATTATTTGCAATTAACATCATGAGTACAACTGTGAGTCCTATTTGATGTATTCATGATCAAATGGTCTATATCTTATCTAATTGTGTCTAGCTTACAAGGTGTGTTGATTATTGAATTTAGATTGATTGGTCAGGGCTTCTTTAATGTTTTATTTAATTTTCTAATTGTGATCATGATGACATAGGTTTTTTTTGGTTAATTTGATAGTAAAATTTCTATTAAAGGACCCAAGGAACGTAATAAGGATGTGAGCTCTACTTGGGTTACACTTCTGTTGGAGTTCATTTTGAATTGTTTGAAGATTATTTGAGTTGCTTTATTTGATTTGAGGGAAGCCATTAGCTTATGACAAAGGATGGTGGAGTCGTCATGATGGCCATGGTAGTAGTGGTGACAGTGGAGGTGAAAGGTGGAGGAATGAATGGAGAAAAAGTAAGGATGGGGGTTGACTATTTTTGGTTTCTATTTATGATGATGTTGAGGAAGAAGCCAATGAAATAGTGGGGGTTTGGTTTTTGATCAAAATTATGTTTTCTATGCATTTATTTTACTTCTTTTCATGGGCTTTTTGGTGGAAATATTCAAAAAAAGAGTGCATGTATATATTAAATGCAGAAAAATCTTTCATTTATGTTTGCATTCATATTATGAAGATAAAAAAAATTGTGTGAATTATATGTGAAAAGATTGAGGAATCTCATTGTATATTGCAATGGAATATTCTTTTTCATATTATCTACATTTAGGTAGATAGATATGATTATATGAGGTTGGTTAGGGGGGAAAAAGGAATAATTTGATAAGCAAATAGGTTCTCTAGAGGTTAGGTTATGTTTGCTATAATAAGTTAAAAGGATAATTGAAAGGTAATGTTATTTGAAAACTAAAAAAATATTAACCATAATCATTTCACATAACTAACTATAAAGTAGTTAAATGATATTAATATAGTCAATTTTTAGCTTGGGGCTAGGGTTTAGGGTTCATATCTATGGTGTAGGGTTAGGGTTTTGGGTTGGGATTTAGGGTTGATGGTGTAGGGTTTAGGGTTAGGGTTAGTGCTTAAGGTTAAGGGTTTGGGATTAAGTGTCTAGGTATTAGGGTTAGGGTTTAGGATTTTAGTACTTGTTTGGTATAGGGGTAATAGGAGTAAAAAAATACTTATATATTTTACATATCTTGTATAATTTATTTAAAATTAAACAATGTTTTTTCAAATGAATACTTATTTTATATCTTAATTCAATTTAAAAATATCATTTTATTAAAAATACTTTTACTATTGTTGAACACTTGATATTAAAAGACTCAAAATAAGGGGAAAATTTCTACCCATATTACTCCCATACCAAACAAGCCCTTAGGATTTAAGTTTTGGTTGGTGTTTAGGGTTTAGGGTTAGTGTTTAGAGTGAGGATTTAGTGTTTAGGGTTTGTGTTAAGGGTCAAAGGTTTAGGGTTATTGTTCAATGGTCTAGGGTTAGGGTATAGGGTCTAAGGTTTGGGGTTAGTGTCTAGAGTAAACGTTTATGGTTTGGGCTTAGGATTGATGTTGGGTTTGTGTTTGGGTTTGGATTTAGGATTGGGGATATGTTTGGATTAGGATGTAGGTTAGGTATTGACTATATTTTGATCGTTGAACGAATATAAATCCAATGGTCTAGATTATTTCCTATATTTGTAGTTTAAGAAGAGTTTGTGTGTAACCCTCATTCTTTATGTGTGTGTGTGTGCATGCGCGCGCGTACACATACAAAAATAACAACATTATGATGTCATTATAATGCCACAATACTTTTTAGAATACTACTCCCAAAATAAGGATTTAAATCTAGCTAATTAATACTAATTGGAAAATCACAATATATTTTAAATTACAAATACTTTGAAGATAATGTACCATAATGTTTAAATTACCATAGGAATATATAATACATATGTCTATTCCTAATAGGTATAGCATGACATGTCGAGCTAAAGTGAACAACCAAGGGAAGAGGCAATATCTGTTTAATCCGTCTTTTCATAAGCATACCCACTCATACACTAGAGAGAGGGCATGGTGTTTACAACTAAGTATTCAAGACAAAAGGTAGAGGCCTTCCTTACCCTTCTAGGCAGTTCGTACGGAGAAAGAAGCAGCATGTAAGTAGAAAAACCAAGGCTAAGTTTATCGTTGATGTGGTCTTACACAAGACTAGACGGATATGTTACGTGTTTCATACTTAAAAAGGAGAGTGTAATAATTAGATAATTTAAAGCATATGTTCAACATCTATCTACAATATATATGGTTTTCCCTCCATCACACCTTTTTCTCCTCTTTCTCTATCTGTGTGTCGACTCATTGTACTCGATATATATATACATATATCTACTATTACAATATTAGTATTACTATTATGTTATAAAATGCAATAATTATCAGTAGTCATTGTAGCAATAATAATAATAATAATAATAACAAGAATGTAACGTATTTTAATAATATTTTTATGAAACTATTTAATATTAACACTTTCAAACAATATGGATGTTTATTTATTTTTAGAAAAGGAACAACCGTCTAGCAACATATAGTTTGTCGACAAATAACTTTAATCTCTATCGTCGTCCGGCTATGCAGGCTAAGAAAAGCTGGTGTAGTATTAGAAAAGATTCCGACCCTGCGCCCTTGGACACGTTCCGACTTCCAAGTGACATTATAATTGTAATATATATATACACAGACACACACACACACAGATATATATACGTACTTTGCTCCATAAAAGCCGAAGCTCAGCGACCTCAAAGTCAAGCACATATTTTTTTTTCGGGGGCCAAACAGTAGTATGTGATACGTCGTGCGCGGTGGATGGATTAGTTTGCGACAGCCTGGAGCGTTAAGACTTTTTCTTATCATCGAACAGAAAAAGCAGCAGAGGTGGCCGGCTGATGTTTTTCCTTGCTGCTGAAGCCGTCTGTCAAAGCCTAAAACGAGGCGTTGAAGTTGTTGCATCATGTACGTGATATGAGTCGCCGAGTCGGAAGCCACTGTGTCAGGTGCGCCGGGAGTCGGCTGAGCTTATTTGTATTGACGTACCCGGCACGAAACTAACAAAACATTTTCCGTGTGACGTGGAGCGTCGGAAGGCGATAGGCGCCGTCATTTTCCATCCGACGATGACTTATATGCGACTGTCATGTGGATGGTTCTTAGATTTCCCCAATCATCGATATTACTTCTCAAGTTCTCAGTTATGATACAAATTATTATTTAAAAGTAGTAACACGTTATTATCGTTAGATTTAAAAAATTTAAGGATTAATATTAAAATAAATTTAGATTAAATATTTATTAAATTTTAATTATTAATTAAATATTAATATAATTATTAAAATTAATTCCTATACATATATATCTTAGGAAGAATTTGTAAGTGACATTCATTTTATATTTATATCTACTACTATTTTAAAATTTACATATATTTAATATAATATTCAATAGAATTATGCGTTTGATACTGATCTCATCGGAGTCAAAACTTCTAATCATATAACATACTACTCCTATTAATTATAACAAAATGAACCCTACCGTAACAAAGTAGTAATATTATAATACGTCTTTTCTTTTATGATATTATTATAAATTTCCATAATACATTTTAATTATTAATATTTTTTTAATATATATTAATAAAAATTATAAAAAATAATAATAATTTTCTCTTTGTCTCTAGTTTTCTATCCCCGTCCCTCTACAATGCTGCTGTGGATTCTCACGACACAAGGTTTAAAAAATTGTTTAAATGATGCCTTGATTGCCAAACAAATACTACCGAATACTAATTTCAGTATAATAATCCTTACGGACTCTTTCTTTCTTTGTCGTAATAATTTAATCATGAGATGTCGTACGTAGCTAGAAAAAGAAAAGGGCGAGGGAAAAGAAACTCACAAAAGGCTTCGAAAAGAAAAGAAAAAGAAGAAAGGCTTTTTATACAACAACCTGATGAGCGAAGGGAAGCGTAAAACGTACTAGATTCCAGCTGCCCCTTTTCCGTTTCTTAACTGATGACCAGAAGGAATACCAAACAAAAGAACAAAGCCAGGATCCTCCCTCCATTAAAGCTCAATTCCCTCCTCATCTCCCCTTCTCTCTCCCTCTCCGTCTGTCCGGCTATAAGCTC
The DNA here is from genome assembly GCA_030549775.1 of Tamarix chinensis. Taxonomy (NCBI): domain Eukaryota; kingdom Viridiplantae; phylum Streptophyta; class Magnoliopsida; order Caryophyllales; family Tamaricaceae; genus Tamarix; species Tamarix chinensis. The sequence continues at coordinate 84,183,319 of CM060178.1, forward strand.
CTCTACAAAATTCCTTCGGCACTCGAGGGACATCAATTCTCGTCTGTCTTCTTCGGTGGAGGAAGGGACCCTTTCTTTCCCTTTTTCGAATTTCCGGTTTTCATTCTTGACGTGGCGTACGAACTCTGTCAGCTGATCGACCGATCGGAAAAGTATAATCCGTCGAACTTTTACGCGCATCCCGCTCCTGAATTCAATTACTATTCCTGAAAACGAGAATCAAAGAAGAAAATGTGGGACGCATTACTTTGTCGGAGTAATTTCTACACCAAATGGTAAGTTTTTGTCCGATGAGATTTTATTTTATCTAACAAGAGAAAGAAAGAGAAGAGAAAAGAAAACAAACGCATCATATACTTGATGATGGACGCTGTGCTTGAATGGCTGATACGTTATCGTGCAGCAAGGCGGCGTTGAAGATGATAGCTATGAGGATGGATGCGATCATGAAGAAAAGGAACGCAATGCAGAAGTTCTTGAAGAACGATATTGCCGATCTTATCAGGGTTGGCCTCGACTATAATGCCTATGGCCGGGTAATTCAATTTTCCTCCTATTTATTTCAATTTCATTTCAGTCATGACCCCCTGATTCTCCTCGTGCGTGGACTAACAACATCCCCCCCCCCATCCCGTCCAAAAAAAAACCTGAGAATTTCTTCCACTTTTATTTTCTTCTTCATGATTCTTGTATATATTTTTAGTTGATGTCGCTGATGTTTTTTGGTTATGAGTATCGGTCGGCTGCACGTTCGCAGTGCAGATGGCAGGTTTATACATGGAGCTGAATTCAACGTCATGCTATAGCTACGTTGAAGAATGCTCTAGGTGCGTCGCCGATCATCTCAAAGACATGCACAAGCAGGGGTATGTCCTCTCTCTCATTAGTTCATAGTCACGCACGCGATTTGCTGGAGATTAATTAATTATTTCATCCCATCCAAATTCTTTTAATTAAGCAGCTCACGAACATGATGATAGGCACGAATGCGTCGAAATCGACAGAATTTGACTGAAACCAATTTTTAAGTCTTACTGTTCAATTTATAAATATATATACTCCAGTCATTGTCGCTATAAAGGAAAAGGATGGACCTGTCTTCGAAATAGTCATACATCATCCCCACCTAAACTGCAATTTGTTGCTAGGGGAATTTGTTCGATCTACTTTTCCTCCCTTCTCTCCTCAAATATATGCCAGAAAGTCGATCGTACCCGCCTGCTACGCTTGCTTCGTCCACCTCTCTTAAGACTTCTGTTTATTGTTCGACAGGGAATGTCCTGACGAGTGCAAAATAGCAGTTGCGTCACTGATATACGCGGCAGCCAGATTCGCTGATCTGCCTGAGCTGCGCGATCTTAGGAATCTGTTTATTGAGAAATATGGAAATGACATGGACCCTTTCCTGAACAAAGAGGTAAAAATTTATCATCAGTTGTTAGTTCCACGGAGAACTGTTGCGTGTTTAACTGAAACTGACAGTGGCGCACACGCACACACTTCCTTTCATGTCTAGTTTGCTGAGAAGCTAAGGTCAGCTCCTCCAACAAGGAAGATGAAATTACAGCTGATGCAAGACATAGCCCAAGAGTTCTCTATACAATGGGATCCCAAGTCTCTCGAGCAGAGGCTTTCTGCGACAGGTCCTGCAGGCACTACTGCTGCTGATGATGCTCAGAAATTGCCCAGAACCAGGTCCGACATAGATGAAGGTAGCTCTGGTAGGCGTCATGACAGAACGCGTACCAAAGGGTTGGGAATCTCGAAAAGCAATGTGGAAGAGAAGGCGCCTGCGCATGATGGGAAGCCTATCACTGATAGATATGTCCTTGCCCCGTATGCTAAGGAACCCGGTGGTCTCCGCAGGTTCGTGAACATTGCTCATCCAACGGGCCAAACACCCCGTGAAAAGGGCCATATACCTGGATTTGATAATCCTCCAGCGGTTGGCGAAGGTAAACCGAAACCAAGATCAGTGAGGCAGAGGTTCTTGAAGAATCCGCAACAAGATACATCACGTGTAAGTCCTCAGGCTGAACCAAGCAATGCAAGAGGAAGTCCAAGTGGTTTACGAAAAGATAAGTCCGACGTCGATGATCGGGAAGAGCGTGAGCTTGACCAGCTTCTGATGCGTCACAGTGAGAAGCGGTCACCAAAGACACCCCAAAACCCGAGTCATGCTAAAGTGCCCAATTCAGCACGGAATCAGGAAGGGTGCAGCAGGCCCCAGAAATCGGAACTGCCTTTGCCACCGGGAAGAAGAGCAAAAGCTCTTAGTACGGTTGGTGAAGTTAAACCAGTCCCTTCAGCCGATTCAAATAATAGAGGACGGCACTCTAGAGCTGCTTCTTTGGATGGAATTGGACATGTACATCCTAAGATGCCTGACGATTACGACGAATTAGCTGACCGCATTGCTGCTCTCAGAAGATGAACGTCTAGCTAGACGGTGAAGAAATGATTGAATTTGTGTAAGGCCGATTTAGCTTAAGATAAGAACGCACACAAGGCCTATAGAATTCCCACCTCTGACGCACTGCAGAAGATAAAGATATTCACCAACTTAGCTGGCATATTCAAAATCCTCTAAACATTCGGAACAACTACGTTTTGCACTAGGGTTTTATTATTTGAAAAAAAAAAAATTTACTTGGCAGAAAATATTTTACAGATATACCCCTACCCACCGGTATTATTTGCTGTTCGCCTGTTCCCTCCCCCGCCCAGCCGTCTACCGGCAACTTTTGCTGTTTCCTTATCCCCACTACGGGCAACTTTTGGCGTTCCTTGCCCGACTAATTTTTTTATCTGCATCTTTTTAACATCTATCCGGCCGGTATTTAGAAAAAAAAATCTAAAAGCCAGATTTACAACTGAAAAAAAATATTAAATTAAACCCTATCCTACAGGTAAGATTTGCTGTTGAACCCTCCCTATCGGCAAATATGGCCGAATCTTCCCTCGTAACAAAAAAGTTCGTAAAAAAAATTTAATTACTTATCTTGTCGTGAGGGAGGTGAGAGCTGAGAGAAGAGATCGTAAAAGTTTAGTGAGAGAGTGAGAGAAGGACTCTGTGTGTGTTGAGATGGCTACCCACGGAAGCCTTGCCAGTATGCCACAAATGAAGATTCTTCGGCTCAAACCCCCTTCAAACTTTGGTCTACACACCCTGTCAAGCAACCAAGGCTCTACTACTGTGCTGATTAGGGCTGTTCACGGTTCAAATATCCGATATTTCGAATATTTGATATCGGATATTTGAAATTTCGGATATCTAAAAATGATATTTGATATTTGATTTGAAACTTCGGATATCCGAAAAATCGGATATTTGAATTTTCGAATTGGATATCAAATATAACCGATATTATCCGAATACAATTTCAAATATAAAAAAACTACCAAATGATAAATATATTTGATATTGTCTGATTTGTTGAGCGAATGCTGAGCAAATATCCGACTTACTCAACAAATATCCAATGTGAAAACTAAAATAAGAAAGGAGTGGATGGAGTCTATCGGCATGCATCGACATGCAGAGTATTTTTATTTTTATTTTTATAAATATCTAAAAAGATATTGTATTAAAAATATAATTTCAATTAAATTAAATTTTGCCTCAAATAATAAATAAAGTTAGTAAAAATTATACACAGACACATCTAAATTTATTTATATAAAATTATATATAAAATAAAAAATTATAAAAATATGTATAAATATTTTTCTTCGGATTGGATATTATTTGTATTTGTCGGATCGGATATTTGGTTTGTTTGACTTTTCCTTGACCGGATCGGATATTTGATTTGAAAAAAAAATCAGATCGATTATTTGCTTTTTCGGATTGAATCGCTTTAAATATCAGATCAAATAAGCAGATATCGGATAACATGAACACCTCTAGTGCTGATTGTTGGGCATATCGTGTCAACTAATGGGTTTTTAGGCATTAGAAAGACTTGCGCCTGATATTACTGTATACCAAAAGTAACAAAACCAATAAGCTCCCCACACCTCACAATCACATAACGGATCAGGGGGCTTTTGGCGACCATTTTACTGATTTAAAAATTTTAAAAAATGTTAGTTATTATTATCACGATTACTACATTTGATTACTTATTACTGCTATCAGTATTATCAGTCTCTGACGGCCGAAAAATCTATGCAGCTAGCTTAGCAGGTATTGTTGGTATGAGAAAACTTTATTAAGCAGTTAAAATTAGGGTTGAAATTGAACATCTGCTGGAATCATGTGTAAAGAAAAAAAAGGAAAACGATAAATATGGAAAAGTAGATAGATTAATTTTATTAAAAAGTAATATTATTATTTATTTATTTTATATTCTTTTGATTATTATCAAAATTTTATTTTTCTGATATGTTCTAATAAGTCTTTATAAAATATTTGAATGGCAGATTCTTTTCTAAAAGCTAATAAGTTTGAGGTATCCTTTAGACAACTTAATTAATGCATAATATGAATATTATATGAAAAAGTAATAAGGTAGAGCGTTTGGTATACATGTAATATTAGTACCAACCTTTTAGTAACTTATCTAAAATGAAATAAATTGACGTTTAATGATACTTTTAGGCATCTAGCTAGTATTTTGTTAATAATTATTTCTATTTTTAATGTTTGATAGATGTAATTTTGCCAATTTATCATTAATCTCATATATCGTTAGATTTAAAAATTTTATTAATCAATGAAATTATATATAATAATAATAATAATATAATCCTGGGGCAACTACGTACGCATCGGCAACTCATATCATGGCTTACTTAGTAATTAAGCAACTAATGTCTCGAGGTCCAGATTCCAATATAATCCATCCAGCAATGTCTACAAAGCAGCGCACTTTGGAATGGATCCAACAAATTAAGGAGTCGGATTGTATAAAGCTGGAATCCTTGAGCGAGACTTCGAAGCTCCAGATCATGAAGTCGTGCATGCCGCTCTTTCGTGTGTATGAGTCTATTAATTCGATTTGACACCAATACTTTTTTTTTTCCCCCTTTGTTTTCGAATCCTATGTTTTAGTTTTTTGAAATAATATAATTCCTACACCCTGGATAATTTATATGATTTATATAGAGTGTGATGCTTAAACATTACACAATCGTTTGACCGAGACAATTCATTTTTATATGAATTGTATGATCGGTGATGCAGTGTGGTGCAATGTTGATTGTCTACTGCTGCTATATATATATTCATGATAATTTTAAGATAAGTGTAGCTATGACTTTTTAAGATAATTTTTTTTAACAATTTTTTTTTTAAGTAGTTTTTAGCTTACGCTTCCAATTAAAAGCTTATCAACCTTCGATCTTCGGCTACCATTTCATTTTTTTTAGGTTTCTATCTTTCTTTCTTTCTCTCTATCTCTCTCTTTTTTCAGCTAATGTCTACAGTCCTTGACTAATTATTGAATAATAAAAAAAATTGGACAGGTATAATGATATGTGCATGAAAACCTTGTGGGATGTAGTACCCCTCCATTTTTTAATATAAGAAAGGTAACAAGGTTTTTAGGCGCATATTAGAAAATATTAAGATCTAGAGAGCAAAAAAAAAAGCATCTAGTATTGTGGATATACCATCGTATTATTCTCCTCAGCTTATTTTTATTACATCTAATAAGTCTTGATTTTTATAATAATAACAATAATATGAATTTCATACTTATAATAATAATGGTAATAATAATAATAACATTACTCCCTCTATTTCTAAAAAAAATCATTTTAGTAATTTACCCACTATTTTAGGAGGTAATAATTATGATCTTAGTATAACTATTGTACTATTAATTAACTAGAAAATAACATAATAACTAATGCATAGAAGAAGAAAGATAAAAATTAAGGTAAAAATGGAATAGAAAGATTGACTTTTTTTTAAAAAAAAAAATTATTTAAAAAAATCATCTATAGGAAATTTCTCCTAGAAATATAGGGAACAATAAAGCGGTAATTATAGCATTAACAACAACAACAACAACAATAATAATAATAATACATTCAATTTTTTTAAAAATAAGATCAAAGCGGTCAAAATCAGACAAGGTAAACACTGATTTAGAAGATGGAAATCGATTATGAAACTAAGTAATAGATTGAAACACGATTAGCCACTAGATTAATAGGAGATTCCCTACTTCCTACTTCTTTTTGATACTTTCAGCAGGCAAAATAATCTAATACCACACTTTTTAAGGAGTTTGATATGTGTTTGATTATTAATTGAGTGTGTTTAAATTTTGGTTTAAATTAAATTTGGAAAGGATATGAAAAAGGAGAAAGATGGCCTTTTCGGGTACCAATACAATGGTGGCCCCATAACTACCGACTAGTTCACATTTTCAAATATATTTTTTTAAAGATTGGGAAACTAGCCGAATGATGTTATCAAACCAATCAACTGGTTCATCTGGCCTAAATGTGTTCATGCCCGATTTCATTCAATTACTTTTCCAATGATTTTATAATTTGGTGGATAAACTTGGGATTGATCAAAAATATTTATATGAGCTTAGTGAGCATTTTAGATCTAATTTATAATACCCTAATTTTGACTAAATATTTTTTTAAAATGAGTTTATAAAAGGAAAAAAAATAAGAAATATAGGATTTTACTACCACGTCCAATACATAGAAGGCATTGTCAATACCTAATATGTGTTGGATGCTAGGCTAAAAGTAGCCTCATATCCTAACATTAGGTGTGACAAGTACCTGATCCAAAAATCAATACTAAATAACAAAACAATATAAAAAGATATAACAAGACAAGAATGAGTGGAAACAAGTAATAGAAAGAAATATTTATATGCATAAATTGAGTTAGATTTGAATACAAATAAGTATAGATAAGTCTAGTTTATGCCCTACCCCAACATCGCACTCACCATTTGCGTCCCAGAACATACTTCCACATCTAATCTTATGCATAATTACTTGAAGAAAAAACATAGCATCAGTACGATAAAACGTACTGAGTAAACATAAGCTATTAAAAGCAATAACATACATACACGTAAAACATACAAAAACATGCTTACTCTTATGAATACCAAAAATCATGGTAATACATGAAAATTGGGACATTTACTTAAAAACCCACAATTCATATTACTCATAACTATTCATGCAAAAGCCTAAAATTATATGAACATTTAGAATGTAATATCGAACACCAAAATAATAGAATTTAGACACATATAAGGTCTATTGATTATTCTTATCCATAGTATGTTATCAATGAACATGTTTCTCATGTTCACTTATTCTCTGATATAGATAAAGTTAAAGTCCACTTATTTTACTTATATCACATATAATACTATGATTCATTTATCTATTTCCAAAATATAATATTATTCACATTTAAGGAACGACAAGCAATGAACCCTCAATGAACATCCATAGCTTAGCGGCTAAGGAAACCACACGATATCTAAAGCACAATAGCCAAAAAAACCTTACAAACATAATAACAAACCAAACCTCTCAAAACACCCTAACTAAGTATCAATATCCCTTATAGGACTCTTATGTTACTTATAGAGTAGAAAAAAAAAAGCCTTGCTGACCCACTATCAAAGTATCACATATAATATTATAAGGAAGGCGTATACCGCACAACCTTACCTCGGAGGTCATCCCAAGGCAACTCAATATAGACTATAAACCACTAGGTGATCTATCATAGCTAGTCATCACAACTTTCAAAGGTGGAGTGAAACCACTAGCTAATTTATAGTTCATATAGATTACCTTTAAAACCATTTATTTCACTTACTACTTAAATTACTCAAAATCTCAAATATATTATTAATCACCACCCTAAAATAAGCCCATACTCCAAATTCAAAATAAATTACTATTCAATATACACTATTTATGCACAACTAAAAATCGAAAATTATTTATTATCGGGATTTACTCACTATAAGAAAACATATGTATAACGATGATAATTGTCGTCGCCGAAAGCCAGATTGTCATCGCTGATAAGTCATGACAACAATTTTATCCCTAGAAATGTTTTTGGAAATGACAGATTTATCATCGATATAGTTTTTATAGTGACGATAAGAGACATCGCTGAAACTATATATTGCGACAACTTAATTCAAAGTTATGTTGACTTTTTCAAAATTTTGAATTTTATAGTGACAACGTGTCATCAAAATATATTTTGTTTATGTATCAACATATTTCAAAATTTTAATTGTTTTTATGTAAAATTTTGAGTCTTTCATTGATAACATGTTGCCGTTGTCCCTACTTATAACGATGATATTTTTTTAAAATGCAATATTTGTAATGATTAAAATACGAGTATGCATAGGTATATATTATTTAAAATATATATCAAAATATAAATACAATAAAAAAATTAAATATATAAAATATTTTACATAATATAAAATATTGTCTCATCTAAAAGTATACCAAAGCTTACCTAAAAAAAAGTTAATCTAATCCAGCGAAGATATCATCTCATCATTATCATTATCTTAATGCTGAGAAGGTTGTGGAGGCTGAGAAGGTTGAGGAGGGATGTATTACATTATATTATATATGCATTTGTCTATATAATCCATCTTGTCTTTGTGGCTTCGAACCAGCTCCAATATTTCACCAATTTTGGGATTAGGTTGGGCAGCAATAGATTCAGACGTGTCAAGCTCAAACCATGAAGCACAACTAGAGATAGAAGCACTGGACAAAGAAGAGCATGATACTATGCATCCAACACCTTTCCTAAGGCCTTCACGCCATCCTAGAATTACATCGGCTATGGCTATCTCATTGACTAATAGTGGTTCATTGCTCGAACCTTCCTCCATTGTTGCTTGAGTTTGAGATTCTTTCTCGTAAATACTAACAATTTCTTCCTATGATTAAAAATTTAATAATTAATTATTTTAGAATAATTAACAAAATACTAATGTATAACATTAAAATAAAATACTTACATAACGTTTCATTCGGCCATCAGAGATCCACTCTCCATTTCTTGTGTGCAAATCTTTGTAAGTTTTAATCTATAATGGCAACTGCTAGATCTGTGGATTAGCCTTTTATTTTATTTAAAACAACAAGTTAATAATATTATAATAACATTATAACAAAAATATCATTAAAGTATGATATTCTATACCTTCTCATGTCAATATATGGAGATAGATCTTGAAACATGGAGACCGAGATTAACCAAATTAGAGTTTTGGGTTAGGGTTAGGGTTTAGTGTTTAAGGTTAGGGTATAGGATTATTGTTATATGGGTTTAGGGTTTTAGTTAGGGTTAGGGTTTAGGGGTTAGATCTAAGGCATGAAAACTATAATACCCTATATTTTTTAAATGGTTGAATAAGAACTATGCCAATTTTTAGACCTTTGATCTTGATTTAATGTTATGATTTCGTTTGAGGCACGGTTCATTTGAATTCATGTTGAAAATGGAGTTTATTGAGTTTTTTAGGCAAACTGATTGACTGGTTCCATGAACCGTTCAACTGGTTTGTCATTTCAGCAAAATGGATTTTCTTGACTAAATTAATAGACTGTTTGTAGAATAATTGACTGATAGGCCCAAACCGATCATTTGGTTCATCCAGATGGATATTGTAACACCCCCAAAATTCACTACTGAAAAATTTTATTTTATTTAAGATTTAGGGAAAGCAATTAAATCAAAACTTGTTAATTTTGGGGATGTTACCGACGTGATCAGTACAAGCCCGACCCCCTGCCGTTCTTGTACTAACCACAAGGCTAAAGGAAATTAACAACTATCATAATTCAAATTTGAAACAAGGCTTCATAAAAGCATTGAGTGATCATAAAATAGAAATCAGAGTATGCGAAAAAGGGTTACAATCCAGAGTACATAAGTAAAATTTCTCAAAAGGAAAAAAGATTACAATACAATAAAAATAAGTGTGAGTGAACCAGTACAATGTAAAAGAACATGAAAAGTAAATCCAGTCATGATGCTCTCGAATCCCCAGGCTAATTCCATGCTCAACACTTAGCCCTACCAGATGCCTCGTAAACATCAAAGGCATAAAAAACAGTATCATCGACATGCACAAAGTCAGAGGGGCCTTCTGCTTGTGGGAATGAGCAGCACCCATGAAATGGATGGTCAGTACGCTACGTACTGAATAAGGTAACCATGAAACTAAGGCCAACACACAAAGGCATATAATACAAGCATGATAATATAAAAGTATTCAATCATTACAAATAAATAAAGGACAAGCTGTAGTCCAAATCAACTAATTCTTTAAATATTTGATCAATCCTTATTTCACACCATACTTATTATTGTTCCATGCAAGTGCGGCCGGTAGACCAAAACATATAGGGCATAATACTCCTGACCACTATTATTGCCAATGGATTGTTCTCCAGGATAAGATGCTCCTGGCCACTATTATTCGCCAGTGGATCGGTCTGGCCCTGATTCTCATGGTGTTTCACTGTAAGTACTTAATGTCTTTCCCGTGTCTTATCACAATTATGTTCAGTTTGTTGAGCACGGAATCCCCCACTATTATAGGTGATGGACTAAAAATGTATAGGGCATAATGCTCCTGATCACTATTATTTGCCGGTGGATCGGTTTGGGCCCGACTCAACAGTCTTCCTCTTTAAATGATTATTATTTTATTCGTGTCTTATTCGATAAGTTTTCACCCTAGACATGCATGTCACACTCCATCTACTCTTATTCTCCCAAGAGGGTCTGTCCCATATTTTGAGACTCTTCCCCTCCTAACACACCGCAACATCATTTCCTTATTCCACTTACTCACACCAGAGGCCCAACTCCTAAGTGTGTGGGTCAAGGCCCACTACCTTACAACTCTAAGTCCACTCACTGCCTTACCCTAGAGTTTTTACCAAAAACCCTAATTTGGGCCTATGTGGCCCATCCTTCTCTTCCTCACACATAGGGGTCATCTTAAAACCCCACACATTACATCCCTTAGGTTTAAACTTTCATCATTTCAATTTACTACCCTGAAACACGTGTGACCACCAAACCCTAGCATCCTTCTTTCTACCTGTCACCCCTCTATTTCTCAGCTTCCACTCTTGCTTTCCGATGATATCCTTACTCACCCTACACATGACATTCCTCCACTATCACCTCATACTCCACTCACCCTCACTTTACTTTCACCACCATCTCAAATTGGTTTTTTTTCCTCCCAAACTCTAACCAGGTCTCTTATGTACCCTTATACTAACCCGCGTACTATTTTTCACCCAAAGCCTCCAATCACCCAAACAACTCTTCCTTTACTTTCCTTACACCCCAAGGTAACTTTTTATACATAAAGTTCATCCCCATACAGACTCCGTCCACCCCATGCAAACCCGCAAACCCTTGCAGTTTTCATACAAAACCCTATAATTCTCCCATGTAAACTCTAGATTCTCCCATACAAAGTTCACCCACTATTTTATTTTATTCATAGGCCCCCTTTATTTTTTCCTCTCGTGGATCATGGGATATTCAAGTCAATCTCACATTCTTTGGTCAACTTACTTCCCCATTTTCCTTTTTCATCCTTTCACCCATGTTATCAAATTAAATACCCTAGCATGCATGTCCTAAAGGGCCACATCATAATCACGCATATACATATTATACACATGCCATAAGAGAACACATGAGCATACCTCAACTCCAAGTTACGCTACACATAAAACAGTTATCATGATAATCGTAAGATACATAACATATCATGGTATATAATATACAAGGCATACAAGGAACATAACACACATAGGGCCTTAGCTATATCCTTACCTAACATATCACCGGTCTTGAAGCACGCTCCTACGCATTCTTAAGGTTTTGATTGGTTTCACCTATGAGAGGGAAAAACTAAGGATTAGTTTTCCTCCTACCAAAAATACTATTATTTCCTATTTTATTATAATATTAGGGTTACTATTATTAAAAGAAACTTTACAAGTGAAAATAGGATTTTTATTCTCAACTTGGCCTATTAGATTATTACTAGTCAAAATAGGTTTATGTTAATATTTATAGTCATATTTATATTATTAAAGCGAATAGATTTATTTCTTCTAATAATAATACTAACACTAGTTCTAGCAAAAATAATGATATTAATAATAATAATATAATACTAATACTTATAATAATAGAAACCCTAGTACTTTTAATGCTAAGGCTAATAATAGGATTAGTAATAAAAATAATAATATAATAATAGTAATACAAACAAAATACAAATAATAATATAATATAATGATAATAATAATAATAATACTAATAATATTGCGAAGGATAATAATAATGTTTGAAATAATGATAATAAGAGTTCGAATTAAGAATAATATTAGTAATAGTAATATTAGAATACAAAATAATAATAATAATAATAATAAGGTTTGAATATTTTTAATTACAACAAAAATGATAATATGCCAAAACTAGCATTAATAATAATAATAATAATAATAAAATGAAAATCGAAATAATAATAAAATAGGGTTTCTACCCATTAATAATAATAAGATTAATATTCCGAGGCTATAAATAGTAGTAATAATAATAATAATAATAATAATAAATAATGATAATAACAATGATAGCATAATAATAATAATAATATAAATAAAAAGAATAAGGTTTGCATAAATAGGACTTAGGGGTTGAGAGGAGTTAGGGTACCACATAGGGTTGGTGGTGACCGACGACACTGGCGGCGGCGGCGACGAAGAAGAAAGAGGGAGAAAAGGGAGAAATTTGAGTGTTTAATGTAGGAGAGGGGGAATGATAGTGGAAGTTGATATGGTGGAGGATGCCCAAGTGGAGAGGTTTGGAGTGGTGGTGGTGGTGCAGCCAAAGGCGGCGGCACATGCGGCGTTGTTGTGGTGGCCGAGGGTGGTAGAGAGGGAGGAAAGGAGGAGGAGAGGTAGGTAGGGAAAAATGGAGGTATGGGAAGGTAGAGGAAGATCCCCTAGTTGCTCTGGAGGGCAGAGGGGGTGGTTGTTATAGCAGAATCGGCAGTGGATGGTTGTGTGAAGGGCGGCGGTGGTCGAAGTGGGGCTGATCGGGAGGGGGACTTTGCACAGCCAGGGCGGCTTGTGTAGGGCAAATCAATGGTGGTGGAAGGTGTAGTTTGGTGGGGGTAATTTTAAGTAGTGGTTTGGTGGGAGGCTCGGGCAGTGGCGCTGGACGACGGTAACGCAACAAGTGGCTGAAGCGACAGCGACGATAAGAGGGGGCAGAATTCTAGGTTGAGAATAAAGGGGTGAAATGGGGTGGTAGAGGGGTATTTATAGGCTAAGGATGAGGGCGAAGGAGAGAGGGAAGAGGGAGGGTCGGTGGTAGGCGTGTAGGTTGCCGACTGGTAGTCTTTGGCCAGAATAGGCCTGCCATTTTTGCATGTCTGGCATGCTTGGGAAGGGGAAAAGGAAGGGGGAGAGGGGCATGTGTGAGGAGAGAAAGAGGCTGTGATTGGGTGGAGGAGAGAGAAGGAGTGTCAGGGAAGGGGATAGGGGTGGTAGGCTGGCATGAGGCAACTCAGAGGCCACGTGCCTATGCCGGGAAGTGGGAAGGTCGAGCATCGGGGAGAGAGAGGAAGTCGGGGGAGAAGGGAAATAAGAAGGGGGGTGCAGCGGATCGGTCGATATAGGGGAAAAGAAGAAAAGGAAGGAACCGGACCAGTCGGCTGGCAAGGGAGAAGGGAGGTGCGGGCTTGGGCTACGCAAGAGGAATGGAGGAGGAGGGGGTTTTGGGCCGCGGTAGCTAGGCTAGCCCAGGTCGGGGGAAAATAAAAAGAAAAGGAGAAAAGAGGGGAAAAGAAGAAAAGGAAAAAAAAGAGGGATAGAGGAAAAAAAGGAAAAATAAAAATAGGTGGGTTCGGATATTTAAAATATTTTGGTATTTTGGGATATCTAAAAATAATAATATTTTAATAAAATAATAATTAAATTTTCTTTTTAAGCTAATTTAGGATTTTTGAATTTCACTTTAATTAGCGAAACACCCTAGTTTTTCTCAATTAAATTATTTATTAATTTCCTTTTGATTTTTCCTTAATTTCTTCCTCTTATTATAATAAAATAATTAATTTAATTAATTTTTCTTATAAATCCTTAATTAGCCATAATTTTCTATATTAGGGTTTTGGGGTATTTCAGATATATTTTTCAAATTTTATTTTTAAAAAAATCTCTTATACTAAAATGGATCTATACCAACCCATGCTAAATTATCCCTAAAAGATTCCTAACAATTTTCATGATGCATTTAGTATAAAATATTGCCTTAGATCAATCTAGAGGTCAATTGGGGACAATTGAGGGGAAGAGATGACCTCAGTCTTGTCTTCTTCCACCTCTCTCCTCTGCACATTTTTGAGATCAATGCTTTGATCTCAGGCATAACTATGAGAATCTGGAAGATTTATTCCACGCTGACCTTCTTCTACTTCTCTTGTGTATGTTAATTCTGGCATAATTGATCCACATTCTCTAAAAACACCAAGTGAGCTTTGGAGAATAGGTCAGCATATCTTCAACAAAATCTGTCCATTTAGGTCAAATTAAAATGGTAATTTTTAGGATTTTGACTTGATTCTTGAAACCTCCATGATTCCTCTCAATTGGTTAGCTATACATAGCCCCAATCATCCCTTTTTTGCACCTTTTCTTTCAGCCACTGAAATCTCTAAATCTTGTATTCACCTTCTGTCTTTCTACACTTCAAGACTTGCAATTTATTTTCTTACACTCCTTTGATCCTATCTCTAGCTCTCTTTTTTTTTAATTGTTAAGTAAGGAAGAGTTAGATTTGGGGGGAAAAGGTTGAGTGGTCTAGCTGAGCATTTCTCTGTTTTACCTCAAGTTGGTATGTTATTCTTTCCTTCTATTTTTAACTTCAAAATTTTAATAAGGCTTGGTGTAACTTTTTAAGTTAAGATTGCGGTTTTAAGGTTTTAAAAGTTGATAATTTCATAGTTGGAAATTCTAGTTTTAAAGGAAATTTTGTGTGCATCAAGTAAGTGATTCTTGCATCTAAAATGATTAATGCTTATTCCTGCATGTTTTTGTTTCTTTAAGTTGATTCTACATAATGCCATGAATGATTATAGCTTGCATAAGTGAATTGGATGGATAGATGGTATACTCTGAGTAGAAAGCACGAAATTTGTATGGTTTGTTTTCTTTTAGTTTGGTTATGCTTTGAGGCTATGTTTAGGACTATACTATGATTATTAATGGGATAAAATACATATTTTATCATGGATTAATGACCTAATAAAAGGATTAAATGGATCATAACTTATGGCATACTCCATGAGTAATGTAAAGGTTAAATGGATATTCCACTTATAATTAGTGATGATATTGAGAAAAGTGTAATGAAACTTGGCATGAGCTTGAACAAAATGATAAGATGGATATGAGTTATATGGTACTAGGATAAATGGAAACCCACATGGTTGGAAAAATGAAAAGACAAGGATTGGTAAGGAATGAACATAGAAATTACCTTGCTTGCTTTTGGCCCTTGTGTGATTACTTATCCTTATGAATATTTTACTAATTATGTAAAGAAAAAGATAATCTAGTTGAGTATGGGTTTGGGTTACCTAATCCTCAATTAGCTTCAGATGTTTTTGGTGCCTTTGGGGTGGGATCCTGAGAGACCCTGATGCCTTACCTACTCCAGGCACTAGTAATATATTAGGGGGTATCGATACTGATGGGTCTAATTACCTAGGTGGTTGGCTTCGGCCTAAACTTATATTCCTATTTGTTGACTTTGACCTAAACTTATTTCCATTCTAGTGATTGGATTTGGCTTATACTTTATGTTCCTTATTTGGATAGGCTTCTATGGTATGTAAGACTATTGAGTGGTGTACAGTCCATCACTCGATGATAATAAAATATGGATGATAAATAATTGGTTGATATAATATGAATGATGACCAAGTTAATAGTTAATAACTAGATAGGGATGGAAGTAATGGTATAAATGACCAAAAAGTATAAAAGCTGGTTAAACACTTGGCAAATGACTTAAATAACTCATTGGTTATTAAATGGAATATTGACTGTATGATTGACCTGTCTCATATATGGCTAAGGAAATGATATAACCTAAATGATTGAGTAGTTGGAAATAAACCCTAGAGCTTTCTTAGATTTTAACTGTTATGACATGTGTGAGTACCTATGTTATGATAATGTGAAACCAAGCATGATATATTCTACATTGTTTGAGTTATGCATGATAGCATGCTCTAATGTACTCATACTCTTATATATGGATTTATCATGACGCATGTCGTATTTTATATCCATGTATGATAGAATTTGTATACTTGTGTTTACATTGAGGGAGTAACTTGACTTACTCACTATGTAGCATACTGATATGCCCCTTTTCTCAGTCCCCTGCTCATTCCCACCTGCAAAGGGCCATGTGCATATTTTTGGGGATGGCCAGAAGAGAACCTAACTTAGTTGGGTCGGGGATTGAGAGCATGGATATCTAGAGATATTTTCGGGTGTGTAAGGGAATGTAGTTTTAAATTGGGTAGTATACCCTAACTTATTTTAATGTAGCCCCGTACTGACATCTACTTGTACTTTGTAACAATTTAGTTGGGGACTGTTAAGGTCCTTCAATGTAAACAATCTTTTAATTTGTTTATGTAATCTTTTATTTGTGCACTCTATTATTTTAAATATTTCAATTGGTTTTAGCCCTGTATTTGATTTGGGGTAGTTGGTGGACGTTTAACTTGTGTCAGATACAGCGGTAACACCTCGTTTTTTCTAGGTGTGTTTTCAACTTCCGTAATATTTTAAACAAAATTTTTTTGTAGTGAAAAATAAGGGTGTTATAGGTTGGTATTATAGTGTTTTTACAAAAATGTACTACTTTCAAAAATAATTTGGCTGATACCCTAAGTTTTATCCAAGCCTTTCATGGATGCATGCCGTTTTCAATGATTTTTAAGCTGATACCACAGGATGATTTTGATCTTGATTTGAAATATTTTCCCCTTGATTTTTCTCAACAAGTTTAATTATTTTCAAACTAAGAATGTCCATGAGTGAGAGTGGGGTTGGGAATGTGACATAGGTAGATTTGTCATATGTGTATATATATAATATGATAAGATGATAATACATAGGAAGAATCTGTAGCGTACTTCATCAACTGTGAGATGTGGAAGAAGTTATGAACTCAAGCTAACTCTAGCAGAAATGCCAAGTTGTAAAACCCCCATTTTTCACTGCTAAAAAATTTCATGAAAACATTTGTAGAAGCATAAAATACCTAAAAAACTGGGGTGTTACCACCATACCTGACACAGGATAAATTCCCACCACCTACCCCACATTAGATACAAGGCTAAACTAACCAAAATACTTAAATAACAGAGTGTGAAAAATAATAATTTAATTAAACAACTTTAAGAGTGTTTACATTGGAGGATCCTAACAGGCCCCAACTGAATCATTACGAAATACATATAGATACAGTACAGGGCTATAATAAAATGAATTAGGATATGAAACCTAATTGAAAACCTTAATCCTCCACACACTCTATCAAAACCTTCCAGATGTCCTTACTCTCAAGCCTTGACCCAACTAAGGTAGGCCCTTTATTGGCCATCACCAAAGACCTACACATGGTCTTCTCCTCGTGGGAATGAGTAGGTGACCAAGCAAACTGACACATTAGTATGCTACGTATTGAATATACCAAGTTGCTCCCTAAATTTAACACAATTATATCAATTTATCATACATGAATAAAAATATAACACACATCCTGATAAGTCCATTTATAAGGGCAAGAGTGCATAAAAGATATGTTATCATGCACAATTCCAACAAAGTATAATACGTCATGCTTAGTTTCACATTATCATCGCATAAGCAATTAAGCACTTACATATATAGTAGCAAAGAGAATCCAACAACCTCTAAGGTTTTTTTTTCTTCCAATTATCCATTTCTATAGGTTATACCATTTACTTATCCATATATAAGACAGATGAGTCATCCAATCAATATTCCATTCTATAAGCAGTTAGTCATTTCAACCATTATCCAAGTGTATAAATAGATTTTATTCATTTTGTTTAATCATGCAATTACTTCCATTTCTTAACCAATCATTAACCATTCACTTGGTCATCGTTCATAAATTATCAACCAATATTTACCATCCATATTTTATTATCATTGAGTAATGGACGGTGCACCACCCCCATAGTCTCATATACCATGGAGGCCTATCCAAATAAGGGACATAAAGTCTAGCTCGAAGCCAATCACCAATTGGACATAAGTTCAGGCCAAAGTCAATCACTAGAATTAACATAAGTCCGGGATAAAGCCAATTAATATGGGCGTAATTTCAAGCTGAAGCCAACCACCTAGGTAATTATACGCTTTAGTATCAATACATCCTAGTACATTATTAGTGTGTAGATTAGGTAAAGTACTGGGACCCCTCAAGATCTCGCCTGAAAGGAAAGCTCAAAGGAACCAAAAACCCCCAAAGGCAGATTAACCCCCAGTATCTAATCGAGGATCAGGTAACCCAGACCTATACTCAAGTCAAATTTCTTTCGATTTACATGATTAGTATTTTATTCATAAGTATGGGTGATCATACAAGGCCCATACAAGTAAGCAAGGAAATTTTTCATGTTAAACCATATTAATCCTTTTCTTTTAATTTTCTCAACCATGTGGGTTCTCCATTTGTCCTTGGCTAATATTATTCATATCCACTATATTTTTTAATTCAAGCCCATACTGATTCTCATTACACTTTTATCAATATTACCACTTATCATAAATGAAATATACATTTAGCCTTTACATTACTCATAGAGTATACCATAAAATATGATCCATTTTAATTCTTTCATTATGGTATAGTTCTAAACATAGCCTTAAAGCATATCTAAACCAAAAGGAAACAAATCATGTAGACTAGTTGAACCAATCGATCGGTCTGGCCTAACTAGTCGATTGGTTTGCAATGATAAATTGATCAGTTTAACTCAACTAGACCATTCTTTCCTCAAACTGATCAATTGATTTTATCCAACCAGTCGATGGGTTTAAGTAGAGAGCAAGACCAAGTTCTCTACAGGTTTACCAGTTGATGGGTTTGGTTAACCAATCGACTGTTCTAGGAAACAGTCGATCGGTTTGACCTAACCAATTAATTAGTTTGCCCTAACATAGCACCGAATCATAAATTTCATTCATATTCTTACATATTAATCATCCATAACCCATTAAAGCATGTATCAACATAGTCTACAACATTTTTAACCAAATTAACATGCATTTCACAATATGGAATCATCATAACCTATTTTTTTACCCAATTTCATGATTTTTACTCAATCATATAATCTAATCACTTGAATCACTTATACAAACTGTATTCATTCATGCCAACATATATAAATCAACTAAAGGTAACATCTAACATGCATGAATAATTACTAAACATTTTAGAAACAAGAATCACTTACTTGGTGAAGGCAAAATCCCTTTAAAATAACAAATTCCAACTATGGGAAAATCTCAGCTTTTAAAACCTTACAAGAAAAATCTCAAACTTGGACATTATACCAAAACCTTACCAAATTTTGAACTTAGAAACATAAGGGAATAAGAACATACCAACTTGAGGCCAAAAACAAGGAAAGAGCTAAACTGAACTAGTCAACCTTTTTTTTCAAAATCTAAATCTTCCTTGCTTAACATTTAAAATAAGAGAGAGTTAGAGACAGGATCGGAAGAGTGTGTGAAAATAGATTGGTAAGGCTTGAAGTGTGGAGAGAAGGAAAGTGAATATAAGACTTAGAAAATTTGGTGGCTAAAAGAAAGGTGCATAGCAAGCATGATTAGGGATATTTATAGACAACCAATCGATGGAAAGCACTGAGGGTTCGAGAATCAACTTGAAACCCTACCATTGATCATTTGAATTTGAGGAGAACAGATAGATTTTATCCAGATTTGCTGACCTATTATTTAGAACTCAAATGGTGTGTCTAAAGGACACAAGTCAATTAGACTAGAATTAGCATTCACAAATGGAATAATGGAAGGTCAGCATAAAAGGAATCTTTTAGTTGCTCATAATCAATTCTGAGTTCTGAGATCGAAGCATTAGATCTTAGAATCGTGAAAAGGATAGAGAAGGAAGAAGATTATACTGAGGTCATCTCTCTCCCTTAATTGTCCCAATCGACCTCTATATTAACTTGAGGCAATATTTTCAGCTAAATACATCATAAAAATAATTAGGAATCTCTTAGGGAAAAATTGGCATGGGTTGGTAAGATTCTATTTCAGTGGAAGGGATTTTTCAAAAAAATAAAGCTCGAAAATATGACTAACTCGACAAACCAGTCGATGGATTCAGGTCTACTAGTCGATTGTTCTACCACTAGTCGATTGGTTTCCCCCAACCAATCGATCGGTTTAGTCGAGGAATCCAACTTTGCTTAAACGACAAACCAGTTGATCAGTTCATAGGACTAGTCGATCAGTTTGCCTGCAAAACTAATAAATTTTATTTTTCAACATGATTTTAAATCAAACTTTGTCCTAAACCAAATCATAATATTAAATCAAAATAAAAGATCCAAAATTTGACAAAAATTCTCATTAAACCATTTTACAAAAATGTGGGGTATTACACAAGTGGTATTTGACCTCACCAACTCTTCTAAGAATCTCATAAGGACTAATAAAACTCAGACTAAACTTTTCCCTTCCTACCAAATCTCTGCACCTCTTCAGTAGTGAGGCCCTCAACAAAACTTTTTCCCTTACCTTGAAACCATCATTGCAATGCCTCTAATTTTTATAGCTTTTCTATTGACTCTAAGATGCCCTCATCCTCTCTTGAATCTGTTGAGTTGTGTCATCAACCATCTCCTGTCCAAGTACAACTGTCTTACTAATGTAGCTCTAACACAAGGGTGTTTGACATTTGCATCCATATAGTGTCGCAAAGGGAAAGATATCTATACTAGCATGAAGATTGTTGTTATATAAGAACTACA
Organism: Tamarix chinensis; assembly: GCA_030549775.1. Taxonomy (NCBI): domain Eukaryota; kingdom Viridiplantae; phylum Streptophyta; class Magnoliopsida; order Caryophyllales; family Tamaricaceae; genus Tamarix; species Tamarix chinensis. Next base: position 84,204,471 of record CM060178.1, read on the forward strand.
CCCAATGTAGATGATTATCCTAATCACCAATAAAATCCATAACACAAGCTCATAACATATCCTCGAGTGTTTGCATCATCCTCTTAGTTTGCCCATCTGTAGCTAGGTAAAAGACGATACTCATCCTCAACTTCATTACCATGGCCTCGTGCAATTTAACCCAGAAGTGCTAAAGAAATCTCAAATCCCTATTAGATATTATGTTGGTAGGTATTATACCTGGTCACCATATACTTCATGTAATCATTGGCTAATTGATCCATACTCCAAGTCGACTTTATCGACACAAAAACTATTAATTTATTCAACTGGTTGATAATGACCCAAATCATATCGCACCCGTTATAAGTCTTCAATAATCCAATCAAAAAATCCATGAAGATAGAGTCTCACTTTCATCTCAAAACATCCAAAGATTGAAACAACTCTGTAGGTATGTGGTGGTCTATCTTGAACTCCTTACAGGTTAGACATCTCAACACAAACCTCATTACTTCTCGCTTCATGTGAGGCCACTAATAAATTAGCTTAAGGTCCTTGTACAACTTATTCCCTCCTAGGTGGACATAATAGAGAGTATAATGACCCTCCTCTAAAATCCAATGCTTCAAATCAACGTAACTCTAAGTTATACACCAAAGGCCCTTGTAATAAATGCTGCCATCCTCTTGAAGCAAAAAGCCCCCTGCTCGACCTTTCTGTATCTTCTATTAAATCCTCTCAAGCTTGACATCCTCAGAGTACTCAAATTGGATCTCATCGAACATAATCGATGTAATTGTTAAAGCACTCATCTGGACCTCCAAGTCACCCTACTAGACGAGCTCTATCCCTATCTCACCAAGCTGCTCAAGCAATCGATTGGCCACCACACAAGAAATCAAGGAGTGTGAGGTCTTCCTACTCAAGACATCTATAATGACGTTAATATTACCCTTATGATAAGTTAACTCAATATCACAGTCCTTCACCATCTTTATCCATTAATATCAAGTTGATTGGAACGTAGACTCATGTTATCTATATCTTAGCTTTGACCTGGATACCTTTTGGGACTCTTATTTCTAATGTATCCCTTTTATGTTTTTTGAATATTTTACTCCAAGTAATCTTCCAAAATTTTCTTTTTAATTTGTGAAATCTATCTCATTCTCTATTTTACCATGTTTTAAGTCTTTAGTTGTTTTGCCTTGTATTCTAAGTAAGGATGGTATAGTAAGCTATAATTACATTGAGTATGGTGGTAACCCCCATCTATATTATTATCATACTTTCACTAAAAATAAAAAATTTTAGTAGTAACTTTTGGGTATTACACTATACCCATGGCAAACAAGTCAACTTGTTAGGATCAATACCATTTAACTTATACCAGTTAACTAGTTTGCCCCACCAATTAGCTTGTTACTAGACATTCTTTGTTTTTGTTTCATTAGGCCACTTGTTTTCTAGTCATACTAGTTGTCTAGTCAATCCCAAACTAGTTAAATAATTTCTTGAGAGTATTATGTGATATATATATATATTCATCATTCTTGGATGTTTAACCATGGCTTAGACCTTAGTGTAATACCCCAAAATTTTAAAAACCAATAATTTAATAAATAGATTTTATTTGAGATAAATTAGCATTTAAATTTATTTTATTTAATTATTTTATGGATATTTGAGTGTATAAAATTGGATATGAATATTTAATAAATTAAAATAAATATAATGTTATTTTATCATACTCATTTTATTTAAATAATTTTCCCAACCAATATTTTACTAAAATTATCCTTTTTAAACTAATATATTATATTATTAAATTTATTTATTTATAAAAAATATTGCATTATATTATTCCATAAATTATTTTATCTTATTTCTCCCCATTTTCCCTTTCCCTTTCCCTTTTTCCTTTTTTTTCCTCCTTTTTCTCCTTTCCTTCTTTTTCCTTTTTCTTCTTCTTCGACCCGCTAGGCCTATGGCCTTCTCCCCCTGTGCGTTGGGTCGTCGGCCTACTTCCCTTTCCTTCTCCTTCTCCCACGCGGCAACCTAGTCTGATCTTCCTCCTTCCTTCTTTTCTTTCCTTATTCACCCCTAACTAGGCCAACCTAGTTTCCTTTCTTTCCTCCCCTCTCCTTCATGCATAGGCTGGCCTGTTTTTTCTTTTCTCCCCACCCAGCAGGCCAACTTCTTTCTTTCCTTCTTCTTCTTCTCTTTTTCTTTCTCATTCCCCAACCACCAAGCATGCCCCCTGCCAGCCACCCTATAGCTCCTCCCTGCCACCACTTGCCACCCTACAACTCTTCCCTCTCTCCCTTTTTCTCCCCCATCCTTTTCTTCCCATTTTCGGACCAACCCAACCCCTACAGTCCTCCCTATGCGCCTTCTTCTTTCTCTTCTTCCCCTTCCCTCTCCCTGCAACCCTGATACCCCTACCACTTGTAACCTACCCCGACCAGCCACACCTACCTCCCCTCTTCTCCCTCTCCTTTTTCTTATCCTCATTTGCTTTATTCCTACCTCATTCGACCTTTTTTTTCTCCATATCCCGACCCCTTCTCCTCCCTTTCTTCTCCTTTCATTCCCTTCCCCTATTTTTCTCCACCACCCCCATTCTGCCGCTGTCACTGCCCTATCAACTACCTACACTGCCTCCTGCCATCCCCTACTACCACCCTGAACCACCAAGCCACCCCTCGAGCCCCTACAACCCCTTCTTCCTATTCTCTTCTTTTTTCTCACTTATCGGCCTCCACCCTACTCTTCCTCCATCCGCTGCCATTCTGCTACTGTCGCCGCCTTCCAAGCCACCAACCCAATCCCGACAACCTCCTCTACCACCCCTTACCTCCTTTGACTGAAACCCAACCTTGAAGCCTCTCCTTTTCCTCCTCCCTTTTCCTTCCTTCTTCTCATCTACCTCTCCTACAACCCACTTTGCAGCTCTGCTACTGCCGCCTCCGCCACGCTTGGCCGCTGATCACCCATCCTTGACCACCACCTACACCTCTACTCCACCCTACACCTAGTCCTTGCCCTAAATTCCCTCTTCCTAGCCCCCAAAACCCTTACCCAAAAACAACACCCCTCCCTTCTCCTTTTGCCTCCTTCGACCCCATGCTCCCTTATTTTACATACAACTTATGCTGCATGAGGAATGTGAGTCTTACCTTAATATTGGCCTAATCTTTAATTAATTTAAGGTATAAAAATTGTTGATGCATTATATATTAATTAAGCTTTTGATATAAAAATTATCCCTTTGTTTTTCTTACTTTTATTATGCTAATTTTGATATTGTTTTTAGGGATTGATTTTTACTAATCAAAGCTTGAATCTTTAAGGAGTACCGGTAAGGTTCAATTTTTACAGGAAATAAGATCATCGTTAAACCTTGCTTAAACGTATGGATATATGTATGCTAGCACATTAGGATTTTTATGTGTTATATGCATGATAATTGTTCTTAAGCATAATGTATTTAGTTGATTGTATTAATTGATAAAAAGGGAAGCATGCTAATTTATGGGTCATGTGCAAAAATAATTCTTGACGAAGGAGTTATGTTGTTAATAAAAATTTAAGTGCTTATTTATGATATGTTAAGTTAAGGTGGCAATTGTTGCATAAATATTGTGATTATGGGCCCTAGGGGAATTTTGGTAACATTTATTATGTAAAGTATGGCCTAAATAAGTATCGGTGCTAATGAGTATTATGATAAATAATAATAGTTGGTAGAGTTGGATGATGGGTATGGAACATTAATATTGATATTTTATGTAGTGAGGGTATTTTAGTAAAAATGGTAATTTTGTAAGTAAATGGGGGCAAAATGGTAAATTGATGTAAAGGAAGGGTAAAATAGTAATTTAATAAAGTAGAAGGGTAAAATGGTAAATTTGTGTAAAGGAAGGGTAAAATAGTAATTTAATGAAGTAGAGGCGTAAAATGGTAATTTGGTACTAAGAAAGGGTAAAATGGTAATTTAATGAAGTAGAGGGGTAAAATGGTAATTTAGTATAAAGGAAGAGTAAAATGGTAATTTAATGAAGTAGAGGGGTAAATTGGTAAATTGGTGTAAAGGAAGGGTAAAATGGTAATTTAATAAAGTAGAAGGGTAAAATGGTAAATTGGTGTAAAGGAAGGGCATTTTAGTAATTTGTAGGAAGAGGGGCAAAATGGTAAATATAATAATGAAGAGGGGCAGAATGGTAATTTTAATAATGGAGAAGGGTAAATTGGTAATTTAACCATTTAAAAGGGAAAAGTGTAATTATAATAATAGAGAAGGGCAATTTGGTAATTTGGTAATTTGGCTAATTAAAAAGGCAAAATATTAATTATAATAAGAAAAAAGGGTAGTTTGGTAACTTAACCAACTAAAAGGGCAATTTAGTAATTATAATAATGGAGAAGGGTAATTTGGTAATTTAACCAACTAAAAGGGCAATTTGGTAATCCAACCAACCAAATGGAAAATTTTACAAGTGTAACAAATATAAAAGGTGATTGGTGATTTAATGAGCCTAAGGGTAACTTAGTAGTTTAGATAAGTATGAAGGATAATACAGTAATTTAACCCACTAGAAGGGTAAATTGGTAACTTAACAAGTATGAGGGGGTAAAGTCAGTAATTAAATAAGTATGGAGGATAATTTGGTAGTTTAACCAATACAAAGGGTAATATGGTAATTGTGCAAACACGAAGGGTAATATGGTAAATTGGCAAATAAAAAGGGATGACTTAGTAATTTTATAAGTAAGGGGTATTTTAGTAAATTTGTAAGGATGATGGAGGGTAAAGTGGCAACATACATATAACATGTCAGGGAGTTAAATGAGTCTCCTTGATAAGGCATAAATAATATTTAATAATAAGATAAGAGTAATTGATCAGTTAATGGGTATCACAAGAGAGTTTCATAAGAACATGGTATAAACTAGAGTTGGAAGGATAACTAAAGAGGGTGGTATGGTGTTATTCTTATATTAATGATGGAGCTGTCTTAATCAGTAATCATGCACGGTATTGTGCATTGGGTGTGAATTAAGGGCATGTTAGGGTTATGTATGCCATGATCCTTTGATGTGAACTAATCAGACTCTAAGACCGTAATGTGATTATGATATAATAACCCTTATGGCATGTGAACAAATAGAAACAAATCGTGAATCAGAATTGGATGAGATAATGATGGCCTTAGTGATTCCTCTAGGTTATATTGGATAATTGTATGAATAAGGATTACCTAATGATATAAAAAACAATTGACAGAGAATAAGTATGTGGTTGTTGTGCTTTTTGAAATCACCTTAATTAAGACACTAATAATTAAAGTAGAATGCTTTGAGATCGGGAATGGTGGCTCTTTAGGGGTTTCTACCCTAAAGACATGGTTTAGCCTACAATTATTCTAGTATTTGCTGGTATGCCTAAATGCCTTAGCCAAACCCTACATCTTATTCTATCTAGCTCTACGAACCTATTTAGGGGATATGTATACTTATGGATTAGGTGTCCTTATTTGTAGGGTACTATGTAGCTTGTATGCACCAATACGATGAGGGTACCTTTACGACCCCTGGTTGATGGTTGAAGGGTACTAAGATATTTGTATGCACCAGTATTATAATACCCCGTATTTTTGAAATCTAATTTTATTAAGCTTAATGATTTTATCAGCGTAATTTGATGTAAACATTTAATTATTTTAATTTCGATTTGTTTTATGGATTTATCGACGATTTCGACTTCATATTTGAATTTAATTAATCGTTGTCGTTGCGGACCATTCTAGATAAATTCGTTCACGACCATGATTTTATTATATTCATATAATTTTGATTTTGGTTAAAAATATGCATTCCCATTCTTTCTCGTATTTTGATTTTTAATATTTTAGATTCGTTTTCGATTATAACTTCGTCGTATGATTACGACTTTATTTTGGAGTTATATTTCGTTAACGAAATATATTATTTAAATTATAGAATTTATGTTTAAATAGTTAAATTTATTTTAATGATTTTAATCCGTAGAAAATATTTTCGACTTTAAATTTATTCGTTTCCGGAAATCGTTAATATTTTCGGAAAGTTTTAAATTAAAAATATTTTTGGAGCTTATTTATGACTTTCTTTCCAAAATTAATTTTCTTCCGTTTTATGCTTTTTAGTTTGCGGAAAACTGATTTCGAAAATTATTAAAATTAGTCTCGGTTTATTAGAATTGGATTTGAATATTTTCTTATATGCTTTTAAATAACTTTTCGATGTATTATAATGTATTTTTATAAATAATATAAATTTTTATGTTCGTTGGTAAATTCTTTTGAAAATGTTTCTGAAATTCTTTACATAGCTCTTTTATTAATTTTAAGCCTTCGGATCCTTTCGAACTAAATTTTCGTTAAATAAATTTTAGATAAAATTCTTCCAATAATAATTTTTAATATTTAGTATTTTTATTTTGTACATGTATTTGTAAAAAAAAAAAAAAAGATCAGTCGGTGCCCCAACCGACCCCCCTCTTCTTTCCCTTTTCTCTCTTATTCTCTACTTTCTTTTCTGTTCCTCTTTCCTGTCGGTGCCCTGTTCTCTGCAGCCCCAGCCTCCCTCCTTCTCCCAACTCCTCCATGCTAGCCGACCTCCAACCGCCGCCGGCCACAACTTCGACCGCCACTGCCAGCCACTGTAAGGAGCAGCAGCTACGAGTAGCCACAGTAGTAGCAACAACTAGCAACAACAACGCACAACAGCAGCAACATGCAGGTCACGCCTCCGCCGCCCGGTCACCGTCGATGTCTCCCAACCTCCGACGAAGTTTCTCCGGCCTTCCCTTGTTCCAATTTGTTGATTTTCGTTTGGTATAAATTTTTGAAAACCCTAACATTGATTTGATTAATTGAGTATGAATTAGCTTATGATAAGCTAAATTAATTGTTTGGTTGCGTATATATGTGTTGTAAGATTGATTTGGATAGATTAGTTGTATGGCTTATGTTTGAATTCTAAAAAATTAGATTTTTGGCCGGGTTATGCCCGAATTTTTTGGATTCACTCGATTTGGCCATTTTGAATAAATTGATTATACAATACGTTTTAAAATGTATCTAATTTCATGTCGGAACCATCAATTTGAGAAATTTATGCAGAATCAATCGAAATTTGTTTCCTAGGCCAAAATTCGTATGTAATGAAATTGGGTCGCATAATTGAGTCATTTCGCTCAATTGATTTTATAATATTGTTTGAAATATATTTAATTTCATATCGGAAGTGTTGATTTGGGAAAATTGTGTGTAATTGATTGGAATTGGATTTTTAGGTCAAAACTCTTGCGGGACTAAATTGGATTGTATAATCGGGTCGTTTTATTCAATCGACTATATAATTTATATTAGAATATATTTAATTACATTTCCGAACCGTGAATTTATATATTTTAGCAATAATTGATCGGATTTGTATTTCGGACTCAAAAACCCTAATTATGCTGAATTAGGTATTTCTTTTATTGGTTTTGGGGCAATTAATTATACGATATGTCGTAAAATATGTATAATTGCATTTCTAAACATTTAATTTAAATAAATTAATAGAATTCAACCAAATTGTATTTTCGGGCCTAAAACCCTAGATTTCAAGTAAAATTATGAAATTGATCATATGTATAATTGTTTTTCTAAAATTAAATTTATAGAAATAGTTGAAATGATCCTATTTTCATTCTAATACCTTTAATTGGAATTAATTGATTTGAATTATCCAAGCTTGTGTCGTGGACTTTAAAACCCTAATTTTGAAAATGGATAGTCTTAAATTGGCTACTAGGAAGATTGTTTTTGTTGAAATTAATTATCTAGATTTATTTAAAATCAGTTTAATCATACTCTTAAGCTATCAATTTGAGATAATAAAAGTTAATTAGTCAATTCGTAGCTCGAGCATTAAAAACCCTGATTTGCCGGATATTGTTTTATAAAATTGATTGTGCTATGTGTCTTTTATCTAATCAATTTCTGTCTTTGGGTTTTAAATCATTTGAATTATGTTTTAATCTAATCGGTTTGAATTTGGTTCTATGTAAATGGTCGGTTTACCTATTTAGTTGTAAAACCTAATGAATAAGTCATTTTCGATAAATTAACTTATAATTGATTATTCTTTCTCGGGCTTTCCAAATTAAATTGAAATGTCCCAAGTGATATGTGTGTTAATCTGATTTGATTTATATTTAATCTTAAATCTTAATAGAGCTATGCTCTTTAGTCCTAGGTTATGGACACGTTTTCCAAGAAAGACTGTTTGTGTTCCATTATATGGATTTAATTATAATATGTGAATTATTGATTGATAAAATAGCTTCTAACATAGTTTTCTATTTCTATCGGCGATATAGGAAAAACTTTGTCATGGATTGTCGAGCTCTCGATAGCTCTTTCTCTTTCTCAATTTGCTTAGCTAGCTTCGGATTTAGGTAAGTCACTACTTACCTTTACTTATGATGGAATCTAGATGTATTTCTATTCCGAGTGGAAGGTGATGACTATGCTTATTGATCATTTAATCCTGTCCATCGTATGCTGTGTTTAGTGTGGTACTTATACTTATGTATGAACTTATAGCCTCAATGCAAATACGTGTTAGTATGATGTTTGAATATGGTATGTATTTGAGTATGTGAAGGGTTGAGTATGAATTGAAAATTATATGATACCTTATGTTGTATCCTTATGTCATGGAATTATTCATGTGTACCTGATTTATGGTCGGTTAAAATCCTTGAATAAGATACTAATAATTTAAAGTGGAAGATCACGTGAGTTGGCCGAGGTGTAGGGTCCGTTCCACCGGACGATAATAGTGGCTTAGGTGTCCTGTCCCTGAGAGGTGATTCAAGTCGTTCCACCGGTTAAGAATAGTAGCTCAGGAGTGTTTTGCCCTGAGAGGTGTAGTGTCCGTTCCACCGGACTATAATAGTGGCTCATGTGTCATGTCCCTGAGAGGTGCTTCAGTCCGTTCCTCTGGATTAAGAATAGTGGGGCCCTATACTCAACGTGAATAAGAATATGATATGAGATAAGTAATGAATAAGACACTAATAATTTAAAGTGGAAGATTACGTGAGTCAGGACTAGGTGTAGGGTCCGTTCCACCGGACAATAATAGTGGCTCAGGTGTCATGTCCCTGAGAGGTGATTCAAGCCTTTCCACCGGTTAAGAATAGTGGCTCAAGAGCATTTTGTCCTGAGAGGTGTAGGGTCCGTTCCACCGGATGATGATAGTGGCTTGGGTGTGTTGTCCCCGAGAGGTGCTTCAGACTATTCCACTAGTTTAAGAATAGTGGGGTCCCTGAATTCATCGTAAATAAATAAAATAAAATGTAATAATGATTATTATTGGATTGTTGAATTGGTGTTACTTAGCATGCGATCGTGATTTCTTTTACGTTTATATCTTATGTGCCGTCATGTCTAGTAATATACCCATAAGTATGAATCTGTGACCCTATGTTTTGTTGTATGTAATACATGTATAATTGAGCATGGGAATTGTAAGCTAGAATCCTTCATATCTTATGTGTTTCATGTTTCCTTCCATGAGTTGAGTAGTCTTGATTTACTCAGTACCGGACCTATATTGATGCTACCTTGGTTGAATGGATCCTGTGATAATCTACTGATGGTGGGGAGCAGACCTATTATGCAGGTTTGAGATCGGATATTGTATTTAGGTGGAAGGCTTGGCTTGAGAGAGTAGGCAATCCAAATTTTGATCCATCAGGATTTGTCTTGTTAACTATATTTATTTTTGGAAGTTTCAAGTGTTGTATTTAAAATTTGAAGAGTGTTGTAATTGACTTTTAATTCCTTATACTCTGATAAGCTTTTAAAATTAGATTTATTTCATAGGTTCCACTGATTCATTCAGTGATGATTTTATTTAGTGAATTTATTCACTTGCCATCTGCCTATGGATATCTCCTTGTGGGAGTTTATCCTCACGGCATAGATGTTGTTAGGAGTTTTATTTGACAGATTTTAGCCTTGCATCTAGTATGAGATAGATGGTGGACATTTATCTTGTGTTAGATGTGGCGGTAATATCCCCCAAATTCTATTCTAGCTTTCGCTTTATTCTTTCAAAAATAAATTTAGGAGTGAATTTTGGGGGTGTTACAAGTATGACTGGTGTACCTTTGCGTCTCTAGGTTCTTGATCTCCCCTTCAAGGTAAATAAATGGAATTGTTGTGATAATTAAAAGGGAAACACTAATCATGAAAGTGAAAGACGAATAAGCCAAACCCAAATGGATTATATTATGATTACAGGTCCACCGGTTATAATAGTGGCCCAAGAGCGTTCTACCTTGGAAGATGTTTCTGAGTACCAGTCCACCGCATATAATAGTGGCCCAAGAGTGTTTTACCTTGGAAGATGTATATATGTATTCTGATCCACGGGCTATCATAGTGGGGGTCCCGAACTTAATAAACTAAATCTTAGATGTGAATAAGTCATGAAAAATACTAATCACTTATAGTGGAACACCATGTGAGTCGGGGCCAGACTGATCCACCGACGATAATAGTGGCTAGGAGACTTCTGCCCAGAAGACCGATCCACTAATGAATAATTGTGGTCAGGAACATTTTGCCCTGTATGTTTCTGGTCCACCAGCTATAATGGTGGGGTTCCCACACTCATATGACTATAATTCGAGAGATGATTAAATAATGATTGATTAATGGCTTAAGGCCCAAAGGTTTTGATTTCACGTTATGATCTATTAATATGCGATGGACTTACTAAGTATGTTAATGTTGTGTATGCATTTCCTATTATACGTGTATACTGTTATGTATGATGTGTTGCATACGAGCCTACCTTTCAATATGGTTTAAAGGGTTACTCAGTACTATAGTACTGAAGGGTTCCATTCATGGGCCCTTGCCAATTCAATGGGCAGTGTCCCTTGTAAGTCCGTTTAATGTGCTATTCAAGTGATCAACGGGGAAGAGCGTAAGGATTATCCGAAAATTTCTAGGGTTTCACTCTTTCTCCTTTTTAACTCTTGGTTTACATGTAATATGTACTCTTGTAACCACCAATGGTGGGTTCTATTCTTGTAAAATGTTTAGTGCGCTACTCTAATTTAAATACAGTTTGAGTTTCTAGCAAATTTTATTTTATTCTTTTAACCTTAGCACTTGGTACTGGAATGGTAGGAGTGAACCAATTTGGTACTGAGTGTGGCAGTAATATCTCTAAAATTTATAGTTTTGTTTTCTTTACTTCCACTGCTTCTTTTAAATAAAATAAAATTTTTCAGTAGTGAACTTTGGGGGTGTCACACTTAGTCTTAGGATTTGTCCTATAGTTTATCTTATGAATGAAAATAAGAATAAATAGATTAGGTGAGGGTTTGGATTTCTATGGTTAGTTTTCTCTTTTCTTGGCATAATTGGTTAAGTAATGGTATTATCACCCTAAAAATACTCTTAATAGGAATGATGGATAATATGTGGTTGTATTTGGAATTGCATTGAAATACCCCAAAATTCCTAAATTAGAAAATCATGGCCGGATAGGAGATTATTAGGGAAGTTATTAAATAAATTACTTTTAGTGAAATAAAAAGGAAATTAATAGGATAAATCAAGAAGGGAATTATAAGAGTGTAAATAGGGGAGATTATGGTATTTAAGTTAATTAAGGTTTTCACTTTTGAAATTTATTTAATACCTTAAATTATATAAAATAGGGAGGATAAAATAGTTTCAAATTAATATAAAATTTATGAGTAATTTAATTAGAGGAAAATTTAGGGGTTTTGTTAATTAAAATAAATTTAGGAAGATTTTTCCATAAATCCCAAAATTTACCTAAAGGTAGAAATTAATTATGGTTTTGATAATTATATTAAATACCCTAAATTACCCAAATGATATTAATTAATCCAACCCCTAACTTTCCCCTCCTTTTCCTTTTTCCCTTTTTCCTTTTTCCTCCCTCCTTTTTCCTTTTTTCTTCCTTCCCCTTCTCGCCCCTATTTTCCCCGACCTAGGCCGCCTGCTGGCCCAAACCCCTCCCCTTTTCCTTCTTCTCGCCGCGGCCCAGTGAGCCCGGCCGTCCGTGACCCAAAACGCGGCGTTTCGACGCTGAAGTCGCTGAAACGCCGCGTCGCGATACAAAGAACTTTCGACCGTTGCCTGACGACGCGAGCACTGCGTTTTCGCCAAATTCCGCCTAAAACGCAGCGTTTCATTTAAAAGGAAAAGAAACCGCGCGGTCCGGCCGCCGTTTCCTCCCTCTCCTTTCTTTCCCCTGGACCGCCGGTCCAGCCCCTCCCCTTCTTCTTCTTCCTCGCGACGCCGTTTCTCCCCGCCTGCAACTCGAGCTCGCCGGAAAACGCAGCGGCGAGCGTCCCGTCCTTTCTCCGGCCTTCTCTCCTATCTTTTCGTCCCTGATTTGACCTTGCCTTGAGATGTGACCAATCGGGCAGCGTTTTCCCCGCACGCAAGCCCTGACTTTTCTTCCCCGACAGGGTTGGTCTGTGCCGGCAGACCTGCGCCGGACAGCTCACCGGACCTAACCCACCTAACCTCCCACGTGTCCTTGTCATTTTCCCGTCCCAATCCCTCTATAAATAGCCCCGGAAATGGCCTGAATCGGGTTCGATTTTTGGGGACCCAGAAATCCAAACCGTCGCGCCGCCCCACCTTCAGCCGCCGTTTCCTCCGCCCTCAGCCACCGTTGCCGCCTTCCCTCGCCACCACAATCCTCCCTGCACCGCCTCTACGCAACCAGCCATCTTAGCCACCCTAACTCGCGCCGCACGTGCCGCCCTGGCCGTGCGAAAATCCCTCCCCGAAATCGACCACTCTCTAGCCCTGGCGCCACCTTCGCGCCGCCGCCACCGCCGCCACACCGCCGCTTGCAGCGCCACCTCCACCCCCCAAAATGACCAGCAACTCCTGCCCTACCACCCCCCGCACCTCCCTCTCCCTTTGGTTTTCCCTTCCCTAGCCTCCACCTCCATTTTTCCCTCTCTCCTCTCCTCCACCGCCGCCGCCCGCCGCTGCCGCCTCCTCCGCCGCCGCCACCACCACCCCAGTCAGGTTGCCAACACCCTGAACCCTAAGTCTTAAATAAATAATAAATAAATAAATAAATAAATAATAAAAGGTGATTAGTGAGATTAATATTATTAACTAATATTATTAGTATTATTATGATTAATATTAACACTATCATTACTATTACTAATATCATTATTACTACTAATAGTCTAATACTACCACCCCCAATCCAATTATTATTATTATTATTATTATTATTATTATTATTATTATTATTATTATCTTATTATTATTATATTAACATAAGTATTGATATTATTATTATTATTATTATTATTATTATCATTATTATTATTATTATTATTGATCTTATGGTTACTATTGTTATTATTATTATTATTATTATTATTATTATTATTATTACTATTATTATTGTCATACTATTATTATCCTTATTATTACTATTATTATTGCTATTATTATTATTGTTATTATCTTTATTATTATTATTATTATTATTATTATTATTGTTATTATTGTTATTATTATTATTATTATTATCCCTATTATTATTATTATTAAGTGCTATTAGTACTAACGTTACCATTAGGGTTAGTATTATTATCGTTATTAATATTAATATCATGATGGTTATTACTATTAATAGTATTACTAGTATGATTATTATTATTACTATGATAATTGTTATTATTAATATTATTATTGTTATTTTTACTATTGTTATTGTTAGTACTATTATTGTTATTATTGTTATTATTGATATTATTATTATTATTGCTATTATTCTTAGGGTTGTGTTATTGTTATTATTATTACAATTATTTTTATCATGGTCATTATTTTACTATTATTATTATTATTATTATTATTATTATTATTATTGTTACTTTTAGTATTATTATTGTTAGCATTATTATTGTTATTATTATTATTATTGCTATCACTATTACTATTATTATTGTTAGTAGTAGTGTTGTTAATATCATTATTATTATTATTATTGTCTTTACTATTTCTTATCAACGTTATTAAAGCTGTTGTTGTTATTAATATTATTATTACTATTATTATTAGTATTATTATTATTGTCATTATGATCATTACCATTATTACCCATATTACTATTATTACTGTAATATTATTTTATTACTTTCATTACTATCATTAGTATGGTTATTATTATTATCATTATTATTCTTATCATTGTTTTATCGTTATTGTGTTTATCGCATCTATTATTTTATCGATTATTACTGTTATTCTTATTATCCTTATTAATATTATTCTTATAATCGTTGATATTATTACTAATATTTTCATTGTATTTATTATTATTATTTGTATTATTATTGTCTTCATTCCTATCATTATTATTATTATCCCTATTATTGTTAGTAACATTATTATTGATTTTGTCACCTAAATGACTATGGTTGTACTAGTACTTTTATTATTATTATTATTATCGATAATACACTATCACTAATGCTAATATGATTTCAATCATTACTATCATCATTATCACCATTATAGCTATTATTATTTTTATTAGGAGCACTATTATTATAAATAGTATTCTTATTATGGTAGGTATTATTGGTAATTATTATTAATGTTGTGAAAACCCTCTCCTTAGTATTTGGATTGCTAAAATCTACTTAAGTAGCGATAATCCGTTTAAGTTATCGTAAGAGTAGTAATAACCTACCCTTTATTTATAAACCCCATTATTAATAGTAGCCTTGGTAATAGGCCATGATAGGGTAAGATAGGAATGTTGATAATTCTGGAAGAGGGAGATTAACCCTAAGTATTTCCCCTCTTATAGGTAACCGGGTCAGACCCCAGGAGGTGTAGGAGCGTGCTCCAAGCCCGGCGCCGATTTAGGTAAGGACGTAACTAAGGCCACTTGTGTGCTCTGCATGTTTTAGGTGCCTTATATGCTTTGTATGGTTGTATGCTATAACCTGTATTCTATGTGTCTATTGTGAAGCGCAGCCTGGATCCGAGGTACGTCCCCGTATCCTAGTCTTCGTGTACTAATATGCGGTGATGTAGTGTGATGTGTTGTGATGTAGTGTGATGTGATGTGACCTCTACGTCATGTAGGGTGGGTTATGTGAGTGAGTGTGGTGAAGTGGGAGATTTGAAAAAGAAAAATAAGAGGTTAGAATGACCAAAGGGGAGTATGTTGGCTAAACAAGGTATGGACGACCTAAGTAGTTCACCATTTGGGAAACAATGAGGGGGAAGTGGAATTAAGTAAACAAAAAGGTGGGTACAAATTAAGGTTGCGTGAGGAAGTCTGTTGCTTGGCGATATGATGGGTAGTATTGGAGTTTATATATAGTGGTTTTAATGTTTTCTTGGTGGTATTAACGACTTATTGTGGTAATAGGGTTGTAAGATGGTATTGTGGTTTAGATAATGGTTTTAATGATTTCTTGATGGTATTAGTGACTTATTGTGGTATTAGGGTTTGCAAAATATTGTGGCTTATATAGTGGTTTAATGAATTCTTGGTGGTATTAATGACTCATTGTGGTATTAGGGTTTGGAAGATGGTATTGTGGGTTATATAGTTGTTTTGATAATTACTTGGTGGTATTAAACACTTATGGTGGTATTAGGGTTTGTAAGGAGGTGTTAGGGTTTATATAGTTGTATTAATGATTACTTGGTGGTATTCATGGCTTATGGTGGTATTAGGGTTGCAAGGTGGTATTGGGGTTTATAGAGTGGTATTTATGACTTCCTAGTGGTATTAATGATTATGGTGGTATCAGGGTTCTCATGATGGAATTAGGGTTGTTACGGTTAAGGAAGGTTAAGAGTGGTTAACCACGGCTCGGTGAGGACAATCATGGTTCGGGTGACTGTTTAGAGTTGTTTGGTGTATTATGTGTACTATTGAGAAAAGTATAGTTGTGAATGTGGAATTTTACCGTGTAAAAATGTAATGAATGATTTATGCATGTCAAGGACCTGATATGATTCAATAAGATACGAATAAGACATTAATTACGTAAAGTGAAAGACTGATGAGCCCGACCCAGCCCGTTCCACCGGTTAGAATAGTGGCCAGAGGCGTTTTGCCCTGGGTGTTGATTTCCGGTCCACCGGCTATAATAGTGGCCAGAGGCGTTCTGCCCTGGGTGTGTATTTCCGGTCCACCGGCTATAATAGTGGGGGATTCGGGCTCGACAGACTCAAACGAATAAGTTAACCCACGGGAAAGATACTAATCACTTACAGTGGAACACCATGTAAGTGCGGGGCCAGTCCGTTCCACCGGTTAGAATAGTGGCCAGAGGCGTTTGCCCTGGGTGTTGTTTTCCCGTCCACCGCTATAATAGTGGCCAGAGGCTTTGAGCCCTGGGTGTTGATTTCCGGTCCACCGCTATAATAGTGGGGTCCCCGTGCTTACAGGGTTAAATGAAGAATGTGTGAAAAGAGATTATTCTCATAATAAGAAATAACGGACATTGTATGAGCATGTTTCAGCTTTCCGTTTACTCATCCTAATGTATGGCTGACGTTTTGGGTATGTGTCTTGTGTATTAATGCATGTTGATTTTATGCTTATGTGTGACTGTATGATTGGCCTTAGCGTCTACGCCTTACTCAGTACTGGACCCGTACTGATACTACTGCCTTGATTGACCGGTCCTGTGATGATCCACCGATGGTGGGGAGCAGACCTTTGATGCAGGTCCTGATCAGTTACTAAGTTGGGGTGGAAGGCTGGATATGAGTGAGTAAGTGGTCCGGATAATTACCTTCGAAAATCGCGTGGTTTAATCGTATTTACCTTTAGAGGATACAAATGTTGTATTTAACTTTTCAAGGGTTTTATCGTATCTTGCTATTCCGTTATTTTAAGTATTCTGATATATGGACCTCTTAAATTGTATTTCGGAATGTAACTTCTTACCTTCGCACTCTGATTGTAGGATTCGTGTTTTATGAATGATTCGTTTCCCGTTTTATTCTCTTTAGCCTTAGCACTTAGTATCGGGTCGGTAGTTATGGATCGATCTGGTACTCAGTGTGGCGGTAATGCCCCCGGATTTACGGTTTTAATTTTCCTGCTTCCGCTAAAACTTTGATTTAAACGAAATTTTTCAGTAGTAAATTTGGGGGTGTTACAAGTTGGTATCAAAGCTTTTGGTTGTTGAGAATCGGGTTTCGGTAGAGATTCGACTCTCACGATCCTAAATGTTTTAACTAAAAATGTATTCCACTGATTCAAGCGTTTCCCTTCTTTTAAAATCCGGACTAACTTGTGAGGATAGTGTGACTGGGTAGTTAGGTGACCTTATGAATTGTTGTTGTAACTATACCATAGCATAAGATCTTTGTGATTGTAAGTGTCGGATTTGTGCTAACCCCGTATTCTAGAGGTTGTGATTATTATGGTTTTGGTGGTTAGTTCACTCTTAAGGGGGTAGTTACCCCCCAAGTACCCTAGAATTTCCTTTGGTAAACCCTAGTGCCAGGCGTAAACCTCGGGGACGAGGTTTTTCTTTAAGGGGGTAGTGATGAAATACCCCAAAATTCCTAAATTAGAAATCATGGCCGGATAGGAGATTATTAGGGAAGTTATTAAATAAATTACTTTTAGTGAAATAAAAGGAAATTAATAGGATAAATCAAGAAGGGAATTATAAGAGTGTAAATAGGGGAGATTATGGTATTTAAGTTAATTAAGGTTTTCACTTTTGAAATTTATTTAATACCTTAAATTATATAAAATAGGGAGGATAAAATAGTTTCAAATTAATATAAAATTTATGAGTAATTTAATTAGAGGAAAATTTAGGGGTTTTGTTAATTAAAATAAATTTAGGAAGATTTTTCCATAAATCCCAAAATTTACCTAAAGGTAGAAATTAATTATGGTTTTGATAATTATATTAAATACCCTAAATTACCCAAATGATATTAATTAATCCAACCCCTAACTTTCCCCTCCTTTTCCTTTTTCCCTTTTTCCTTTTTCCTCCCTCCTTTTTCCTTTTTTCTTCCTTCCCCTTCTCGCCCCTATTTTCCCCGACCTGGGCCGGCCTGCTGGCCCAAACCCCTCCCCTTTTCCTTCTTCTCGCCGCGGCCCAGCGAGCCCGGCCGTCCGTGACCCAAAACGCGGCGTTTCGACGCTGAAGTCGCTGAAACGCCGCGTCGCGATACAAAGAACTTTCGACCGTTGCCTGACGACGCGAGCACTGCGTTTTCACCAAATTCCGCCTAAAACGCAGCGTTTCATTTAAAAGGAAAAGAAACCGCGCGGTCCGGCCGGTTTCCTCCTCCCTCTCCTTTCTTCCCCTGGACCGCCGGTCCAGCCCCTCCCCTTCTTCTTCTTCCTCGCGACGCCGTTTCTCCCCGCCTGCAACTCGAGCTCGCCGGAAAACGCAGCGGCGAGCGTCCCGTCCTTTCTCCGGCCTTCTCTCCTATCTTTTCGTCCCTGATTTGACCTTGCCTTGAGATGTGACCAATCGGGCAGCGTTTTCCCCGCACGCAAGCCCTGACTTTTCTTCCCCGACAGGGTTGGTCTGTGCCGGCAGACCTGCGCCGGACAGCTCACCGGACCTAACCCACCTAACCTCCCACGTGTCCTTGTCATTTTCCCATCCCAATCCCTCTATAAATAGCCCCGGAAATGGCCTGAATCGGGTTCGATTTTTGGGAACCCAGAAATCCAAACCGTCGCGCCGCCCCACCTTCAGCCGTCGTTTCCTCCGCCCTCAGCCACCGTTGCCGCCTTCCCTCGCCACCACAATCCTCCCTGCACCGCCCTCTACGCAACCAGCCATCTTAGCCACCCTAACTCGCGCCGCACGTGCCGCCCTGGCCGTGCGAAAATCCCTCCCCGAAATCGACCACTCTAGCCCTGGCGCCACCTTCGCGCCGCCACCGCCGGCCACACCGCCGCTTGCAGCGCCACCTCCACCCCCCAAAATGACCAGCAACTCCTGCCCTACAACCCCGCACCTCCCTCTCCCTTTGGTTTTCCCTTCCCTAGCCTCCACCTCCATTTTTCCCTCTCTCCTCTCCTCCACCGCCGCCGCCCGCCGCCGCTGCTGCCGCCTCGCCGCCCCGCCCACCACCACCCCAGTCAGGTTGCCAACACCCTGAACCCTAAGTCTTAAATAAATAATAAATAAATAAATAAATAAATAATAAAAGGTGATTAGTGAGATTAATATTATTAACTAATATTATTAGTATTATTATGATTAATATTAACACTATCATTACTATTACTAATATCATTATTACTACTAATACTACCACCCATCCAATTATTATTATTATTATTATTATTATTATTATTATTATTATCTTATTATTATTATATTAACATAAGTATTGATATTATTATTATTATTATTATTATTATTATCATTATTATTATTATTATTATTGATCTTATGGTTACTATTGTTATTATTATTATTATTATTATTATTATTATTATTATTATTATTATTATTACTATTATTATTGTCATACTATTATTATCCTTATTATTACTATTATTATTGCTATTATTATTATTGTTATTATCTTTATTATTATTATTATTATTATTATTATTGTTATTATTGTTATTATTATTATTATTATTATCCCTATTATTATTATTATTAAGTGCTATTAGTACTAACGTTACCATTAGGGTTAGTATTATTATCGTTATTAATATTAATATCATGATGGTTATTACTATTAATAGTATTACTAGTATGATTATTATTATTACTATGATAATTGTTATTATTAATATTATTATTGTTATTTTTACTATTGTTATTGTTAGTACTATTATTGTTATTATTGATATTATTATTATTATTGCTATTATTCTTAGGGTTGTGTTATTGTTATTATTATTACAATTATTTTTATCATGGTCATTATTTTACTATTATTATTATTATTATTATTATTATTGTTACTTTTAGTATTATTATTGTTAGCATTATTATTGTTATTATTATTATTATTGCTATCACTATTACTATTATTATTGTTAGTAGTAGTGTTGTTAATATCATTATTATTATTATTATTGTCTTTACTATTTTCTTATCAACGTTATTAAAGCTGTTTGTTGTTATTAATATTATTATTACTATTATTATTAGTATTATTATTATTGTCATTATGATCATTACCATTATTACCCATATTACTATTATTACTGTAATATTATTATTATTACTTTCATTACTATCATTAGTATGGTTATTATTATTATCATTATTATTCTTATCATTGTTTTATCGTTATTGTGTTTATCGCATCTATTATTTTATCGATTATTACTGTTATTCTTATTATCCTTATTAATATTATTCTTATAATCGTTGATATTATTACTAATATTTTCATTGTATTTATTATTATTATTTGTATTATTATTGTCTTCATTCCTATCATTATTATTATTATCCCTATTATTGTTAGTAACATTATTATTGATTTTGTCACCTAAATGACTATGGTTGTACTAGTACTTTATTATTATTATTATTATTATCGATAATACACTATCACTAATGCTAATATGATTTCAATCATTACTATCATCATTATCACCATTATAGCTATTATTTTTTTATTAGGAGCACTATTATTATAAATAGTATTCTTATTATGGTAGGTATTATTGGTAATTATTATTAATGTTGTGAAAACCCTCTCCTTAGTATTTGGATTGCTAAAATCTACTTAAGTAGCGATAATCCGTTTAAGTTATCGTAAGAGTAGTAATAACCTACCCTTTATTTATAAACCCCATTATTAATAGTAGCCTTGGTAATAGGCCATGATAGGGGTAAGATAGGAATGTTGATAATTCTGGAAGAGGGAGATTAACCCTAAGTATTTCCCCTCTTATAGGTAACCGGGTCAGACCCCAGGAGGTGTAGGAGCGTGCTCCAAGCCCGGCGCCGATTTAGGTAAGGACGTAACTAAGGCCACTTGTGTGCTCTGCATGTTTTAGGTGCCTTATATGCTTTGTATGGTTGTATGCTATAACCTGTATTCTATGTGTCTATTGTGAAGCGCAGCCTGGATCCGAGGTACGTCCCCGTATCCTAGTCTTCGTGTACTAATATGCGGTGATGTAGTGTGATGTGTTGTGATGTAGTGTGATGTGATGTGACCTCTACGTCATGTAGGGTGGGTTATGTGAGTGAGTGTGGTGAAGTGGGAGATTTGAAAAAGAAAAATAAGAGGTTAGAATGACCAAAGGGGAGTATGTTGGCTAAACAAGGTATGGACGACCTAAGTAGTTCACCATTTGGGAAACAATGAGGGGGAAGTGGAATTAAGTAAACAAAAAGGTGGGTACAAATTAAGGTTGCGTGAGGAAGTCTGTTGCTTGGCGATATGATGGGTAGTATTGGAGTTTATATATAGTGGTTTTAATGTTTTCTTGGTGGTATTAACGACTTATTGTGGTAATAGGGTTGTAAGATGGTATTGTGGTTTAGATAATGGTTTTAATGATTTCTTGATGGTATATGAGAGGGAGTGTGGTGAAGTGGGAGATTTGAAAAAGAAAAATAAGAGGTTAGAATGACCAAAGGGGAGTATGTTGGCTAAACAAGGTATGGACGACCTAAGTAGTTCACCATTTGGGAAACAATGAGGGGAAGTGGAATTAAGTAAACAAAAAGGTGGGTACAAATTAAGGTTGCGTGAGGAAGTCTGTTGCTTGGCGATATGATGGGTAGTATTGGAGTTTATATATAGTGGTTTTAATGTTTTCTTGGTGGTATTAACGACTTATTGTGGTAATAGGGTTGTAAGATGGTATTGTGGTTTAGATAATGGTTTTAATGATTTCTTGATGGTATTAGTGACTTATTGTGGTATTAGGGTTTGCAAAATGGTATTGTGGCTTATATAGTGGTTTAATGAATTCTTGGTGGTATTAATGACTCATTGTGGTATTAGGGTTTGGAAGATGGTATTGTGGGTTATATAGTTGTTTTGATAATTACTTGGTGGTATTAAACACTTATGGTGGTATTAGGGTTTGTAAGAGGTGTTAGGGTTTATATAGTTGTATTAATGATTACTTGGTGGTATTCATGGCTTATGGTGGTATTAGGGTTGCAAGGTGGTATTGGGGTTTATAGAGTGGTATTTATGACTTCCTAGTGGTATTAATGATTATGGTGGTATCAGGGTTCTCATGATGGAATTAGGGTTGTTACGGTTAAGGAAGGTTAAGAGTGGTTAACCACGGCTCGGTGAGGACAATCATGGTTCGGGTGACTGTTTAGAGTTGTTTGGTGTATTATGTGTACTATTGAGAAAGGTATAGTTGTGAATGTGGAATTTTACCGTGTGTAAGAATGTAATGAATGATTTATGCATGTCAAGGACCTGATATGATTCAATAAGATACGAATAAGACATTAATTACGTAAAGTGAAAGACTGATGAGCCCGACCCAGCCCGTTCCACCGGTTAGAATAGTGGCCAGAGGCGTTTTGCCCTGGGTGTTGATTTCCGGTCCACCGGCTATAATAGTGGCCAGAGGCGTTCTGCCCTGGGTGTGTATTTCCGGTCCACCGGCTATAATAGTGGGGGATTCGGGCTCGACAGACTCAAACGAATAAGTTAACCCACGGGAAAGATACTAATCACTTACAGTGGAACACCATGTAAGTGCGGGGCCAGTCCGTTCCACCGGTTAGAATAGTGGCCAGAGGCGTTTGCCCTGGGTGTTGTTTTCCGGTCCACCGGCTATAATAGTGGCCAGAGGCTTTGAGCCCTGGGTGTTGATTTCCGGTCCACCGGCTATAATAGTGGGGTCCCCGTGCTTACAGGGTTAAATGAAGAATGTGTGAAAAGAGATTATTCTCATAATAAGAAATAACGGACATTGTATGAGCATGTTTCAGCTTTCCGTTTACTCATCCTAATGTATGGCTGACGTTTTGGGTATGTGTCTTGTGTATTAATGCATGTTGATTTTATGCTTATGTGTGACTGTATGATTGGCCTTAGCGTCTACGCCTTACTCAGTACTGGACCCGTACTGATACTGCCTTGATTGACCGGGTCCTGTGATGATCCACCGATGGTGGGGAGCAGACCTTTGATGCAGGTCCTGATCAGTTACTAAGTTGGGGTGGAAGGCTGGATATGAGTGAGTAAGTGGTCCGGATAATTACCTTCGAAAATCGCGTGGTTTAATCGTATTTACCTTTAGAGGATACAAATGTTGTATTTAACTTTTCAAGGGTTTTATCGTATCTTGCTATTCCGTTATTTTAAGTATTCTGATATATGGACCTCTTAAATTGTATTTCGGATGTAACTTCTTACCTTCGCACTCTGATTGTAGGATTCGTGTTTTATGAATGATTCGTTTCCCGTTTTATTCTCTTTAGCCTTAGCACTTAGTATCGGGTCGGTAGTTATGGATCGATCTGGTACTCAGTGTGGCGGTAATGCCCCCGGATTTACGGTTTTAATTTTCCTGCTTCCGCTAAAACTTTGATTTAAACGAAATTTTTCAGTAGTAAATTTGGGGGTGTTACATGCATGGTATATGGATCTTGGTGTACCATGAAATCTTGATATGATAAGATACGAATGACTTAAAATGAATGAACATTTGAGCACTATGGTGGATCTATATTATCCGATCCTTGATTAGATATAGAAGATTAGTTAGCTCTAGCCACTTATTATTATTATTATTATTATTTCCCTTGTGATGGGGTTTATATTGGTCTAGGTGCATTCTCTGTTCTAAACACTGATGTTGTATGAAATGATATTGATACTAAAGAGTTTGGTTACCTTGGTGGGTTTTTATTTAACTTTAGTTAGACTCTATGATCATTGGTTACTTGGCTTCGGGCAGTCTTATGTCCACTTGGTTATTTAGATTGCTTCTGTGGGTATTAATAGATCATGGGGGATAATCTAGCCGATCACTCATAATTACAATACATGTGTGAAATGAAGTGGTCACAACCTTATGAAAAATATTTAAAATGGAATGAACGTTAGAGATTCCTTTGATGAATTTGTTACAAAAACCCCATTTTCAATATATATATAACATGTTTTGTGAAGTGACTTGTTTTTGCATCTCAAGAGTACAAGGTTCATGGGAACATAATATCCAATTTTTAATACTTTTCTTAAATAAAAAAAAAGATTTGTATTACACACAATACATGAGGTATTTGACTTAGTCAAAATAGATAAAAATCAATTGGGGTCGGAACACATTATATTGAGATTTATTGTGTACTTGGGTGAACATTTTTGGCTCAGACAACTCTTTGTTAACTGCATCTTTTCAAATTTTATAATAGTTTTAGTAAATTTTCTTTTAAATATGGTTAGCAACAATAGACAACAACCAACAACTACTAATTTTTCAAACATACACTCAGCAAACATGAATAATACTGAAAAATTATACCTGTAAAATTAAAATGCACTCATGCTATTCCTAACGTGAATTAATTGTAATCGCATGTATAGAATAAGAAATTACGACATATATAATTATAATCGTAGATATGAAAAGGTAGAAGCCGATGACTTGAAGAGGCAAATAAGGGTAGAGAGAAGTGATTGGTTGTTCAACCTATAGTGGTAATGAGAAACTAGGGAAGTTAGATAATGAGGATGACGTGCCATGGAAATGAAAAAGATGAAGGCATGAAAGATGATTTAAAATCCGAAGCCAAGAATTGAGAGAAATAATATACCCAAAGTAGTTATTTTGTTAAACTACATGGATTACTTTTTTTTTTAAAGAAAAAAACATACATAGAGTAGGAAATACATTAGTATAGATTTTAATTATTTTATTTGAAATAAATTTATAGCATCATAAAAATATAAATATATAGATAATTATTCAAAAATTTAAAAGAGAATATATATTTTTACAATCAATTATCTTAAGACAATACCTATCGAAACGACGCACTTCATCAATAATTTTTTTAAAGAAAACATTAATTTAGATACATTTTCAATTTGAAATTAACAAAAAAATACATAAGAAATTTAACAAAATTAGTTATGAGATTCATTGTTATATTTGTACCCTTAATTAAGAGCGTTAATATTGAATTTAAAGGGTATTTTGGGAAGCATACAATTTGCATCATCATAACTTCATAAGGGCTCTTCCGTCTTGGCCTAAGAAACAAAATAAAATAATGTGGAGCAGCTCATAACCACCAGCGGTCAAATGTTATTTTTTCACGGAGATATATATAAATATATTTTTTTGTTTTTTATTTAGTCCCGGTCAAATGTCTTTCAGCTCTCAACAAAATCCTTAAAACATGGCGGGTCTTAGTGTCTTACCGTGAATCAAAAATGGAACTAATCAACTAACAGCTTCAACAACACACAAGTTAGCCCTACGTGCGTTGCCAAGGCGCGTGTCAGAACATCTTTTGCTGCATGCCGTTAGCTTCAGCCCGACATGCCATTCTCTCCTTCAGCAGCCACATCTCTTTCGTCTTTTATTTGACTCCCGTCATCATGTACCCGTCCCTTCTTTCCCACCTTTTACTTTTCTTTCTCTCCTTCCTCGTCCTCCTCTCTTTGGTCGAATACGTAATTCGAAGAAGCCGTCTTTCATTTCATTTTCTTATGGACTCCACCCATGCGACGCTTTTCCCGCCGTCATCACCTAGAGTATTCCAGCTTCATCGACGAAAATACCAACCGCCTCCTTTAATTATCATAAAAGAGAGTAACATCTTTTTAATTCTTTCTTTCTTCCTTGTAAGTTATAACGTCTCTCTCAGTTAATGTATAACTTCAATGTTAAGCAGGTTTACATAACTTCAGAGTCCACCTTTTTGTCTTTTCTCTGTTGAATTCCAGAACTCTAATTCTTCTCACACTCGATTATAATTCGACTCAATTTCAGTATCAGAGACTTTCTCCGCCTTTACGGTTTCCTTGTGCGTTGTGAGCTTCGATCGTTTGGAATTGATCACTCCTTATTTATTTTTTTATTGATTGATCCTTAATTTCCCAATCGGCCCACGTAAAAATGGGTTGTGCCCAATCAAAGATCGAGAACGAAGAAGCAGTCTCTCGTTGCAAAGCTCGAAGGCGTTTCATGAAAGATGCCGTTGCGGCTCGCAACGCTTTCGCTGCCGCTCACTCTTCTTATGCTACCTCCTTAAGGACAACCGGCGGTGCCTTAAGTGACTTCGCCCAAGCCGCGGTACAGAACCCACATGCTGCTGCCGCCGCCGCCGCCGCCCACCTCTACTTCTTCCGCTTCTGTCCCTTTTTCGACTCAACGTCCAGGTGATACGCCACTTCCCCCTCCCCCGCCTCCTGATGGCTCCGCTCCACTTGACATGCCTACTCTTTCCCCGCTTCATCGAGCCGCTTCTATGCCTGAATATGTGGGTGCCAAGTCTAAGTCCGAGCTGACTGAGGCGATTATTGAGGAGGAAGAGGATGAAGGGATTGAAGACGAGGGTAGCTTGAAGAGGAGGAGGAGTAGAAACAGAGGTGCAGGTGATGGCGGGAACGTGGGAGAAAGAACGATGAGGGATGAGGAAGGACCACCTCCTCTGCCTTCACCACCCCCAGAGACGCCTCCTAGCAATCGGACGGTTCCGCCTCCGCCCGAGACGAGAGATTCTCCATGGGATGCTGTGTTTGGTATGGCGGATACGCCTGCAGGAAGTTTGAGGGATGTGGAGGATTTAAGGAAAGAGAGTGAGGAGAGAGAGAGGGTGGAAAGGGAAGTAATTGAAGAATTGGGTAAGAGAAATGAGATTGATCATTTGATGGATGCTGCGAGTTATACTAATGTGGTTAGACGCGGCGTCGGTGGTGGTGAAGGGAGTCGTAGGAACAAGAAGGTCGTTGAGGAAATGGTGGAGACACCGCAAAAAGTGGTCGAGAAGCCGCCTTTTCCACCTCAACAAGCAGGAGGTGGGAAAATGTTGAAGAAGGGAAAACTCCCTACTACTGGTGGTGGTGAGGGTAAGAGAGTTGGGAAGAGTTTGAATTTGCTGCAGATTTTCTCTCAGTTGGATGATTGTTTTCTGAAAGCTTATGAGAGTGCCCGTGACGTCTCTAAGATGCTTGTGGCAGCCAGATTGCATTATCATTCTAATTTTGCAGATAATAAAGGTGATTTTTCTTTTCTTTCCTTGCCAAATTTTAATGGTTGTGGTCTTCAATTTTTGGTGACAGTGATTCATTTAAGGTGATAGCTCAATTTATTTGATCTCTGTCATTTTCAAACGGAAATTGACTATTAGCAAGTTAACTAGATAGGTTTCTGCTTTAATTTGGGGGAGATTTGATGGTTGGATTGGAGTTGCAACGGCCCAAATGATAAATCTCTGGTTGTAATATTGTAAGTAGATGTGAAATTTTTAAGATGTCACTTATACTATCCTTTTGGCTGAGACGCAGCTGATTTTATGCTCTGAATCACAGTGTTTATGCTTGTTCGTTTTCCATGTCAGTCACACAACTACCTGCATTGAATCCCATCGCAGGTGAGGCCGGGTGAGGTCTGTGGGGTAATACAGGTGATTACGGCTATCCTATAAAAACCTTCAAATATTTAAAAGATTAGATATCCAATAAAATATTTTTGGATCAGATAACAGGTAATCCATCGGATATCCGAACCTTTCAAATAGCCTACAAATAAAAAATTATGCAATTGAAAAATAATAAATTGATCCAGTTTGAACTAATATGATCTAATAATTTGATTTGAGTATTAAATTACTTTATATTTAATTGGTAATTCTAAATTTTGGATAATATTTAAATAATTAATCAAAATAATAATTAAAAAGTATGAATTGTACTTACAATAAACACTCTCATTTCACATAATACACACACATATACATGATTATATACAATAAAATTTTATGAAAAATAAATATTATTTAGATTATATATGTGTATAATTTATCAAATCGGATAATATTTTTATTTGTTGGATTAGATATCTGATTTATTTGATCTTTTATTGATTGAATTGGTTATTTGATTTTAAAAAATTTTTTGGATCGGATCATATTCTTTCTAGTAGACTTACTAAAAACTCATTCCATATTTGTGGGTGGCATGCATGAAGAGGAAGCATAAACGTCACAACTTGGTTTAAAATTCTGCCAGAATCTGAACATTTTGCTTAGTTGCTTAATTTTGTCTCAGTTTTTTCTACCCTGGTAACTAGATTGAACTGTGGGCGTGAACATCTGATTTGACTTAATGCTGTGAGTGTAACATAAGCAGGATATGTAAGTTTTCTGTCATAATCCCCACTCATTTTGCAGGGCATATAGACCACTCAGCTAAGATTATGCGAGTTATCACTTGGAATAGATCATTTAGAGGCCTACCTGATGTTGATAGTGGGAAGGATGACTTTGATGCAGAGGGGGAATGAGACTCATGCCTCGGTGCTGGATAAATTGTTGGCCTGGGAGAAGAAATTATATGATGAAGTTAAAGTAATGCCTTTTATCTGGATCTTTTGTTGTTTGTACTTTTCCCTCCTACTACCCATTATGTTTTATCTTCTAGTTTACTATCTGTTTTGTTCTTTGATTAATCAGTGCATTTTTTGCACTGACAGTTGTCCCCTATTTCTCACTTCTTGAGTTTTCATTTGTGGAAGAATGTATCTTTCTTTTCTTCTGTGCTTTCTACATTCATTTTGTATCACCACCAGAGAGAAAAGCAGTGAATGGAAAAAGTGGTCAAGTTCCTACTCTTTCCAAGTTACGTGTCATTGCTAATCTATAAAGCTATTAGAATACTTCTAAGATGTTGAAGTGAGGTGCCCTCATTAACAACACTAGCTTCACATGTGATGCAAACTACTTTGCAATTGATGCTAATATGCTTGAATTTAGTCTAAAATAAGGTAAGATAAGAAACAAATAGCAGTTTCTTGAGTAGCCGAATGCTGGTTGTGTGATTGTGAAATGTGCCCTGGTGCTGCATGGGTTATTACCTAAAGGATATCTAAAGAAAAATCTTCTTGTTTTCACTTTAATCATAATTAAAATCCTAGATAAAAAGCTAATTAAATTTATTTCATATCTCAGATCCTCTTATATTGTGATATCATTTACTTATCTTCATCTTGTTGTCTTATCCTCCCCATTGCCCCTTTTGAAACCATGTTGTATTTTGAAAACGCAATGCCTAACAATTCAGTTTGTCTCAAAATCTTGCGATGCACTGAATCTTTATGTTACCTTCAATGGTTGATGCTTCTAGAAAGCTCTTGAAACCAGTGAAATTGGCTTCTTAATACAATGCTTCAATGGTTGACGCCTGTCCAGATTTTGATGTGATTACTGCTTGGGAATTTCTTAGAGAAATTTGCAACAGTGCATGTGGGATAAGGTATTGGCCAAAAGGAGAGGAACTGTGTATGTATTTTATTTATTTATTTATTCATTTTCTAATTTTATGAGAGCCTTATGTTACGTACCGACTTCTTCACCGAGCCCAGATACATGCGGCCTTAATCTTTCCTCACTCCTTGAGGAACTAAGTCAGCATTCCTCCTTCAAGTGTATTCAACACTTAGGAAAATTATGCCTTTGAGAAGACCACTCCCAATACTTCACATGAGAGAACCTTTAGAGAGAGAAAGAATCATGTATTATATAGAGAGAAGATCCGATTACAACTCTTAGTGGATGATTTCCAAATGACTCCACCCCCCTCTATTTATAAGTGAAGCTTCACTCATTCCCTTCCAAGGGAGATTTTAGAGACGGGCCTAAAAGATCTATCCAAAATGGCCTAATAAGCCTTCTAGGGTTTCTGGAGTATTCCGTTAGGGTTTCTAGATTGTTTATACTTATCTATACAAGTGTAGAAGGATTTAGAGACATCATTCTCTAAAACCATCTAGGAGAGTGTAAGATCTTCTATATCTTTCTACATTTATCTAGACTACACTAGAATATTCTAGATTATTTTGGAACTACGTGGGACCTCATTGCAAGTCTCGATGCGGGTTGTGACATCCTCCCCCACAGAAGCCATCGTCTTCCTCAGCAATGATAGAACATAAGTAATTCTGGATGGCCTCCATGAATTGCCAAAAATCTTTTACCTTCTCCCAGTTGTTCTAGCTCTCAGGTAATCCTTTCCATCCTATGTGGTATTCCTCTTCTCTTGATTACCCAATTGGCTAAAATCTCTTCAACCTCATGGCTGAATGATGTCACGTTTGCGGGCGGTGCACACTTGCTCTCTCCTCTTGCTGGATCTTCCTTATCTTCATGATAAGGCTTGAGCAAATTCACATGAAAAATCAAATGAATCTTCAACTTTGATAGTAGTCCTACCCAATAGGACACCTTCCCTACTTTCTTCAAAACTAGATACGGCTCTTCATATCTTCTCACCAAACCTTTGTGCACTTGGCCATAAGCCATGAATAACCAAGGCGACAACTTAACCATAACCAATTCCCCTTCACTGAACTCTAAAGGTCTTTGGTTTACACCCACCTACTTCTTCATCTTCTTCAATGCCTTTTGTAGACACGCCTTGGTTAATTCACATTGTGCCTTCCATCCTTGAGCAAATGAATGTGCCGCAGGACTACTCCCTTTATAGCTCTATTGCACTATGTGCGGAGTGAGGGGTTGTTGTCTCATGGTGAACTCAAAAACACTATGTCCAGTAGCTTCACCCTATTGCAAGCTATACGAGAACTGAGCCATGTCCATCAACTTTGCTCGGTCTTTCTGATTTGCACTCACAAAGTGCTTCAAATACATCTCTACTAGGGCATTTGCCCTCTTCGTCTATCCATCTGTTTGTGGATGAAAGCTGGTAGAGAAGTGAAGCTTGGACCCCCATCAACTTGAATAGCTCCCTCCAAAATTTTGCGTTGAAGCGGGGTCTCTGTCGACGATGTTGCTGGGTAATCCCTAATACTTCATGATGTTCTTGAAGAGCAATTGAGCACACTAATCTGCCGTACAATCCCTTAATGTAGGAATAAACGCCCCATACTTGCTTAGCCTATCAACTACCACCGTAATAGATCCTTTTCCCTTGGATGTTGGGAGTGCTAATATGAAATCCATAAAGACACTCTCCCAAGGCCTTTCAGGAATCGGTAAAGGTTGTAACAAACCTGTAGGACTCTTCTATTCATTTTTATCTTATTAGCACACAAGACAAGTCTTTACAAACCCTTTGATGTCATCCCGCATCTGTGGCCAGTAATAAACATCTTCAACCAAGGTCAGTGTGCGTTCATCCCTGAGTGTCCAACCCACTTTGAGTCGTGACACTCTTTCATCAGATCCCTTCAAAGGCTTCCCATCTAGACACATAGAGATGGTTCCTCACATTGTAGAGAGCTCCATCCTACTTCCAAAATTTGTGAGTCTTTCTTCTTTTTTCCATCTCCAGCAATCTTTGAGCAAAGGGATCATGAGACATTCCCTGTTTGACTCAATCCAAGATGTTTCCTGTAGGTCCAATCATGCTTGCAAGCATAGCCTTCCAGTTCAGCACATTTGCTACCATGTTGGCACTTCCTAACTTATACTTCATCATATAATCAAAATCGACCAAGAAATCTTGCCAACGAGCCTTCTTGGGACTTAATTTTTTCTTGTTCTAGGAGTAACTCATTGCAAAATTATCAGTCTTGATCATGAACTTACTTCCCAACAAATAGTACCTCTATACCCATAAGCAATGGATGATAGTTGTCATCTCCTTATCATGTATAGGATACTGCCTCTTGGTATCATTTAGCTTACACCATAGGTGATTAGATGTCTCTCTTGCATAAGCACCCCTCCAATGGCATAATCAGAGGCATTCATTTGAACTTCAAACTTTTTCGAGTAGTCGGGCAAGCATAGGATCGACTCCTCCACCACAACACTCTTCAGATATTCCAAAGCCTTAACACAATTCTCGTCCCAACTCCATGGAACCTTCTTCAAACGGTTGGTGAGAGGCATAGCTTGTCCTGAGTATCTTGGGATGAACTTGCGGTAATAATTAACCAACCCTAGAAAACTCCATAGCTTTAACACATTCTTTGGAGCTTCCCATTTCTGAATGGCTTGAACCTTAGCTGTGTCCATCCCAATCTTTCCTTCTTTGATGTAGTTACCTAAGAACTTCACTTTAGTTAGAGCAAATAAGTATTTTTCCTTGTTCACATATAATTTATTTTTCCAGAGTAACCGGAAAACAATTTTTAGATGCTCTACGTGCTCTTCTAAGGACTCGTTGTATATCACTCTATCATCGAAATAAACCACCATGAACTTATCTAAATACAAGTGGAATATCTTGCTCATCAAGGTACAAAATGTTGTTGGGGCATTGGTAAGGAACTTATAATTCATTTTTCGGAGTAACCGGAAAACAATTTTCAGATGCTCTTTGTTCTCTTCCAAGGACTCGTTGTATACCATAATATCATCAAAATAAACCATCATGAACTTATCTAAATACAAGTGGAATATCTTATTCATCAAGGTACAAAATGTTGTTGGGGCATTGGTAAAACCAAAGGGCATAACAAGGAACTTATAGGAAACGTACTTTGTTACACATGTCATCTTTGCTTCATCTCCACTAGCAATCCACACTTGCAAGTAACCCAAGCGTAAATCCATCTTCGTGAAGTACCTTGCTCTCCCGAGGTAATCGGTAAATCTTCAATTAGATACTTATTCTTTACTGTAATTTTGTTCAAGGCTTTGTAATCCACACACATCCGCAATGACCCGTTGTGCTTCTTTTGAAATAACATGAGAGCATCGTGAGGAGATTTCGACAGTTAGATAAACCCTATATCGAAAAAAACTTTCAGCTTCCTCCTCAACTCTGCTAACTCTGGAGGACTCATCCTGTAGGGACTCCTTGCAGGTGGCGTTGCAACTAGCTCCAACTTAATAGCATAATTTACCTCCCTCCTAGGTGGAAGCTTCTTTGGTAGCTTTGCCAGCATCATGTCTTCAAATTTGTGAAGTACCCCTTAATCTCCTTAGGCACTTCCATAGGTTCTGAAGATTCTTCTTCTACCAAAGTAGCCAAGTAGCAAGACTATCCCTTCTTGAATCCCTTAAAGAATTGCATACTTGAAAGGGAATAGGACTCTATCTTTGCTCGTGTCAAGGGAACGGTGTGACTCTGTTGTTCCTTCCCCAGCTACATGGTGCCATTTCCCGGAAAGGTAAATGGAGCTGCTAAATCCATGAACTCCATACCAAGCACTATGTCGTAGTCATCTATCTCATTTACCGTGTAATTCACCCTTCCTTGCTATGATCCAAGGGTAATCGGGACTTCATAAGCTACCCCGAGGATGGACCTAGCATTAGAGTTAACCGTTTTCATTCCCTCAGCCTCCTTGGTGACTCTTAATTCTATCATTTATGCTTCCCTAGGATTGATGAAATTGTGAGAGGCACCGGTGTCCACCAATGCCCTACTAGTGACACCCTTGACTCAAACCTCAACATACATCAAGCCCGTGGCTCGCTCCTTGGGCTTGGAATTGATGGATTTTGGTAGAGTTCGGGACCCCATCGATGCCTCACTAGTGCTCTCCTTCCTAGTTTGGCCTGCAACCATAGCATTCAAAGCCTTCTTCTGGGAACAATCACGAAGGAAATGATTACCTCTACATATAAAGCATTTATGTTTGAACTTGGAGGATTCTTTGCCTCCATGCTCTTTCTCTTTCCCTTAGCCATCATATTGCTTCTGACCGGAATTATAGGGCTTGCCTCCCACACCTTTGTTTGAATTATCTTTTATCCCTTGTTCTTCTTCTTGGACCTATACTCGATTAGCGATTCGGCCTTTCGGTATACAGTGGGGAGATCTTAGATATTATGCCTTCGAAGCTCTTGTTCCGCCCAAGATTGTAGCCCATCAAGGAAGTACAACAATCTCTCCATCTCTGGCATACCAGAAATCTCAAGCATAAGGGAACTGTATGCCTTGATATACTCCTTCATGGTTCCAGTATGTTTCACATTTCTTAGTCTCCTCATTACATCTAACTCAGCATTTGCTAGGTAGAATTGTCTCTTCAATTCCGCCTTGAAATCCTTCCATGTGTTCATTACACGAGTACCCCATTTGATCTCCTAATGATGGGCATGCCACCACAGCATGGCATCTTCCTCCAAATACAATGTGGTTTGTGTAATGCATAGATTATCATCAAGTAAATGGGTAGCAACAAAATACTCTATATGCCATATAAGAATTTGTCAATCTCTCTCGCATTCCGAACTCTCTTGAATTTATGTGATCAAGGCGTGCCCAACATTGGCATGGAACCCCTTGAACTTCCAACAGCGAGGATACCACTTCCTTACATCGAGCACAGTCAAACTCAACATTGGCAAGTCGATCCTTGAGCACAATGTTCTTTGTCATCAACTGGTCCATTCGAACCATTACATCCTCCACGAGCTCTTCTTGTGTTTCCATCATCTCATAATGAAGATTGGTGGCTGGGGCATTGACTAACCCATGCACCTCCTCTTAGTTGAGTAAGGCTTCCACATCCTTCTCCAACCCATCCACCTTCCCCTCTAAGGTGGCAACATCCTTTTGGCACATTGCCAGGGAGCGATCCATCCTCTCTATAACTTCCTCCAAACTTAGGGCATGAGGCTTGGAGGTAGACTTCAATCTCTTCCTCTTATCGCCATCACTGACTTGATTAATTTGTGAGACTTTGGGGTTTTGTGCCATCGTGAACTAAGCTCTGATACCTCTTATCACGTACCAGCTTCTTCACTGAGCCAAGATACGTACAGCCTTAGTCTTTCCTCACTCCTTGAGGGCCAACCTTCCTCCTTTCAGTATATTTAACACTTAGGCAAAATATGCTTTCAAGAGCACCACTCCAAATAGTTTACAAGATAGAACTTTTAGAGAGAAAAAGAAGTATGCATTATAGAGAGACAAGCTTTGATTGCAACTCTTAGTGGATGATTTCCAAATGAATCCACCCCCCTCTATATATAAGTGAAACTCCACCACTTTTCTCTAAGGAAGATTCTAGAGATGGGCCTAATGGATCTTTCCAGAATGGCCCGATAAGCCTTCTAGGGTTTCTAAAAGACTCTATTAGGGCTTCTGGAGGAGTCCGCTAGGGTTTTTGGAGTATTCCTTTAGATTTTCTAGAATGCTCTATACTTATTTATGCAAATTTAGAAGGATCTAGTGATATCCCTCTCTGGAACCATCTAGGAGAGTGTAGAATCTTATACATATCTCTGCACTTATCTGGATTACACTAGAATATTCTAAATTATTCCGAAACTCCGTGGGACCTCCCCGCAAGTCTCCACGTGGGTTGTGACACTTAGCTCATTATCCCTGGATTAGGACATT
The DNA here is from genome assembly GCA_030549775.1 of Tamarix chinensis. Lineage (NCBI taxonomy): Eukaryota > Viridiplantae > Streptophyta > Magnoliopsida > Caryophyllales > Tamaricaceae > Tamarix > Tamarix chinensis. The sequence goes on from CM060178.1 coordinate 84,239,999, forward strand.
GAGAAATGTTATTCTCATCAAAGATTCGTCCATAACACTTCCTTTAAAACTTGGGATAGGGCACCATATACATGTGTTATCAAAAGATTCACTCGTATACTTTTGCCTTCCATTTCTTAACAGTTGTTTCAAAGAAATGCACTTAAATGTCTGTGTATATGAATGAATCTTGTCAAAACATATCCCTTTAAACTTCTGAGAAGTGAGTAAGCTCTAAAATTTAAGCATAAAAGTGCTTTATAGTAGTTGTAAGAAAAATATCGTGTAGCAATATGTAAAGGAGATATATATATTTTTTGAGATTGGGACACCAAGGTGGGAGGGGCAACCCAGGGATACCTGGTAGAGGGGGAACTCAGACACTCAAGAATGGGACTCGAACCTCTGCAATGCATTGATGCTATAACACCTATTGATTGCATGCACTGCAATAAGAGTGTTCCATCAGGCTTTTACAGACAGGAGTAAGGAGATGTAAATGAATCATATTTTGAAGTCTTCTTGCACAAAGAGTGTATTTATTGTATGGCTTGTCTCATAACAAAAGCCTGAGATAGGTTAGTGACAAATGTTTTTGAGCTGAAATATGTTGGGGAGAATTTCTGAATCAGTTTTAAATTGCTTCACTTCCATAGCCAAAAGAAATGGAGCAAAGCATCCTTGCTAGTTCATTTTGGGCCGTGTGCTAGGGGGCTTCTGCTTAAAATCAAGCACTATGGCAAGTCTTGTCTGTTGCAATTAATGTGAATCAGTGTGTTATTAAGTGGTGCTTTTGCCATGATGGTACAGGGATGAAGTGAAAGCTGTAACTGCTACACCATTTTGTGAATGATGAAATTTGACGTCTCTCTTTTCAATTTTATGGAACTGTAATGAAATCATGTTTCTCCATGATTGGGATAAAATGAAAAAAGAAAAAAAGGTATGCTCATTATGTTTAAGTTTCTAATATTTTGATGGGGCTTTCTTAGGATAACAAATGGATGCTAAATGTTTAGCTTTAGTAATTCAGCACGCAGACAATGAAGTTGGAGTAGTCTCAGAAGAAGATTTGAACCACGATTGAACCTCAATATTTCTAAGGAATGTGGCTTGATTACAAGACTAATGATCATGGCTACGGTTGCATATTATTTAAGTCAGTTTTCAGGGAGATATATAAGTGATATGCTGCTGAAAGAGTGCTTTCTGCCAGGAAGAACTTAACTGAAAAGGATTGAAACATAGAATTCATGCATCTGACTGGACCTGCTGTTGTTACTTAGATAGCAAAGTTGGCTGTCATATTAATGAAACCTAGAGTTGTATGATGATTTGGGTATTGCAGAGTTATCACTAATGATTGTTTAATGCAAAGCCATCTATATGCGGCAAGCCAACTAAGATTTACTTTCATAGAAACAAGTGACATCTAGTCTTATTTGCTCCAGGTTTACCTTTCCAGAACATAGTTGCATCTTGATTGATTTAGAGAAATAAGTCAAAGCAGAGAGCTTGCAAAACTGAACAATGTCAATTCTGATATCCAATAGGAAGGAAACTTTACTCTGAATTTTTTGTGTTCTATCTGATTTGGTAGATTTTATTATTTTCTTATGTCATATGTACGGTTGTCTCTTCTCTTAATTCTATGGCCCTTTTGGTATGGCTATAAACATCCCAATTGCTCAAGGGATCTTTTGGGACATGCCAACTTGGAAGAGTATTGCATTATCTTGTTTTTAATTCAAGAAAGGCAACTTCCTCATTGAACCTGCGAAGTTCCATCCTTTGTTCATCGTTGTTTGAATAACTGTAACATGGTTGTTCATGTTCATACCAGTCAGAGATGCATGACAACATGAGTGCAATAAATGGATCCTATTTTGAAACAATGATGTTTCGTGTACCAATGATGTGCAATTATAAATATCCTCGATGTTCATTGTGAAATGTATGATGTGACTGAAAACAATTATATGTCAAATTTCTGCCTTTCATTCCAAGTGCTGCCATTGGTAGGAATGTGGAATGAATCCCTGTTATTTAATCTGTTGCTTATCCCTCTGATTGAAAATGAATGTCATTTTAGCAGAAAATAATAATTCAAAATAAGTATCGTTTTGGATTTTCAGCGCAAAGATTAGACTACTTTTCTAAAGTAATCCCTACTCATTAATGTTTTCCACTATAATCATCATTATAGAATAAGGATATACCTTTCAATTTACCAGTTTTCTTAATATGTGTGCAAAATTCTAAAAAGGTACTTATTTTGAATCGGAGGGATTATTACTCTTCTTTCTTAAAGAAAGTTAGAGTTTGTATTATATCAGTGATCAAACTGTGTGTTTTCAGCTTGTGGATAAAGGAACAGGTGTTTTATTATCATTGGTAGCTCATAATTCATAACTGATGATAAATTTTGAGGATTGGATATAGTTGCTATGCTCAGTCTTTTCTGGCACATTAGAAATAAATAAATTCTCTTTATTCTCTAAATTCTGTATGCGTGTCTCTTTGTCTTTGGACAGGCAGGGGAGCTCATGAAGTTTGAATATCAGAGAAAGGTTGCAGTACTCAATAAGCACAAGAAGCGTGGCACTGACTCGGAGGCACTAGAAAAAGCAAAGGCTTCTGTTAGTCATCTTCATACAAGATACATCGTGGACATGCAAGCAATGGATTCAACAGTCGCAGAAATAAACCATTTACGTGATGAGCAACTCTATCCAAAACTTACAGAACTTGTTACTGCGTAAGTTTACATCTGGGATTGGATGACTTGTTGATTTGTATGACCTTCAGAACAGGTCTTATTTTTGGAACTACATTAGTGTATGTTTACATCCTTCGGCTTGAGTTGTGCCTGTCAACTGTCAAGAGACAATCAGGGATTGAGTGGGAAAATCTGTGGCGATGCTTCATGTCCTCAAAGCCTGGCAGTATCCACTTCTATCTCTGTTCCTCAAGTCAAATACCTGAATGTACCAACTGAGCTCAACAAACTCCTAACCAACTCTCTAATGACTCAGCACAACTGACCACTTTTATAACCTAACTAATTCTGCTTACAATAGGTTTATTCTTTAACCCAAACCTAACAAAATCCTGCTGCCTTTTTCTGAACTTAACTGAGAAGCTTGGACATGTTCCTGGCATTGCACCTTTCGTTTGGAATTTATGTTGCTTTAGTCCTCCAAGTTGCTTCTAGTGCTTATGATGTAGGGGCCTGGGGACTGTCATAACATCGGTAGAGATGCTTTCTTGTGGGTTGTAGGGTAGCATTTACTTTGAGAAGTTTTAGCATGTGTGTAAAAATTGTTTGCAGTTTATTGATCCCAAGGTTTTCCTAGGCAGTAATTTCGAGCTGTCATAAAGATTAGAGCCCCTGGACTTTCACCAAAATCTATGCTTTCAGACATTATCTTGGCCCCAAAGTGTACTTATGAGTTGTCATGGACTAAGATATGAAAGAATTTACTATGTTCATAAAATGGATGCTGGTTTCACTTGCAAAATAATGCTTAACAAAAGCTGGCTCCTGCTTGAATAAAACACTACTTTTAGTAGTATGGACTCCCTTCGTTCATTATTTGTCAGCTGTTGTGTTTTTATTTCTTTTTATCTGCTTCTTTGATTATTTTTGGCATACATCTCTGATATATGTAGTAGCATATCACTCCTAATTCCATTGGATTTTTTTGGCAAGCATATGGTTTGGTGGTTCATGTCATCTTGAGGAGCTGGGATAAGCCCGTGTTAACTGTTTGTTCCTTTCTTGGGCTATCAATAATATCGTCCCGTGGGATATGGACTGCAGGGTACTTATGGAGTGTAATGAGGGTATTTTTGGACGTTCATCCCTGTCTTTCAATCATGATAGTCTTTTGAGCTTAGCAATGTGTTATTTTCTTGCTGTGTAGCCCGAATGATTCTCGTGTGTGGTTGGCGGTGGGGATGGGGGGGAGGATCCCTTAGAAGATTTTGTAGTATGGTCTAATTCTTTAGGAGGTAAACATGATTCTCTTGTGAGATGTAGAAGATATTCAACAGCCTTTCTTTACAAGGTCATATGGTCCACTGAGACCTCCATTGTTTTAGCTTGTGCTGGACCTGGCATTGGGAGTTCACTATCTTGCTGTGTGCCCCAACAGATTTTATATGTTTCAATAAGAACAAATAATAATAAATAATAATAATAATAATAAAAGGAGAAAGAATATTCTACACAACAATGTAAATTGTTATTATGCTAGTGTAAAAATTGTATGTGTATTAGTTGAAAGATGCCCAAACCGACTTGATGTTGGGCAAACTAGCGGCTACCTAGTTGAGGGTGTGCTCTTGCAGATTACCTTGGCATAATTGTCCCTAGAGTTCAGGCTGTTAGAAATATCACTAAGATGAGGATCTTGTGGGGTGTAATAATGTAGTAGATTAGGTTGTAGAATTCCTTGTTTTCAATTCTTCATACTTGAATGCCTGATTGGTGGATTCTATATTAAATATGAGTGTACATTTTCATATTGGATGGCTGTATAAACTTGGCTTTATAAATTTTGATGCTCATTATATTACTTGATGCCAGAATTGTGTTTGATGTTCAACACATTCTGCTGTGTATTTTAGGATGGCCACGATGTGGGAGACCATGCAAGTTCTCCACGAAAACCAGTTTAAGATTGTGAGAGCCCTGGAACTTGTTGATGAGCCCCAAAGCAGTACGGAGACAACAGACTACCTCTACCGTTGCACCTGTCTGCTGCTGGATATGGTCGAGGATTGGTATCTGCAGTTTGAAAAGATGATTTCCAAACAGAAGGAGTATATTAAATCCCTAAACAGCTGGTTGAAGCTAAACCTTGTTCCAATTGAGAGTAGCTTGAAAGAGAACTTTTCATCCCCTCTCAGGGCTCAAGATCCTCCCATTCAGAGGCTCCTGTCTGCTTGGCATGATTTGCTCGGGAAACTTCCAGATGAGCAAGCGAAAGGGGCCATACGCGGCTTTGCAGCTGTCATTCAGGCTATACTTCAGCACCAAGAAGATGAGATGAAACTGAAGCAGCAATGTGATGCTTCCAGGAAGGATTTTGAGACCAAGAAACGTAAATTCAACGAGTGGCGCAAGAAACATTTGCAGCAAGAGGCCCCGGAAGAGATGGAGCGTTATAGGCCTGGAAATAGCGGCCATGAGGAAATGTTTGTGGAGAGGCAGTTTGTTGTGGAGCTGGCACAGAAGAAATTAGAAGAAGAGGAGGAGAAGTATAGGAAACAATGTGGTATTGTGAGAGACAAGACGATAGCAAGTCTCAAGACCCGAATGCCGGGGCTTTTCCAAGCAATGACAGAGTTTGCCTATTGTTGTGCGAATATGTATAGGAATTTGAAGGCAATTTCACATGCTGATAAACGCAAGCAGAGGGAGAGCACATCCTAGCACATGGGGGCTATAAGCCTATAACGTACGTGTGAGTTATTGTGCAATGCTGTATTATATGCCATTCCGGAATATGCTTGATTAGTCTCGAAAGCAACTATAGTTATGTTCTTCAGAGAAATTTATGTTCATTCTTATCTCCTCTCTTTTGTCCACCTTTCGAGTGCGATTCTGTAAAAAAAAAAACAATTTTCTTATTATACCAGTGTACAGAATTCAAAATTATTAAATGTTTGAGTAAATATCCAATGAGAAATGCGTTTTTACTGAGGAGGGAGGGGGATTTTTTTTTGGCAAAACTTGCATCTTGGCAGTTGGATCTGAATTGCTCACGCACACAACTAGACTTGAGCCTCGTGCGTAATGCACAACCATGAGTCGTGCATGACATGTTGCCGAACCATCACGTGAATTACATGCGACTCGTTACATTTTATTCATAATTAAATTAAAATCTTATTTTTAGGACGCGTTGTTTACGATACTTATTAAAAACGTTGTTTTTTCTTTCCTTCTTTTTAAATAATAACAATAATAATATTTTTGGAGGACAGCTCTTTCAAAGCAGGTGGGACTCCGTTGAGGATAGTGAAGATCTCACTCAGCTATTATAAACCTGCATTATACTCAGAAGTCAGAACTCGAACCCAATATCTAATTAAGTTGGAATAGACCCCTAACCTTCTAATTCAAACCCAAGGCTCGAATGTCATTTCTTATTTTAAAATTTCTTGCTTATTAGACCACTTGAGGTTAATTTTCTATAAACGTCTTGATTTATGTAATCGCATTTAAAGTGATCTAATTTGGGATAAAATTCAACTTGAACTAGTTTAACATCTATTTATGAGAAATTTGCAACGACGGGATTTGTACCAGGTGACCGCGGTGGTCGATGACCGAAACCTATTTGGCAGATTTGAAAAAGAGGGGGTGGGAGGGGCACAGTACAGATAAGTCGGGAGCTGCGTTCCCCCAAAAGCTGAACCACCATATGACGATTTTCTTTTCCGATAGCAAATCAAACAGAAACACGGGTTTGTCATTTAAGAATTTTTGGCAGCCACTACTAATTCTGTGCTTTTTTGAGCGACCCGTTTGATGGGATTGGCATTACTTTTTGACACGGGGAATGGGCATTGTTGAAGATTGCTTTGTTTCAGCTAAATGCTGACATGTTCGTGGACACGCTTTTGTCTTCTCAGCTAAAATGACTTCACAGATTAGCTATCTATTCGGGACCATGGCACCAGGACAGCGTACTGGGAGATCTGATAAATGCGTGTGTAGGCAGAGTAATATGATCAGCGTTTTTACGGCAAAAATCGTGTGATAGATTGTTCTTTTCCATAGGGCAAAGCCTTTAATTGACATTTAATTGAAGAAAGTGGTAAGTTAACGCTACTACAACTACAACAAAATAACTTCTCCATGAACATTGACGCCAGCACTCTGGAAGGGAAAATATTCACTGCGAACAATAAAGACCCAGAGTAACAGTAGAGTATTACTCTGGAAGTATGGATTCAGGAAAAAACTATATACAGCCGCTGAGCTGGAGGAAGTTGATGTACACTCACCATCAAAGGTCACGTGAATCTTTACATCCAATTTTTCTACCCAAAAAAGGGCCCCATGAAGTGATAAAGCACACTGTATATTTACAACGAAATAATGAACAGAACTTGGTTAAATTTCCACCCAGCCAATTTCATGGTTGTCAGGTTTGAGATGATTAGTCATGCTTCTGTATGTGTCATTCTAAGCAACACCTCTTCCTCCGTCTTGATACATTGTGCAGATCGATAACGCTAGATTGTGGAGTCAAAACCTGTGCCAGCTGTTTTGCTGAAAAACAAACAGAATTCATTTATCCAGTCACAGAGACCCAAACAATCGATTCAACTCATCACAGGGAAGATTGGGGGGGGGGGGAAGAGGAAGAAGGAGCAATGCCAAGGATCATGAAAACAACTGTTGGTGTTGAGCTCTTTGAAACATGAAAATTAGAGAACCAACCAACCTATTTCATAGAAAAGATCATTGATGTTATTTGCAGTTTTTGCAGAAGTCTCAATGAAGAATAATCTATTTTCTTCAGCGAACTGTGCAGCTTCCTGCATGCACCATAGACCAGTATTATCAATTTTTTCTACCACTAGACAAAAGAAAAACACAGAGCACTCTACTACCCGCATTGTAACATTAACCCCGTTCCAATGTGATTAAATCATTGAGAAAGAAATTGCATTTTTTTTCTCAAGAAGTCTTAAATAAATAGTCTTAAAGAGGAAGGAGAGGTTTTCAATGTTCCTTTTAGCCATCAATACAAATTTCTGGCATTTCATGTCGAGAATAAACAAGTCAAAGAAATCAAAAAATCAAGGATTTTGACTTGGTGAATACCTCAAATACCACTTCTCTGTTTGCTTCTAGATCAACCTTGTTTCCCACCAAGGCCATCACAGGAATCGGTTTATCTACAAAAAGTAATTGATCACGGTTCAACAGTGACATTGAAGTAACACACAATATCAGGTTCATATTTTCCACCCTCAGTTAACAATGTAAGGATTTTTAAACTGTGAACTAACTATTTCTGGCATATTATTTTAAGATAGTAAAGGCCGCAGCTCAAAGTATATGGTCCTGAGGGCAAAAATTCTTATTTGGTTGGGATCTGGGAATTTCATGGAGTCCACTCAGCCGGCAGCAGAGGTTCTATGGTTTCAAGGTACGTTAAAGGCAAGAACATGACACATATGATTAAAAGATCTGCTTTAGCAGCAATGTGCTTGCGCTGCAGAAAATAAGATCTCCCGAGCAAGACTAAAGTCGTACCAGGAATTGGGATTAGTCCATGAATCTCAGATACTGTATAGGGGCTTAGCAGGAACGTAGCTGAAAAGCATGATTTTAACTTTCTCAATAGGGATGGGTGCTTTTAAAATTACATTTTTTCCCTGCCCCAGGACAACAGAGCAGAATTTGCCCCTAATTGAAGCCAGATTAGATCAGTTAGATGGAGGGGAAGAGACAACAAGCGCATATACAAGATTCAGCAGGCACCCACAATCTCACATTTGCATGAAGGAAGTTGTTGTTTCTGAGCCAGCTTTAAGACTAACAAGTTTGATGATGGAAGCAGATGAACAACATTGTTGATGCTATTATATAAAAGCAATAATTAACTAATTCAGGACAGGTATCGTTGTGCTAAAACAGAGTACATTTAAAGCGCTCTACGTAAAGTTATTCAGAGAAAATATAGGACATCACTCCATCAAAAAAGTGATTACCAGAAAATAAGGCAACATTTAAGGAATCTGAAAACTTCATGGCACATAATTTTAAAGGGAGATTAGAGACTTAAAATTGCAACCTTTCTAAATAGTATCACCTTCTCCCTTTTAATATTAGAGTTATTATCACCCAGGATTTATACCAGAAAGAGAAAATAAATTTTTTACCCTATTTTGATCCTGCCTATAAGGAATAATACATACAGAAAAGATAGAACGCCCCCATCCCCCTTTTTTCATTGCCAAAAAAAAATCTTCTATAGTTCAAGTGTTACCTTGTTGTTGAAGTTCCTGAACCCATTTTCTTGCTTGTACAAATGAATCCTGAGGCCAAAGCACCACAAGCATTTAAAACCGAAGAAACATGCAAACCCATCCAGCAAGCATGAAAAAAATGATCATCCACATAAAACCTTAAGTAGGAGATGACTAAATTGTGGATGGTGGGAATATCATGGAATAAAATATTGGTCGTTATGTGACGTACAACCATTAGTTATCAGATTTTTAACTTGTCGATACACAACACAGCTGATACACACTGGTATTCACTGATGCGCAGCCGACTGAAATTTATTTGTGTTGTCACAGCCATGGCATATTATTTATCACTTGTACTATTGTGGCATCATGATATGTATATCTCAGCAGGTCCAAGACTCGAAAATTTTCAAATATTTTCAATTTGTGAGGCAAACCAAGTTTCAAGTGAACTAGAGGTGATTATCGTGGTAGGTACCGTAGCAATGCAGTCATACGCAACTGGAGATGAGACTAGGAGACATCAATTGAATTTTTCTCATTCTTATAACCCACTTCCAAACCCTGATCTGATCACCGCCCAGAAATCAAGAAGAAAAGGTTGCCTCCATCCTGATGATCCTCGATCTTGCATAAACTATATTTTTAAAACACCCTTACAATCAATTTGATCTGGCAAGGAAAAAAGAATGCTCAACTGCACCATACTGTAAGACACCCTTACAGCACTATAGTTTTAAAACTTAGGGTTACAATCAATTTGATCATATTGCAAACACAACTCCACAGTTACAAAACTTAGGATTACATTTATTTAGCATCAATGGCATTAGCCATCGTGTCACTAGCTATGAAAATTCAAACAAATCTTTATATGGATACAAAACAAATAATCTAGCACATCAGCAAGCAAGAGTGCCCTCAGATCAAACACTATTACCTTGTTTGAGATGTCATACAAGACAAGTGCTGCAGCTGCATTCCGATAATACATAGGAGCAAGGCTATGATAACGTTCTTGACCAGCAGTGTCCCATATCTCAAGCTTTACAGTTGCTTCATTTATCGACAGCATCTGTGTGAAAAAAGCAGCTCCAACAGTTGGTTCCTGCAGAAAACACTATGTCAAAGGTGGAGGTCTAGACAAACATACCACAGAAAATGCAACACTACATATATAGCCCTACAATCTAACTTAAACCTGGTGATTGAAAAATCGACCCTTCACAAATCTCAACACCAAGCTTGTTTTCCCCGTGCCCATGTCCCCAAGCAGCACCTGTAACACAACAACTCATAAACTGAAAGGGCTGTAACAGGAACACGTACTCCAACAAGAAAATAAATTATTGAACATAAAGGCTATTTTCAGCAGCAAAATCCAGCAAATAACCAAGATGAACAAAGAACTGCATGGCAAAAACTCATTCATTTTATTACTTTTGACCAGATATATAAGAATAGAATGTAGACGGCATTTGCTGCCACAAATGTCTCGGCAAATGCCAAAAGGTAGTTTCAGTCCTTTAAGAATTCGTCTTCCTAAAAACTATACCTATCAGATTAGGCCATTGTCTTTCTTCAGGCCCCGAACAAAGTACATCATCTGTAGCCATAAAGTGAATGTGGATGCTCTATTAAGATGGAAGGTGACATGAGTGTCTTAGGAAATCATATTCAACATAATTACTATCATGACAATCACAAAGCACTGAGTATAACATAAGATCATATCTCGGGCCCAAACGTAAAAACATAACCTTTTCGCTACGTCCATGACATGATAACCAAACCCAACTAAACATCAACATTCATATAAACACCGAGCCTTGTGTTAAAATGTGTGTTTGAATTTGCCAAAAATGACCAAGACAAATTCACCTCATAGCATAGGCAGCACCATGGCTAAGGAACTCCAACCAAGTTTGTGTGAATTTTGATGATGAACAAAAACGCATAGCAGGGACCATCAAATTTAACCCGAGAGTACATACAAACCAAGGCTGTCAGAATATCTGAGGACATCTTTACTAGAACCCAACACTGTTTTGAATCCAAACATCCCACAAACCTTCTTTGAGGCACTAAGAATATTAAATCACAGCAATATAAACCAGGGAATTCCATCAGAAAATCCATTCCAAGTATGCACAACTTGGGGTCAGAATTACAGACACATATAGGACATACCTACCAGCTTGGCATGTACAATTTTGCTTCCAGGCCTCGCCATTCAAGTCGATCTTGATCAAGTTGGCAGTACTAATCTGTCAGTACTGTGTTCAGCCAGAAAGAAACAGGGGAAGACGTACAATAATGTAGATGAAGTCGAAAGAATTGCTTCGTACAGTTCGAGGGTGTCTCATAGAAAGTGACAAGGAGAGGAGAAAAAATGGGTGAGAAGATATCAATGATAAGAAAGTTTGGTTGGACATTTTTGCTCTACTATCAGGTATTCATGGCTGGTAGTTGTGACTTTGACTAGTGGTTTTCCTTCCTCAATGTTGCCTATGGCCCTTGGACATGTTGTGGGGGCTACTATACTATTTTCTGAACTGAAATCAGCCATTGAATTTGTCGTGGAAGTGAAGAGCCGGTGATGAAGCCAGACTACCGTCATTCAATCCAATTTAGTTGCCGGAAAGAAACTCCCTTTCGGGGTCGAAGCGGCAGCTTGATGTGTGCTGTGCAGACCAGACAGGCGGACGCACCAAAGTGCTCCCCTAGAAAAAAATAAAATAAAATAAAATAAAAATGAGGGGCGTTGTAGCATGCATTGATTCAAAAATTTGAGATACGATTATCCAAACTGAAATCTAAAAAATTGAATCCCAAAAATATCCGATTCAAATTTTGATCGGACTATAGAAATGGGTAAGATATTTAATTTGTTAATATATTTTATTATTTCTTAAAAATATTATAAGGTGTTCAGATATATAAAAGCATATTGTGTTATATTTATATATATTAGGATATATTATACTATATTTTTTTAGTGTATTATATTGTATTATGTAATATATTATACTATATTGTATTTTTTTTAAATATATGCATCTAATTATAAATATTAATATAATCAAATATTTTAGATATAATCAATTTTTTATCCAATTTTTTAAATATTATATTCATTCTAAAAAATGTGAAACGGATATTCAATCATATAAATATCGATAGTCTTGTACACTAGGGATGTAAATGAGGCGGATAATACTCAAAACCCGACGGATTTTACCTGATGGATATGGATATGGGTAATGATAAACGGATATAGGTATGGGTTAAAAATATCCGGCGGGTTCGGATACGAATACGTGTAAGGGGTATCCATACCCATATCCGTACCTGTTTAGCCGTTATATATTTACTATTTTACCCTTAACTTTTTTATATAATAATAGTTTACAATTAGGAATTTAAACGGGTAACAAGTTTACTCGTTGAATAATGGATTATTTGTTGGTTATTTATAATTTATCTGGTAAATGAGTTATCCATCGGGTAACGGATATCTGTCGGGTACGGATATAGGTATATTAATAAATATCTGTTTGGGTATGGATACAGATATAGATATGGATTTTTTAATCGGATTCGGATATAAATATAGGGTATCCGATCAGAACCCGTCCCATTTACATCCCTATTGTAGACTCCTAGTATGAACTAGGATTGGTTGTAAATCAATCGTGCGTGAACAATACAAAAGAATCATGATTATTGCAAGTTAAATATTCAATAATCAAAGAGCAAAATTTTTGAGAGAAATTGAAGGACCAAATATCAAATAAAAGACTTATTGGTGTGATCATAATCTAATAGTTAATGATAGATCTTGGCCGCTAGAAATTTAAGTTCAAATATCTTCCTTTAGATATGTGTACGCCTTTATTTTCATCGTTATATTTATATGGTTGATTATATTAACTTGTCCTTTCAAACATCCAATGATTTACATGAGTGAGTCAAATTAATATACATGAAGATATGTGATGATTCTATTATATCTTACAAGTTTTTCATAAACTAAGATGATAACAATGGTTTAAATCTCCTAAGACTCTAGAATAGCTATTTGATAAGTGTTTAGCATCATAATTCAATCTAGACCAGGCAAAGCTAACCCAATCCGACTAATCCGACTTAAAACTCAATATTGATCCGAAAAATAAAACTTGTCCGCAACCCAAAAATTCAAAATAATCCGATTCAATCCAAACCCAACTCGAATTTAGCTAACCCAATAATGAACCAAATCCTAGTTGATTTGAACTGAAGTAATACAAATTAATAATAACCTAAATCGAACACTATTAAAACCCAAACTGACCCAAACTTTAACCCGAACCAAACCGAACTCTAATCCAAAACCGAGCCGAACCAAACTATAACCGAACCGACCCTAATTGTACTTGAACCAATAATTGGTTATTCTTATTCATATATGATATTTTTAACTCCATATACTCATCAAACTTTAAAACAATGTCAATTGATGCAAACATTTATAGGCATAAATTTAGACTTTTGCTTCACTTTGTTTGATAACTTCCTACAACTTCAACTCCATATTTTGGACCATAATAATGAAAACTTAATGACAGATCAATAAACTTATAAAATCGAGAGCTTATGAGCATAACCTTTCAATTCATTTTCACAATCATTATATAGTGGTATATATATAATATACATCAGAAAAAGTTTAATTGGATGGGATCTACAATCCAAGTAATGAACATCTATGATAGAAGGTAGACAGATACTCAGATGTAACCTTCATAATCTATTGTATTACCTTCATACATCAATAACATTCTGTCCTCGTCCATCAGAACAAAATTAGCACAAAATACATTATAGAAACAACCACACAAGTAAAAGACCACAAAGTATCGATCTTAAATGGTTTTAATGGTTGAACTCATAGAATACTTCAAATATAATGGAATAGCTTGTGTGGTTGTGCCATGTGAGGAGATGTGCCAACTCGCATTCCTATAAAATGAAATAAAAAATTAATGTAGGAGAACTAATCTTCAAATCTAGTTCTTTACAAACACTTTTCTAAAAATAAAAAAAATGCAAATGATGATGAATAAGAAAAAAACTCAAATAAATAGTGATACCAAATGAAGAAGAAGAAGAGTGACATGACATTGTATTGATGATTCACGAGGAACAAACAATCAAATTTAGCATTTCATCATACGCTCATTGCATGACACAAAGTACACAATAATATCAAATATGCTGACAATTACTAACAAATAAATACAATAGAAATTCAAATAAGTGTAAATAGGATTACTAGAGCACTGATAACACACCTGCAATAAATGCTTGATCCTTTCTTCAATGGATGAAGGTGAATACCTCTCTTTGATGGAAGCCCTGACCTTGAGGTAACTAACTAAAAAACACTAACTATAAAGAAAGAAATTTATTATCCAAAAGGAAAAAGATGTCCTATGGAATAGTTATAATACCAAGAGAAAGACACATCCTAACCATCACCATATATGTTGTTACACAAACATCTGACTAACAAGTCACACACCTTAATTTGAGGTTTATATAACAATCAGATAAAAAAAAGATAATATTACCCCATTGTTACAAACACTCTAAACTAAACCTGAACCCTTTTATTTGTTAAGGGAAGATCTGGTTGAGATAATAACAAGACTATAGCTAACAACACAACCTGTAGAAGATCAAAGAAGCCACATCATTAATTCATAGACTTGTTTTTATAATACCTGCAACACTAAAAACCTTCTCACAACAACATATAAAGAATTAAACTTTCACCTAGTAAAGTTAATATTGGTATTAAAAGCAACCTATGAGACTTACAATAGTAAAAAATCCTGCAACCTCTTCAAAAATATCAGTGCAGTCCTCCCTGTAGTGAAAAAGCATGTAGTTAAACACACTCCATTTGGATAAAATCTACATACTTAACTATTAATTATATAAATAAGTAAAATATTTTCTGTGGAAATTATTAAGGGTATCTAGTAGGGAGTTACCTTAGCTCCATCCCACTCCACATTGCAGCCAAGAAATTTATCTTCCTCAATTACTAAAGAAAAAATAACACATAAGAAATTTATTATAATGTATAAACATAATAAAAGTCTTAAAAACACTACCTTCAAAACCATAAAACCAACTATGAGCAGCTATCAACACTTCAATATTTCCAGGTAAGTACGTGCTTCTTTACTTATTTAAAACCCTACCTCAAATGCTAAAAGTTGATTATGATATAACAGTTGTGAGGGGCACACTTAAGATATCCCTAGCTAGATGTGAAAGCTCTCCATAATAAGACTTGTTCTCTCTCCAAAAGTTAAGAATGTTTAACTTGATTTTGTGGTCCATTCTAGGATCATCTAGATACTTATCCAACTTTGTCTTTTCATTATAAGTGTATGCAATCTCATTTTCATCAAAAACCTAAAAATTACAAAAACAAATATGTGTGTGTGTGTGTGTAAATATATAATAAAAATTAAGAATGATAAATATTTATATATATATATATATATAATAGTCAATTGAATATAAATATAATAATAAATCAAAATCAAAGGAAAGGAAAGGTTAAGGGAAGGTGAGAAATGTAAACTTATAGTAGAGAAATCAAATTTGAGCTTGCAAGTAGAACCAATGGTATTAGTGTCTGATGTTGATGATGTTCCACAAGAGTTATTGCAAGTAGCTCCTCCATCATTGACTGAAAGATGCTTTACTAGGAGCATCCCTAACTTAAACTGCACATCACTAATCTTTAAAGAAACCCATGTTTCATCCTCAAATAACTTTTGATTTCAATACTTTAGAAAATCTAATTTACAATGAGGATCAAGAATCATAGCAAAAGCAAATAATGTACCATATTCATTCCCATCTAAGTTTGCCCAATACTTATCAAATTTAATCTTCATTTCTACAACCATTTTCCTTATCACTTCATCGTCACCCTTTACCAACTCATTTAAAATTATTTGTTTATTCTATACATTTTCAAATACAAAATTACCACGAGATACTAATTACCAGAAAATAACTATGTAATATCATAAAATGGTCCCACTCTTGAGGTCTTGGGAAATGCTTGTACAAGGGGTCAACAATCACCATCTCCTTAAATCCATTATGATAAATAATAGCTCTATCAATAATCAAATATGTTGAGTTCCACCTTGTGGGAACATCAAGCCATAATGCTTTAGTATCTGATATCCGAGCTAATCTCACAGAATTTCAAAATATAGTCTTCCTTAATTCTAACCACTTGATATATTTTATAGTATCTCTAACCTTAACAACAATATCATCTATCGCCTTAAGCCCATCCTTAACAATGAAATTCAAAACATGAGCACCCCATCGAATATGTAAGTTAATGCCATCATGCAACAATTTTTTTTAATCATTTAGTGTATTTCTCAAATGATCTTGTATTCTATCATTGCTAGAAGCATTATCCAATGTGATAGAGAAAATACGATCCTCAATACCTCAATCTTGAATCAAACTTAACATATAATTATGTAAGATATGTCTTATATATAGTTTTCTATATGATGAAAATTCAGTACTCTTGAAATGCTCCAAAACTCCAATTTTAGAAATTTGGTAAAATAAGAATTTATTAGGAAAATTAATTAAATTAATTATTTTATTAAAATAAGAGGGAGTAATTAGGGAAAAATCAATAGGAAATTTATAAATAATTTAATTGGAAAAAACTAGGGTGTTTTGTCAATTAAAATAAAATTTAGGAAAAATCTCTCAAAAATCCTAAATTAATCTAAAAGGGAAATTTAATTATTATTTTAAATATCCCAAAATACCAAAATATTTTAAATACCCCAACCCATCTATTTTTTTCTTTTTTCTTTTTATTTTTCCTCCTTTCCTCTTTTTCCTTTCTTTTTCTTTTTTCCTCTTCCTTCTTCTTTCCTTTTTTTTTCCTTCCCTCCCCCGACCTATGCCAGCCCAGCCCTACGGCCCAGCTCTCCTCCTTTCCCCTTACGCAGCCTAGGTCTGTGCAGCACCCTCCCCTCTTTTTTTTCTTTCTTTCCTGGCCAGTCCGGTTTTCTTTCCTTTTTCTTTTCTTCTTTCTTTCTCCCTGGACCACCCGGTCCTGTCCCTTCTTCTTCCCCAAGGTGTGAGCGGTTATCGAGACGCTGCAACCTCATCTTCCGCCGGCCACCACGGCACGCCATCCTTCCCTCTCCCTCACTCATTGTTTTCTTTCACCATTTCAACCCCAACTGGCTCCTTCTCCTCTCACACGTGCCCTGCCCCTTTCCCTTTTCCTCCTCCCTCGACCTCGTAGCCCTGCCATGGGAGAACCGCATCACCTGCCACCACCGGTCGGCATGCCTAACACATGCACCCCCTCTTGTCTTCTTCCTCCTGTCATTCCCCCCAATTGGTCTATAAATGCCCCATAGGCAGCCTTAATTGAGTTTTTTTATTTCAAAACCCAAAAATTCCTCCCTTCTCACCGCCGCCCTATCAGACAATCATTCTGTCGCCGCTGCCCATCACCATCGGCCGAACCACCCATAGATCTTCCCCTTGCGTCACACTATACTTAACTAAACCTCCCTCATCCCTTGATTTTCCCTGCACGAGCCACCCCGACCGTGCAAAGTTGCCCTCCCAATAAACCCCTCCTCAACCCCTGCCGCCCTTCACACCACCGTCCTCCACCATTTCCGCTGCGACCACCACCCCTCACGCCTCCCAAAAACACATGCAGACCCTCCTCTACCTTTCCCTGCCCACCTTTTTTCCCTTTCTCCCTCTCCTCCTTCCACCACCTCTGACCACCACATCTGCCGCTGACGTCATGCGCCACCACCAGTGCCGCCACCGTCCCTAGGTGGTGCTCTGACCTTCCCAACTCCTAAACCCATTTTATACAAGTATTAGCTATTTTTAATAATATTAATGGTATTATCTATATTATTATTATTATAACACCTCAAGTCGATACGATCACGCAGGGGCTACCTTGGAGTGCTTTCGGATTGATCGGCTGACCCCACAGATCAACACGAGTCCTTTCAGTTCGCTTTGTCCTCACTCACGCACTTTCTGAGAAATTTCAGAACTTCCCAGAAGGTCACTCATCCTAAAATTGCTCCACGGCTAGCACGCTTAACTGTGGAGTTCTTAGGATGGAATCACCAAAAGGATGGTATACCATGTTGATATAAGTAGCCAAATCAATCCTTATAACACTCCGCTCAATTTGAGGTATTACAATTATCATCATCATCATTGTTATTATTATTATTGTTCCTTAACCTTACTTTAGAAGTTTCCTAACCAATATTATTATTATTACTATTATTATTATTAATGTTCTACCACTTTAGTGTTATTATGATTATGATTTTCATTATTATTCCTACTATTACTATTAATGCTAGCTTTGGCCTATTATTATTATGGTAAATATTTGAACCCTTACATTAATATTACCATTTTGATTATTATTACTATTAGTATTATTCTTAACACTATTATTATTGTTGTTGTTGTTGTTATTGTTGTTGTTATTAATGTTATTGAAACCGAAGTTGGCATGTTATCAATTTATTAATATAGAAGAAGAATACTCAAGCCTTAATATTATTATTATTTATTATTCAAATAGTGCTAATATTTTTAATGCCTTTATTATCAACATTGTTACTATAGTATTATTATTATTACTATTGTTGTTGTTGTTGTGGTTGTTGTTGTTACTATTATTATTGTGGTAAAAACATTCGAACCCTTATATTATTAATATTTCAAATATAACTATTATCATTATTATCTTTAGCAATATTAGTACTTTGTTGGTATTACTATTTTATATTATTATTTTATCCCTAACACTATTATTAACCTTAGCCTTAAAAAAATACTAGGGTTTCTATTACTAGGAGCATTAGTATTACTATTATTACTATTATTACTAATATCACTATTTTTACTATAACTAGTGTTAGTACTATTATTAGAAGAAATAAAGCTATTATATTTAATAACATAAATATAGCTATAAATATTAATATAAATCTATTTTGACTTGTAATAATCTAGTAGGCTAACTTGAGGATAAAAGCCCTAGTTTTCACTTGTAAAGTTCCCTTAAATAATAGTAACCCTAATATTAGACTAAAATAGGAAATAATAGTATTTTTGGTAGGGAAAATAATCCTTAGTTTTTTCCTCTTATAGGTGAAACCATTCAAAACCCTAAGGAGGTGTAGGAGCGTGCTCCAAGACCGGTGTCGTGTTAGGTAAGGGTATAGCTAAAGCCTTATGTGTGTGCTATGTGTTTTTATATGCCTTGGATGCCATATATAATAATATGCTATGTATCTTGTGCTATTGTTATAACCGTTTTATGTGTAGCGCAGCTTGGAGTTGAGGTATGCTCTTGTATTCTCTTATGGCATGTGTACAATATGTTTGTGCCGTGAATGGTGATGTGATGTGATATAGCCCTTTTAGGACATGAATGCTAGGATAATTAATGTAGTGATATGGGGTGGAAGGATGAAAAAGAAAAATGGGGAAGTAACTGGACTAAGGGGAAGTAAATTGGCCAAGGGGAAATAAATTGACCAAGGAATGTAGGATTGACCTAAACATCCCATGATCCATGAGAGGCAGGATAAAATGGGACTTTAAGAAAAATAAAGTGGATGAAATTTGCATGGGAGAATCTAGGGTTTGCATGGGAGAATCTAGGGTTTTGCATGGGAATTTTAGGGTTTTGCATGAAAAATGTTGAGAGTTTGCATGGGATGGGCTGAGTCTGCATGGGGGTGAACTTTACGTATGGAAAGTTGCCTTGGGGAGTGAGGAAGGTAATGGAAGAGTTATTTGGGTAATTGGAGGCTTTGGGTAAAAATAGGATGTGAGAGAGTATAAGGATGCATAGGAGATCGAGCGAGGGTTTGGGAGGAAACCCTAATTTGAGAAGCAGGAAGAAGGGAAATAAATGAGGGTAAGTGGAGTATGAGGTGAGAATGGGAGATTTCCATGAGTGGGGTGAGCATAGATATCATGGGAAGTAAGAGTGGAAGGTGAGAAATGGAAGGGTGACATGTGGAAAGGAGGATGCTAGGGTTGGTATGGCCAGCTAGGGTTTGGTGTGGTCACCTAGGGTTTCGGGGTCACACGTATATTTGGGGGAGTAACGTGAGGTGATGAGGGTTGAATCTAAGGGTTGTGATGTGTGGGGTGTTCAAATAGTTGGGTTGCGTGAGGCAGAGGAGGATGGGCCATATAGGCCCAAATTAGGGTTTTTTGGAGAAAACTCTTAGGAAGACTATGGATGGGCTTAGTGGTGATAGGTAGTGGGCCTTAATCCACACACCTAGGAGTTGGACCTCTAGTGTGAGTAGCAGAATAAGGAAAGGATGTTGGAGTAGTTAGGAGGTGTTGGAGTCTCAAGATATGGGACCAGCCCTCTTGGGAGGATAGAAGTAGAAGATTGGTGACATGCATGTCAAGGGTGAAATATTATCGAATAAGAAATAAATAAGACACTAATCATTTAAAGAGGAAGATTGTTGAGTCAGGCCCAGACTGGTCCACCGCCGAATACTAGTAGCCAGGAGCCGAGGTGCCCTGGAGACCGATCCACTGACGAATAATAGTGGCCAGGAACGTTTTGCCCTGCATGATTTCTGGTCCACCGGCTATAATAGTGGGTGAATCCATGCTCAAGAAACCAAACGTAATGAAGCTAAGATATGGGAAATAAACTAATTACTTACAGTGAAACACCATGTGAGTCGAGGCCAGACCAGTCCACCGGCGAATAATAGTGGTCAGGAGTGTTCTACCCTGGAGACCGGTCCATCCGCGAATAATAGTGGTTAGGAGCATTCTGCCCTGTATGTATTCCAGTCCACTGGCTAGAATAGTGGGGTTCCTGCATTCACATGGATTAATAAAGAGTATGTGTGAAATGAGTATATTGTTAAGAGAACTAAAGAACAAGTTTATTTGGAACATAATCTAGCCTCATTATCTGTATTATTGTATGTTGCCTATATGATCATGCTTGTGTTATATGTCTTATATGTTTAACCTTAGTTGCATGGTTACCTTACTCAATACGTAGTGTATTGACCACCCGTTTCATGGCTGCTTCTCATTCCCACGAGTAGAAGGCTCTTCTGACTTGGTGTAGGTCGGTGATACTATCTTTGATGCCTACGACACTTATGAGGCATCGGGCGGGGCTGAGAGTTGAGTATGGACCTATCCTGGGGATCGAGAGTGACTTGGCCAGATTCTATCTTCCATTTTATTTTTCTTGTATTGTTATGATTTAGTTTTATTCTATTATATGGTGTTTTCTATCATTTGGAACTTTAAATCCTTACTTTTGGGTTGTATCTCTTTTGTTTACTGCACTATGATTTTCTGTATGGTGAACAATTCATTTCTTTTATGAATGCTCGCTTTAATTATCGACTTGTGTTTGATTTTTATCCCATTCAGCCTTAGCACTTGGTATTGGAACGGTAGGAGTGAAACGGTCTGGTACTAAGTGTGGCAGTAATGTCCCTAGAGTTTCTGCTATTTAGCTTCTACTAAACCTTTTTATTAAACGGAATTTTTCAGTAATAAATTTTGGGGGTATCGCAAGTCTATTATTCAACTTCCAATTAGCATCCACAAAATGAGTAATCAAACACATATACCCCTTGATTTGACAAGATTTCAACATATAAAAAGTCATACAAATATGACCAGGGATGCTACGAAGATAGTTCTTAAGCTTAATTTTCAAGTTTGAATATAATGTATATACATTCGATTTTGTAGTATTTCTACAAATGGTTCTAACTTGATTATTCAAGTATGCATGAATTTCTCTATTGCCTTTATGTTCAACCCAAGAGAATGTACACCCATGTTTGATGATAGCCCGTGCTAATAGATATCTATAAATCCTTTGGTCATTAACATTAGATTTTACTTTCATAGTTTGTTGATATGATGGAAATGTATTAAGATGTCTTTTCAGATTTGTTGTTCTATAATGCGAACTAGCAATGAAAGGAGCTACCTTACAATGGCGCAAAGTGCTCTCTCTTTTCTATCCTTAGTCTTGGTTCCTTTAAGCCTTAGAAATTCTTTCCAAACTAAGCTCCTTCTCTTATCTACTTCTTATAATTTAGGCTCTGGAATACTACTAGCATGATAATTTTCATCTTCCATAACTATAATAAATTAAAATAAATATATATATAATAATTAAAACTTCACTAACTTAAAACAGAGAGTGAGATAAAGCTTTAAAGGATTAGAAAAGTCAGTATATGAATGTAGTATCAACTATCAACAATAGTAATGAGATAAGACAGTGACCATTGACTGAAGTTTCATATCCATCATCCATGCTAGATGCTAACATCATATTCAGTTGATAGTTGATATCCAACAATCTAACATACTGCAACATAATCCAATAAAAATAGCCAATTTTTTCCCATTTAAGAGGCTACCTTAACTTGTAAATTATGGTTAAATGTTAATACTTAAAACTAAATGTGCAAGACTGTAGACACATCATCATCTTCGACCAAAAATAGAATCAACATCAACCACCATACATATCCATACGCACTGCACTATTTGTGTATTAAACAGATAGGTTTTTTTCCATTTAATAGGCTACCTAACTTGTAATCTGCATATGTGTCATGTTAAAAGTAAACATCCAGGTGCACCATCATCTTTGACCAACATCAACATCAACCACCATATCTAAACTCACTATTTACATGTTTAAAAAAATGGGTTATATATAAAATAGGCTACCTTATCCTCAAATTGCAGAGTTAAGTCAAATGTACAACAATTAGATTATCGTAATCTAAGTCCGTTTATAATAATTTTTGTTAAGATATAACCGGTTTTCAACATACATTAGCTAAGTTAGTTAGTTAGTTAGTTAATCTAGCTTATTTCTAATTGGTTCCTAGGTAATATGACCGTTGATGTACTCCTGGTTATAAAAGGAGGAAAGGTCAACCGTTCAGAGGAGAGGTATGACAACATTTTATAGAGAGGTATATTCACAAGAAAGGCTAGGGAGGGAAAATCAATTCTAGATTAATAAAGCTAGCCAAAATTGTTTGTTGTCTTCATTCTCTTATTATGTTCTCTTATGCATTCTCATTCTTGTTCTTCTCGTTGATTAAACACAATTCTTACATTATGTTTTTGGTGAGTTTGAGTGTCAAAGATCATATTTAGGGTATAAGTAGCAATCTAGAATTCACATTTGGTATCAGAGCCGCGAGGTGAAGGATCTATACCTGCTAATAAGTTTGATGTTGAAAAATTCACTAGGCGAAATGACTTTAACATCTGGAGAGTTAAGATGAAGGCATTTTTGGTTCAGCAGGGACTCCAATCTGTGACTCTTGATGACAAGAAGAGAAAAGGAATGGACAAAGACAAGTCGAAGGCCATAGAGATTGATGAGAAACCACACAGCACCATCATACTATGCTTGGGAGATAAGGTGCTTCATGAGGTTTCAAAGGAGACCATGGTTGTTGTTGTTTGGAAGAAGCTTGAGAGTTTGTATATGCAAAAGTCCTTAACGAAGAGCGTCATCCTCAAGCAAAGGCTATACTCATTTAAAATTCAAAATGGTAAGTCAATCGAAGATTATATTGATGATTTCAATAGCATAATACTGAATCTTGAGAATATTGACATAAAGGTAGAAGATGAGGATCAGGTCATCATTCTACTGAACTCACTACCTTTGGACAAATATGAGAATTTTTTGGATACCATGATGTATAGCCACGAAGCACTAAAGCTGGAAGATGTCATCACAGTACTTTCTTCGAAGGAATTGATGAGGTAGAGTGTGCAAAAGGATGAATCAACAGCTAAGAGTTTGAATTTTAGGGGAAGAAATGAGAAACGAGAGAAGAAGGGGAAAAGAAATTAGTCAAAGTCACAATAGAAGGAGAACTGGAAGTGCTTTCATTGTCACAAAAGAGAGCATTTCAAGAAAGATTATCCTGAGAGAAGCAAGAAGCATCAACAAGTAAAGAAACAATCATCAAAGGATCTAGAAACTGGGGATGCAGAGGTAATCTCAGATGGATATGAGAGTTCTGATCTTTTGATGTGTCTAATACTGAAGGAGATAAAGGTTGGGTGATGGATACAGGGTGCATGTTTCACTTATATCCTGATAAATCAAGATTTATCAATTAGGCAAGAACTCATGGAGGTCATGTCTTAATGGGTAACAATAAGGCATGTACTGTTGTCGAAATGGGTGATATTGTCTTGAGAATCAATTTAGGTGTTGAGTTCGACCTCAAGAATGTGAGACATATACCAGAGATCAAAAGACACTTGATTTCCCTTGGTATCCTGGATCAAGATGGATATTCCATTACAGCTGAGAAGGTAATCTTTAAAGTAACAAAAGGGTCCATGGTGGTGTTGAAGGGAGAGTTAACTAGTGGCCTGTATATACTAAAGAATTTTGGGGAACCCCTTGAACATAACTATAACACCCCCAAATTTCACTCTTGGAAAAAAAATTTGAAAGAATAAAGTGAAAGCTAGGAGAGAATTCAGGAGATGTTACCGCCACATCTAACACAAGATAAATGTCAACCATCTATCTCAAGTTAGATGCAAGGCTAAAACCTGTCAAACAATTACATCTGAATTTTAAACCTTATCAGCGTACGAGAAATTAAAAGTTAATTACAAAGCCATTGGAAATTTAAATACAACACTTGTAACTTCCAAAGATGAATACAGTTGAACAAAACAAATCCCGAAGGATCAATAACCGGATTGCCTACTCACTCAAGTCAGGCCTTCCACCCCGAAACAATATACGATCTTAAACCTGCACAAGAGGTCTGCTCCCCACCATCGGTGGATCATCACAGGACCCATTCAACCAGTGTAGTATCAGTACGGGTCCAATAATGAGTAAGTCTCGCTACCCTACCTTATAGGAGAGATATCATCAAGTGCATATTGAATCATGTTGCATTACGTTGACACAATAGTATGCCTACTCAAACCCACATCACAAGTCCTACCATACACATATAATAACATGCGAAATATATGTAATATCTTAAACCGATAAAAGATTCAGATAAACCAACCAAGCATTTATGGATAATGTTAAACCAACCAACCAGACATTTTTGGACAACGCCAAACCAAACCAAGCCGAATCGAGCATTTATCAAACGGGCATTTATGGGCAATGCCGAACCAAACCAAGCCGAATCGAGCATTTATCAAACGGGCATTTATGGGAAATGCCAAACCAAACCAATTAGGCATTTAGCCTCGCAGACATTACTTAGGGACATATCCAGCCCCGAGCATTACTTAGGGATATGCTCAGCCCCGGACATTACTTAGGGACATGTCTAGCCCCGAGCATTACTTAGGGACATGCTCAGCCCCGATCGAGTAGACTCATTCTTTAGATCTCTGGTAAATATAGTCGATTCACATCATAGTCTTTATCAATTCATGTGAGTGCGGGAACCCCACTATTATAGCCGGTGGAACGGTCGCGAGGGCCATGCCCTGCCACTATTTAGCCGGTGGAACGGTCGCGAGGGTAATATACCCTGCCACTATTATTTTTCGGTGGACCGGTCTGGCCCCGACTCACAAGGTATTCCATTGTAAATATTAGTATCTTTCCATGTCTTATCACTTTTACGTTTGGTTTGTTGAGCACGAAATCCCCCACTATTATAGCCGGTGGAACGGTCGCGAGGGCATATGCCCTGCCACTATTGTAGCCGGTGGAACGGTCGCGAGTGTAAGATACCCTGCCACTATTATAGCCGGTGGACCGGTCTGGGTTCGGCTCAACATCTTTCTCTATAGGTCGTTAGTGTTTTAATGTATCTTATTCGAGGGCATTTCACCTTTGTCATGCATGGTCAGAGATCTCAACACATCACATCAAAACTGAAGGTATATGCGTACTATCACATACTAATAAGGGCACATGCACACAACCCAATTCCAAGCCACGCCACACATGAAACAGTTAGAATAATGGCTTTTAAGACCACAACGCATAAATCATATAGAACATCCATGGCACGTAGGACACATGTCACACATTTAGCCTTAGCTATATCCCTACTCGGTTTAGGTTACCGAGCTATCTCCTACGCTTACATTGGGCCACTAAACACCCGTTGTAATTATCATACTTAGCACATTTCTCACATTGGAAACCCAAATCATGACCCTCAGACTCAACTCTCCCTCATACCTCACTCCTCCTCATTTATTCTTATTATTTTCTTTTTCTTTTCCACCTTCTTAAATTAGGGTTTCTTTCCCAAACCCTAGTTGGTCCCTATGTACCCTTATTTTATCCCACGTACTATTTTTCACCTCGAGCCTCCAAACTCCCAAACAAACTTTCCATTACCTTCCCTACGCCCCAAAGTAACTTTCTATACGTAAGGTTCGCCCCCATGCGGACCTTAACTACCCCATGCAAACCCTATCACTCCCACCATGCCAACTCTATCATTCCCATGCAAACCCTAGTTTCCCCCAGGCAACTTTACTTTCTTCCACTCTTCCATTTATTTAATTCCCCCTTTTCCCGTCCATTTACTAATCATAAATTGCCTAGGTCATTCTTACCTGCGTTAGCCGACGTACTTCCCTTTGGTTATCCTAGTCGCTTATTTTTCTCTTTCAAGCCCCCACTCCACAACTCCTCATCAAAACACCTAGCATGCATGTCACATCACACCACATCATCCTTGTACCATACCATATTAGTACATATAGACGAGAGTACGGGAACATACCTCGGTTCCATGCTGCGCTATATAAATACATAGATAATATACAGATTAGAGCACACAACCGCATAAGGCATACAAGACAGGTAAAACTTGCAATACACACAGATGGCCTTAGCCACGTCCTTACTAATTACCCATAAGTAGAGGTAAGTAAAGACTTACCTGGATCCGAAGCTAGCTAAGAGAGATAAGAGGGAGAGATCACTAGCTCGTGGATCCACGAGAAAGCTTTCCTAGATCCGATAGAAATCGAAAACTAAGTTAGAACTATTTTATCAATCAATAATTCACATATTCTAATTAAATAAACACAAACAACACAAATGATCTTTCTTAGAAAACGTGTCCAAAACTTAGAACTTAAAAGCATAGCTTTATTAAGATTTAAGGTTAAAACTAAATCAAAACGGATTAATACAATATCACTTGGGACATTTCAACTTAATTTGGAAAGCCCGAGAAAGAATATCGATCATAAGTTAATTTATCGAAAATAACTTATTTATTAGGTTTTACAACTAAATAAGTAACCCAACCAATTTACATAGAATCAAATCCAAACCGATTAGTTTAAAACATAATTCAAAGATAGAAATTGATTAGATAAAGTACACATAGCAAAAATCAATTTTATAAAATCATCCCCGAAGATTAGGGTTTTTAATACCTAAACCACAAATCGGCCAAATCACTTGGATTACCTCAAATTGATAGATTTAAAACACAATTAAACCAATCTTAGATAAATCTAGACAATCAATTTCAACAAAACAATCTTCCGATTAATCAATCCCAGATGATCAATATTCAAAATTAGGGTTTTAAAGCCCACGACATAAACTCAGGTAATTCAAATCAATTAATTCTAATTAAAGGTATTAGAATACAATTAGGATCATGTCAACCACTTTTATAAATTTAATTTTAGCAAAACAACTATACAAATAACCAATTTCACGATCTCACTCAAAATCTAGGGTTTTAAGCCCGAAAATACGATTCGGTAAAATTCTATAAATTTAATCAAATTGAATGTTTAGAAATGCAATTAAACATATTTTATAACATATCAAATAATCAATTGCTCAAAACCAATAAAAGAAATACGCAATTTAGCATAGTTAGGGTTTTTGAGCCCGGAATGCAAACCCGATCAATTCTTGCCAAAACATATCAATTGACGGTTCGAAAATGTACTTAAACATATTCTAATGTAATTTATATAGTCAATTGAATAAAATAACCCGATTACTCAAACCAATTTAAACCCGCGGGAGTTTTGACCTAAAAATCCAATTCCGATCAATTACGCACAATTTTCCCAAATCGACACTTCCAATATAAAATTAAATACATTTTAAACGATATTATAAAATCAATTGAGCGGGACGGCTCAATTATACGACCCAATTTCATTACACCCAAAATTTGACCTAGGAATCAAATTCCGATAAAACCCGCATAAATTTCTCAAATTGACGGTTCCAAAATGAAATTGGATACATTTTAAAATAAATTGTATAATCAATTTGTCCGAAATCGCAAAAACAGACGGATCCGAAAAATTCGGGCATAACCCGGCCAAAAATCTAATTTTTCCGAAATTCCAATACAACCATACAATTAACCCATCCAAATCATTCTTACAGCATATATATACATAATCAAACAATCAATTTAGCTTTTTATAAGCTAATTCATACCCAATTAATCAAAATAAGGGTTAGGGTTTTTCGAAAATTATACCAAACAAAAACCGATAAATTGGGGCAAGGGAATGCTGGGGAGGCTTCGTCGGGGGTCGGGGGTGGCTCGCCGGTGGTCAGCAGGCGTCGACGGCGACCGGCGGCGGCGGCACAACCTACGCGCTGCTGCTGTGTTGCCGCTGCTGGTTCGACCGTTGTTACTGCTGCTACTTCGGTGGGCTGCTGCGCTGCTTGCGGGTCGGTGGCAGTCGGAGATCGGCAAGCGAAGGAGGGAGGGGTTGGGGAGAAGGAGAGAGGTGAGGGAGGTCGGCTAGGGTTAGGGTTGCGGGAGAGGGAGTCGGGGAACAGGGAGTCACGGGAAAAATAGAGGAGAAGGGAGAGAAGAGAGAAAAGGGAGAGAGGGGGCTCGGGGTCCCGACAGTTTTTTTTTTTGAATACAAGTAAAAATAAAATACTAAATACTTAAATTTGTTATCGGAAGATTTTATCTAAATTTTATTTAACAAAATTTCATTTCGAAACGATCCGAAGGCTTAAAATTAATAAAAAGCTTTATAAAGAATTTCATAAACATTTTCGGAAGAATTTACCATCGAACGTAAAGATTTATTTTATTTACGGAAATACATTATAAGACCCTAAAATAGTATCTAAAAACCTATAATAAAATATTTAAGTCAAATTCCAATAAATCAAGACTAATTTTAATAATTTTCGAAATCGGTTTTCCGCAAACTAAAAAGCGTAGAACGGAAGAAAATAAATTTCAAAAAGAAATTCTTAAACAAGTTCCGAAAATATTTTTAATTTAAACTTCCCGAAAATATTACATTCAATTAATTAAAACATCGATAAAATATTACTTCCCGAAAATGATTAATTACATTCAATTATGAATTCAAAATCGTCGATAAATCCATAAAACGAATCGAAATTAAAATAATTAATTGTTTACATCAAATTACGCTAATAAAATTATTAAACTTAATAAATCTGGGTTTTAAAAATACGGGGTATTACAATAACACAACAGAGCAATACAAACCTTAGAATGAGTGAGTCAATGTTATGGCATTACATGTTGGCACATGTAAGCAGTAAAGGTTTGAAGGTTCTCAGTAAGAAAGGGCTGTTGGGAGATACTAATGTTAAGGATCTTGATTTCTGTGAGGAATGCATCAAAGGCAAAGCAAGTAGACTCAATTTTTCATCCAACACAAACAAAGCTAGCAATGTGCTTGATTATGCACATGCTGACCTATGGGGGCCTACTAAAGCTCAGTCATTGGGAGGTGCAAGGTATTTTCTTTCTATAATTGATGATTACTCTAGACATGTGTGGATCTATTTCTTAAACACTAAAGATGAAGCCTTTAATTATTTTAAGGAATGGAAGTGTATGGTAGAAAATCAGTTGGAAATAAAGGTTAAGGCATTGAGAACTGACAATAGACTTGAGTTTTGCAATGAAGTATTTGATGAATTTTGTAAAACTCATGGAATCAAGAGAAATTTGACAGTAAAGGATGCACCACAGTAAAATGGTTTTGCTGAAAGAATGAATCGAACCATATTAGAAAGGGTTAGATGCATGTTGATTACATCAAGGTTACCTAGGAAATACTGGGCAGAACCAACAAAAACATATTGTTACTTGATCAATACGTGTCCTTCAATGGCACATGATTGTGATACTCCGATGGAAAGATTAACTGGTAAGTCTGTGTGTTACGAGCACATGAGGGTGTTTGGCTATGTGTGTTATGCTTATATTAAGGAGGGGAAGCTTGATTCAAGAGCTGTTAAGTGTGTGTTCTTGGGATATCCAGAAGGAGTGAAGGGTTAGTAGCTGCTTAGGATTAAAGGAAATGGATCCAGAACAATAATTAGTCGACATGTTACATTCAAGTAAGATCAGTTATATAAAGATCTTAATTTGACAGATGCAAGTTCCAGTGGTACAAAAAGCAGTGGCTCAGGAATGGAGGTGCAGCTTGAAGTGGGTGACCAACGTCCTAATTCTATAGTAGATAGGGTAAGAGAGCATGATCAAGATGAGCAAGAGATGCTTGAAGATTTGTCAGGATATCAGCTGGCAAGGGATAGAATGAGGAGGGAAAAGAGACCTCCAGAGAGGTATGGATATGCTGAGATTATAGCATATGCCCTAAATGCAAGCAGTTTAGTTGAAGGGGATCCTACTAGCTATAAGGATGCTATTTCAAGTGTTGAAAAATACAAGTGGATTCAAGCTATGGTTGAGGAGATGGAGTCATTAAAGAAGAATAAGACCGGGATACTGGTTCCTAAAACAAAAGGGAAAAAACCAGTAGGGTATAAGTGGGTATATAAGCTGAAGGAAGCTTATGAAGTTGGTGAGAAACCAAGGTACAAAGCTAGGTTAGTGGCAAAGGGATTCACTTAGCAGGAAGGTGTTGATTACAAAGAGATCTTTGCTCCAATTGTAAAACACACTTCAATAAGGACTCTTCTTGCAATTGTGGCATTGGATGACCTAGAATTGGAATAGCTAGATGTAAAGACAACATTTCTCCGTGGTGAATTGAAAGAAATCATCCATATGATTCAACCTCCTAGTTTTGTTGAGCATGGTAAAGAGGATTGGGTTTGTTTACTTCAGAGATCACTGTATGGGTTTAAACAACCACAAAGGCAGTGGAATCAAAGGTTTATTTTTTTTGTTCAGAAGATTGGGTTCAAAAGGAGTCAATTTGATCGTTGTGTCTATACACAGCATAAGAAAGGAATTGTAGCGGTGTTTCTTCTTTTGTATGTGGATGATATGTTGATAGCCGATAGATCCAAAGCTGAGATCAACAGGGTTAAGAGTATGTTGCAAGCAGAGTTTGAAATGAAAGAATTGGGAGAAGCCAAGAATATTATGGATGTGGAGATTTAGAGAAACGGATAGAGTAGAGAGTTATTCATTACTCAAGGTTCTTATGTGAAGAAGTTACTTGAGAAATTTGGTTTCCTAAATGTTAAACCAGTTTTCACTCCAACTTTTTCTCAGTTCAAGGTGTCTAAAGATCAACAACTCAAGACAACAAGTGAAATAAGAGACATGGCTCGAATACCCTACACTAGTGTGGTTGGGAGTATAATGTACTTGATGATATGTAAAAGGCCTGACTTGTGTCATGGTGTAAGCCTGGTCAGTAGGTATATAAGTAATCCAGGGAAGGAACACTAGAAGTTAGTTAGGTGGATCATTAGGTATTTGGCTGGAACACAGGAACTTGAGAAATTTGATTGTAAGTTAGCAATAGGGAAGAACTAGACTTGAATGTTGTTTTATCTTATAAGAGTTAGAATTTATATGGATAGCATGATAACCTTTATCATATTGAAACAAAAGGGAATTAAATTTGGTAGACATTTAAAACCAATTAGAGCTTGAGCCCAAAATTGGATGCATTTCATATCCAACCATGATTTTTCTTTCTTTGTGTGATTGTAACACCCCGGTTTTTAGGAACCAAAAAATATTATTTTAAGTGGAAGCGTATAATCAAATAGCTAGGTGTTACCACTATAACTGATATAATTCTGGCTTACCATACCGTCCTTATATCAATCACAATGCAAAACAAATAAAAATTTAAAACATGGTAAATAGAAGTTGAAGGAACTTTCATAAACATAGATTAAAGTTTGGATATTTACTCCAAGTACAATAATCCAAAATACACAAGGAACACCATAGATCTAAGCATCCAAAAATGTATCCGGTCAGAACAAGCATCCAGATAACATGACTCTACACCCATATCTCTACACCCATGACCTTGATACCAGAATCACTCCTCCATATATAAATTATCAAAGGATACAAACCCATCAACTAGGTCAGCCTTAACCTGCACAAAGACATCGGGGTCGTTTACTCATAGGAATGAGCAGCACCCATGAAATGGATGATCAGTATGCTACGTACTAAGTAAGGTAATAATACAGTTGAAGCAATATTACACATAATACATGAGTTCACGTCATAAAGTAAGCGTACGTAAGATAATATAAAATAGCACCAGGTAGATAATAATTTCAAGTCTCACTATATAAATATATCATATTCTAATATTTTATTTACATTAAGTTCAGAAGCCCCACTATTCTTAAACCGATTATATGGTACGAAACACCTCTCAAGGATAAAATACCTGAGCCATTATTATTATCTGGTGGAACAGACTCAACACCTCTTAGAGAAAAAAATACTCACGAGCCACTATTTTTATCAGGTGGAATGGACTCAACACCTCGGTCCTAAATTATGTAATCTTTCACTTTAAATGATTAATATCTTTCCATTTACACTTTATCTATGAATTATATATTTATTCAAGTTGAGTATGGGACCCCACTATTCTTAATCTGATGGAACGGATAGATGCACCTCTCAAGAACAAGATACCTAAGCCACTATTATTAACTAATAGAACGAACCCATATAAACACCTCAACCTGATTCAAGTGATCTAAAATACCCTCAAAACCTAATTAAGGAATTATGGCCAAATAAGGGGTTATTAGGAAAATTAATTAAATAAATCATTTTATTAAAATAAAGGGGAATTAATTAAGGTAAATCAGGGATAAAATAATAAATAATTTATTTAGGAAAAAATTAGGGCATTTTACTAATTAACATGGAGGTGGAAAAAATTTTCTCAAATTAACCTAAAAAGGAATATTATTATTATTATTATTATTATTATTATTATTATTATTATTTTAAATAATAATCCAAGAATACCAAAATATCCTAAATACCCCAACCAACCTACTTTTCCTTTTCCTTTTTCTTTTCTTTTCTTTTTCAACTTCTTTTCCATTTTTCTTTCTTTCTTTCTCTCCTTCCTCCTTTTCTTTTCCTCTTCTCCCCCGATTTGGGCCAACCCCCTTGTGGCCCAATCTCCCCCTTTCCCCTTCTCTTCCCACGTGGCCCAAAGCCCACGTCCCGCTTCCTCCTTTGGCAGCCTGATTTTCCCCCCTCCCCTTTTCTTCTTGCTTTTCTTCCTAGATTGTCGGTCCAGGCCTGTCTTCTTCCCCAATCCCTGCGACCTGCAATTTTGTCACACCACCGTCCCTCCTTTCTGCCACCACCACATGTTGTACAGCGTCCTTTCCCCTCTCTCCCCTATCGTTTTCTTCCCAAATTTGACCAAACCATACTATCCTCCCTCCTCACACACACCTACCCTTTCCTTTTCTTCCCTCAGACCAAACCTCTCCCTACCATGGCAGGGATTACACTGCCTACCACCTCTGGCCGGTGTTCTAGCATCACCTACCTCTCTTTTCATCTTCCTTCTTCGTTGTTTTCCCCCTCCATTTGGCCTATAAATACCCCATTGGCATCCTTGATTAAGTTTCTATTTTTGTAGCCCAGAAATCCCTTCTTTGCGCCACCTCTCGATCAGATGCTTGTTTCGTCGCCGCTG
Source organism: Tamarix chinensis (assembly GCA_030549775.1). Taxonomy (NCBI): domain Eukaryota; kingdom Viridiplantae; phylum Streptophyta; class Magnoliopsida; order Caryophyllales; family Tamaricaceae; genus Tamarix; species Tamarix chinensis. The sequence goes on from CM060178.1 coordinate 84,274,064, forward strand.
ACCATCGCCACTGCCCGCTCTGCCCACATAATCGCTCCCTACATCACCCTCTACCAAACTAAGCCTCCCTCCTCCCGTGGTTTACCCTGCACAAGCCACCCTAGCCATGCAAATTCCCCCTCTCGACCAGCCCCTCATCGACCCCCGCCGCCCTTCGCCGCAACCAACACCCACTCTACCCTCCAAAAAAACCAGGGGAGATTCCTCTACCCCCCCGGTACCTCCCTCTCTCTCTGCCTCCCTCTCCTCCCTCCACCATCTTCGACCACCAAACCTACCACTGTGCATCGCCACCTTTAGCTACACCACCACCTTCATTCCACCCCTCTCCACCTGAGGCATCTTCCACCACCTCAATCACCCCCTCATTTCATCCCCTCTAGCCTATACCACCATCTCTCTACCTCTCTTCTCCCTCCACAGCCGTCGCCGCGGCCACCATGCGCCTTCGCCGGTTCCGCCACCATCTCTAGGTGGTATTCTAACCTTCCCAAGCCTTAAACCTTTTTATATAAGTGTTAGTAAATTTTAGTAATATTAATAGTATTACTCTTAATAATAATAATATTATTATTATTATTATTACTACTACTACTACTATTACTGTTATGTTATCATTATTATTATTTAACCTAACTTCATAAATATTTATAATTAATGTTATTATTAATAAAGGTCTACAACTTTAGTATTATTATGATCATCATTATTATTATTATTATTATTATCATTATTTTTCTTACTAATACTATTAATACTAACTTTGGCCCATTATCACTTTTATTATTAGTGTAAATATTTGAACCCCTATATTACTATTACAATTTTGATTATTATTATTATTATTATTATTATGCTTAACATTATTATTATTATTATTACTATCATTACTACTATTACTATTATTATTATTATTATTATTATTATTATTAGTATTATTATTATTATTATTATTATTATTATTATTATTATTATTATTATTTCTATCCCTATTACCATACTTGACCATTTTATCACCAAGGTTACTACTATTATAATTATTAGAACATTTATTAATATTATTCTTAAGATTGAAACTATTATTAATATTAATACTATTATTACTATTACCATTATTATTACCTTGTCATTATTGTTAACATTTCATATATTACTAACCTTACTATCACTACTAATATTATTATTATTAGTATCATTATGGTCACTACTTTTATATTACTACTATCACTATTATTATTATTACTAAGGTTTGGGTTGATATTAGTATTATCGCTAAAACTGTTATTATTATTATTATTATTATTATTATTATTATTATTAATATTGAAACTATTACCTTTACTAATATGAATATCGCTATGATTACTTTAACATAAACTGTGGTAGCTACTAAGACTTATTTTGGTTAGTAGTAGTATGATTAACTATTTTGAGAATAATAACCCTACTTTTACTTATAAAACTACTATTATCATTATTAGCCCTAATAGTAGATTATGATAAGGGTAGGGTAGGAATAATGGTAATTTTGGTAAGAGGGAGATTAACCCGTAGTATTTTCCTCTTATAGGTAAATCAAGTCAAAACTCTAAGGAAGTGTAGGAGTGCACTCCAAGCCCGGCGTCGTTTTAGGTGAGGATGTAGCTAAGGCATATGTGTATTGTGTGTCTTGTATGCCTTGGATTTTATGTACCATGTTATGTTGTATATCTTATGGTTATCATTAAACTTGTTTTATATCATAATATGTATATGTTGTGATTATGATGTGATATGATGTGACCCTCTAGGATATGCATGCTAGGATAATTGATAATATAATATGGGGATGAAAGGATAAAAAGGAAGAAAATGGAAAGTGAGTTCACTAAAGGGTACATGAGGTTGACCAAACTATCTTATGATCCGTGAGAGGAAAATAAAAGGAGGTTATGATCAAAATGAACGAGTGATGTGAATCTTGCATAGGAAATTTCTAGGGTTTGCATGGGGTGGATGGAGTTTGCATGGGGATTATCTTTACGTGAGAAAAATTATTTTAGGGCGTAAGTAAGGTAAGGAGAGAGTTGTGGAGTGATTGGAGACTTGAGATGAAAAATAGTACGTAGGTTAGTGTAAGGGTGTATAGGGGACCTAATTAGGGTTTAGGGAGGAAACCCCAATCTGGGGGAAAATGTGGAAGTAAAAATAACTAAGGGAGAGTGGAATATGGGATAAGAGTGGAAACTTATTATATGAGGGATGAGTGCGGATGCCATAGAAGGAAGAGATGTTAGGTGAAAAATAGAGAGGTGACTTATGGGGGAAGAAAGGTGCTAGGGTTTGGAGTGGCCAACTAGGGTTTTCCGATCACATGTGAAATTGATGAGTAAAGTGATATGATTTGGGTTAAATCTATTGGGAAATAAATAAAATAATGGTAGTGTAAGTAAGAGGAAGTTGGGTCATATAGGTCCAATTAGGGTTTTCAAGGAAACCCCTAGAGAGGGGTAGTAAGCGGATTTGGAGGTCATAAGGTGATGGGCCTTAACCCACACCCTTAGGAGTTGAGTTTTCATTATGGGTAAGTGGAAGAAGGAATGGATATCGGGGTGTGATAGGAGGTACAGGAGTCTCAAGATGTGGGACGGGCCCTCTTGAGAGGATAGAAGTAGAAGGTTGGTGACATACATGTTAAGGGTGAAATATTTACTGAATAAGACACGTGTAAGATACTAATCATTTAAAGAGAAAAATTATTGGGCTAGACCCAGACCGATCCACCGACATAATAGTGGCCAAGTGCTCGGGTGCCCTGGAAACCGATCCACTGGCATATAATAGTGGTCAGGAGCGTTCTGCCCTATACGTTTTTTATCTACCGGATATAATAATGGGGGATCCCGAGCTCAATAAACTGAACCCTAGGTTGCTATAAATCATGGGAAAAATACTATGTAATTATAGTGGAATACAATGAGAGTCAAGGCTAGACCGATCCACCAGCATAATAGTGGCTAGGAGTGTTCTGCTTAGAGATCGATCCACCGACAATAATAGTGGTCAGGACCATTCTATCCTGTACATTTCTGATCCACCGGCTATAATAGTGGGGTTCCCACACTTGCATGGATTGATAAAGAAAATGGTGTGAAATGATTATATTTACCTGAGATCTAAAGAATGAACTTATATGTACTATAGTCTAGCCTTCATTATCTATATCGTTGTATGTTGTTTTATGATCATGCTTGTGGTATATGCTTTATATGTTTAGCCTTAGCTGCATAGTTACCTTACTCGGTACATAGCGTACTGACCACTCGTTTCATGGGTGCTTCTAATTCCCACGAGTAGAGGACCCACCTGAGTTTGTGCAAGCACGAGATGGTATATTCGATGCCTACGACACTTAGGAGGCATCCAGTGAGGCCGAGAGTTGAGACTAGACTTGGTCTGGGGATCGAGAGTGACCTAGTCAGACTCTATCTTTCCTTTTATTTTACCCTTTCTCGTTTTTATTCTAGTTATGTTCTGTTGTACGGTATTTTATGTCTTTGGAAAACTTTAGTTACTTACTCCTTGGGTTGTAACTCTTTTAATCGCACTCTGATTTCTGTATGGTGATGATTGAGTTCTTTCATGAATTCTCATTTTTAATTAATGACTTGTGTTTGGTGTTAGTCCTATTCAGCCTTAGCACTTGGTACTGGAACAATAGAAGTGAACCGGTATGGTACTAAGTGTGGCGATAATATCCCCAGAATTTACAGTTTTGTTATTTCGCTTCTATTAAACCTTTTTATTAAACAAAAAATTTTTAGTATTAAATTATGGGGGTATTACATGATATTTCACTTTAAATGATTAATATCTTATTAGAGTTGATTGTGTATTCAAGATTATCATGCGAGACCCATATAAGTGTACAAGACCTAAAATTTAATAATCTAATTAAGATCACATAATTATCCTTGAATAAGCATATAAAACTTAGGTAATTAAAATACTCATATTCTCCCAAGGCTTGATAAATCTCAATACCAATACATATAAATCTTCAATATCCATTCGGAAAATAATTTCTCAAGTACTTGCATGGATACCATATTCAACATTATACCAAAAGTATAAATCTGAAATCTCATTACTGAAGATGTCATATCATAGCATAACATCAATCATATCACATGTCCAATAAAAGTACATAAACACACACATACACATAAAGTCCTAGCTACGACGTGTATCCTTACCAATAAAGACACTATACACGTAAATTTTATACCTCCTCCTCCAAGATCATCGGAAAATCATCTATGAAAAAGTAAGATAATACATGATTAGGCTCAAAGATTAAAACCGAGGTATAAGTTAAGGTAAAGGAGGATAAAAATGAAAATAATTGTATTCAAAGGGAAGCTTGAATTGCATGGAAGTGTGTTGGAAGATGTGGTGGTGCTATGGTGAAATTTTAGTCATGTTTGGGTGTGAAAAATAAAGTGTACTACTAAAAAGAAGGGGATGCACAGGCGTGCAACAAATGGTCCATGCCTAGGCCAATAGTTGAGATCCTGCACATGCAAGCTGTGCCAAGAGGCATGGTCATGTTCGAGCAATGGTTTACATAGGAAATAACAAATAGGGATGCACATACATGAAGTGGTAGTGTACGAGCCATGCGAGTGTGCATAGGAAAACTATGCAAGTTTGCACATATGTGCGATAAGGAAAAAAAGAGGTGCACAGCCGTGTGTGAGCCATGTGCCTCACAACAACATGACACACATGAGGAAGAGGAAAAATAGTGGAGATTAATGATGGAAGGCGACGACGACAAGGGGGGTGATGGGGTGGTATTGGTGGTTGATCCACCAAAGTTTGGGTGGTGCTTGGTGATGCAGTGATGCAAGATGGTGATGAGGGTGGCATGCAATGGAAAACATGCAACAATCAAGGGAGAAGAGAAAGAAGAAGGAAGGGGCTCGAGTATGTGGTGTTCAACAAAAAAATTTGGGTAATAAATGACAAAAAAAATAAGGGAGAAAGAGAGATATGGAAGAGTATATATGTGGGTGTGTGCATGGTGGCGTGCGAAATGTGAAGGATGTAGGGGGTGATGGATGCAACAGCAATAAGGGCACGAGGGAGTGACAGTGGCATGAGGGAGTGGAGCAAAATTCAATGGATAGGATGGTTAAGAGTGATGGTGGAGTATTAGGTGAAAAATGGTAAGGTAGCAGTAGCATGAGGATGACGGACGATAGTGGCATCAATAGTCAAAGATGATGTTGGTTGCAAGGGATGGTGATGGCTGTGATGATCATGGAAATAGATAGGGGTGAGGGTGATGGTTGTGTGTTGTAGGTGGTAAGATGAAAATCAAATTTAAGCATTACGACATGAGAAGGAGGTAGGAGAAAGGAGAAAGAAAAGGAAACTGGGAAAAAGGTTTAAGATTAGTACTAGATAAATTTTATTAGCTAAACTAGGTAGGATTAGTGATATAAATTTATCGAAATTAAGATTGGGTTACGAAATATAATTTATTAGGGTCAAATATTTGGACTAGGTTAAGATTTTGGGATTAAGATATTTGGATAAGGCCAAAATAAAATTTTCTCGAGATTAGAATTAGATTAAAGTGTTGACGATATGGCATTAGGTATAGAAAAATTTTGGGGTATTGTAGGGATATTCTTCAATGGTATAGGATACTAGAACTTGCGTTGAATCTCTTCAAGACCACATATAACTTTTACATGCATAAAAAGTGATTGAGGTATATGTAATTTTGTTTGTAGTCGACATTAGCTAAAAAAACTACCATATGCTATTTTTCCTAACTTTAGTTCATTCAAACCACATATTTAACCTCTAATTTCAAATGTAATCTATACCCATGCCTAAGTTAGGAGAGCATAATTTATGATACAATGGATTATGTGAGCAATGCGGTGTAAGCTTGGGGGTGTTAAAGAAGGTGTTTGGTTTCCTCATTATTTATTTCTAATTTAATAGAAAAAATAAAACAAAATTAAAAAAAGAGGGAGAAGAAAGAGAAAGAAGAAGAAGAAATATTGCAAATCAAGTATTATCATTATGGTGCATATAATTGTGGGTGGATAAAAAAACTTATTATGACATATCAAATGGAGTAGTTAGAAGAAGTTCTTTGATAGAAGATGGAGTTTGTGTGGATTTTATTCATCTTACTTTGAGATCTTGTGTTTTGAATTTATCACTTCACTAGTTATAGGATTTTAGCTACATTCCCAAATATCTATTCTACCCTTTTAACCCTATCCCCATTATAACCAAATAAAAGACCTCATAATTTTTTTTATGCATTATTTTTCAAAGTGGTGGAGAATTGAGATGATATTCAAGCTTATGGATTGAATACATCCATTCAGAAGAATTTTGAGTGACATAAGTCTACCCTTAAACACATGAGAGATTGCGAGTCCACGTGCCCAAAAGAGAGATATACCAATTTAACTACAAAAATGTCTCACTTTTACTACTTCCAAATTGAAGCTAGTTACTTAGATTTATTTCTCTTAATTTTTCTTGATGAATTAATGGAAAGGTTATCCTTGACTTGTGACACTTGTGATCAAAAATAAATTTCTAAATATGATTTTATTGAAAGATGTGGAAATTACTTTGTTCAGTTCTGATGAAACGTGTTTATCCTATGATATGTTAGATATTGGTTATAAGATTGATGAGGGGGTGATCCCTAATGCATTATACTTACCTAATATTATGGTTCTTATTGATTATTTTATTGAGGACAAACAAAAGTCTAAGCTTGGGAGAGTTGATAAACACATAAAATATGTGTTATCTTAGTGTGTTTCAAGTATAATTTGTGGGTATTTGATGCATATTTTATGTTTAGATCGAGGATAATGATTTGGTTTATATTCTTATGTGTAGGTATTGTCTCAATATTGAAATATTTTATGATTTTTGGAAGTTAAACAAAATATTAGAGCTACAATGAGATTTAGAATGCATGGTTCGAGAATAAAATGGATACACATACATAAAAAATTGAACTTTCAACCATGATTAAATGTGAATATGAACATGCTCAAACGGCTAGATTTTGTAGGCCTATTCAATATATTTCCAAAGCAACTTGAATCACATCAATTCGAGGTTATACAAAAAATTATAGCCAGAATATCGAAGAATGTCTAAATGAGCACAAATTAAGTAAGATAACACGACATTTGCAAAAATTCTTTATATATTTCTAGATTTTTAAGACCTATATATGTTTATTTTAGCTTAGGATTTACAGGATCTTGATGGAATCTTTCTCTTACTCATCAAATAGTATCTAGATCTAGAACTCAGGCATTGAAGAAAAATGAAGGATTTCTTATACAAGATTAGGTTACAACTCTATACCTTGAAGATTTTAATCAAAAGATTGGTTTTTTCTTTTGTTATCTTTAATTAATTTCTTTCTATTATTAAATTACATATTTATTTAATATGTTCTTTATTCTCAATTATGTGTAAGTAGATTCTTTATCTAGGATTGGGAAAGATAACTTTTTGGTAATTGATGATGAATTAGTAAACATAATTGGTAAAAGTTTGAATCTTTAAACTTAATTTCTTATGATTGAACTTTGTTGACTAGTGTAATACTCCATTTTTAACTAGTTCTAATTATGTGCACTTAATTACAAATTATTTTAGAATATTTTAGAGCCCCAAGATTGTTTTGGATGATTCTCTAGTAATTGCGATTTTGCGGCTAAGCGTACTTTGCTTTTAAAATATTGTTTATATATGTGAAATTTTAATTTAAAACTTGTAAAATATTCTTATAAAATTTTATTTAGGTCCTAAATTCATTTAAATGTAAATTTAGAAAAAAAATTTTAATTTTATTTGTGTTTGTTATCCCTTTTGAATTTTATAAGCAAAATATATAATTAAGGTATGTTAGCCAAATATCATATCATATATGTGTTAAAAATTATTAAAAATTATATTTAGGTTTTAAATTATTAAATAAGATGATTTTGAAAGTTTTATGATTTTAGGAATAGTTTTGGTATTTATGTTAGTAATTACCTTATAAGCTTGCTAATTAATCGTAATTTCAATATTTTATATATCAAATATTTTTGTAAATTCATAAAATTTTACATGTGAGTTTAAAATATTATTTCAAGGGTTTTATAAAGTTTCATAATTTTATGAGCTTATTTGATATTTTTATTAATTTTATCCTCTTTATTGATCTTTCTACCACTAAAAATAATATATAAATCCAAAAATTACTGTTCATGCATGAAATTACTTCCTTACACTTCCATGATTAGATTTTGTATCAATTTTACCATTTTCTTATTCATTCAACCAAATTTTGAGGTAAAGTCACTTTCATATACTTTCTACCTATGCTAGTTGTGTCACTTCGGATTTTCTTGTACTCAACCTTCTTCACTTGCATTCCCCATGCTTAAATATGACCTTGGACCTACACACCATCACCTCTCCCATCCCTTAGTTTATTTATTGGTTTTCATAACTTCATTAAACATAAATACACTCAACCACCTTGTTCTTTATCATTCAAGAGTTGAACAAGCTACCTCTCTCTCTTCTTGTGGTTGCATATTTTTGGTTCCTCCATCCTCCAATTATAACCCATTTGTATTTTTTTGTGTTCATTCATCATTTATCTCATTTTCTCCTCTTGGTTGATCCCACCTTTCTCTTCATTTTGGTTAATTTTGCTAAGTGTTCTTAAGCTTTGTTCAACTAATAACCAAGACCCATCCTCCTCTATTTACCCTTATTCTCTTGTTTTCACTTCTACATTTCCTTCTATCTAGCCTTAATTTATTTTTAAATAAGTAAAGAAAGTTAGATTTTTGGTTAAATTATGAAGTTATCATCTTTTTTCTTATCCTCTTGTGTCTCCATTTGTCGAAGGCATTGATATTCTTTTGGAGGTTTTTTGTGTTATTTTGCTATTTTTTCTTGGAAATAGGTAACCCATATGCTTCTACTAAATATATAAAAATAATTTGATAGCATATTCAAAGTTTCTTATGGTGCTTGGAAATAGGTAACCCATATGCTTCTACTAAATATATAAAAATAATGTGATAGCATATTCAAAGTTTCTTATGTATGCTTAAGTGTAATTTATGCTTTCTTATAATCTCATAAAAAAAAGTATGCATGCATCATGTATTGTTATTGATTTCTCTAAGTGTTTGACCATGTATTTTTATGCAAAGGTATGTTAAATTTATGCATTTTAAATATATATATATATATATATATATATATATATATATATGATATCATATTAAAACAGGATTGCTTGTGTTAAAATAATTATGCATGATGGCAGTTTTATGTGCTAAATGAGCTTAATTGTGTTTTAGGGGCAAAATGGTATTTTTTCACTCCTAAAAATGTATAGAATTGTTATTTTATATTAATGTACCTATTTTAATGTTATTTAGTCATACCATGAATTTTGCTTAATTCTAATAACAATTGGTATTAAAGTGGAAAACTATTGAGTAAATAACATATAATGGCATTTTGGTCGTTTATGACTTATTATGCCTCAAAATGTGAATAATTGGAATAAGAAGACCTTAATGGATTCCTAGGTTGACATTAGTATTAACTTTGATTTTGGTTTGGATTGTTGATCTTATGATCGACTTGAATAATTGGAAATAAAATAAAAATGGTTAAGAATGAAATTGGAATCATTGTGCATTATGTAATATTTTATGATCACCTTATTAAGATATTAATATTTAAAATGGAAGACCTCGAGATTTGGAAATGGTTTCTCTCTAGGGGTAGCTTTCCTAGAGACGAGGTAGGAGTCCTCGATTTGTTTAGTTTTCTGGTGTGCCGGTTATGCCTCATTAAGGCCCTAGTCTACTCTATAGGTGACCTACGGGCCTTATAGGAGGTATCGATACTTAAAGATTAGGTGTCCTAGGATGGGAGGATATTGCATTTCTTTGTTGCACCAATATGACCGAAGTACTTTTATGTCTCTGGGTTACAAGTTGGGAGGATATCGTGTTGCTTTAGTGAGCCGGTATGACCGGTGTACTTTTATATCTCTGGGTTATTGTTGTATCCCCTCGAGTAATTAAAATATAAATAATTATTGTATAAGGATTTAAATGGATTGTTGTGATTTGTCGATTTGATAGTTGCCTCCGCGCACTACTTGGTTTTGATATGTTGGTTTGATAGTTGCATTCGTGCACTATTTGGATTTGGTGCATTGGTTGGCAATTCTCTCAGTGATTTTCTTATCATGTTATAAGTGAAATAGACGTGGTTATTGTGAAAGGCCTTAATTATGGTTTGGTGTTTTTCTTTTCGTGGAACACCCTCTGTATAATTGGATTAATGAAATAGTTGTAATATGATTAAGTTTGATGTGATAGACATGTGGCATATGGTATGATATGAGTTATAGTATGAATATGGCACTTTTATATGGTATATACTATTTAACGTGTTATGACATGATACTTTGTGTTACCTTCTATGTGCTCCATATGATATTTACATGTTTAGTATTGTATATTGGTTTACTCGGTACCGTTGTACTGATGGGTTCCGTTTTATGGTCCCCTGCCTATTCAATGGGTAGTCTTTACCTTGCAGGAGTACTTTGAGGGTACAACTTGATGGATTTTGGTTGGGTTTGAGAGTTAGGGCTATCCAGTGTCCATTCTGGCATCTTTTGATTTGGATATCTTTTGGACTCTTATGTCCCCTTATGTATTTCTTTTCTTTGTCGGTTGTAACTCTTTTGTTTAATCTTGTGTTATCAGAACAAATTAATATTGTAATGAAACATATCTCTTCTTCTTATCCATTGTTATTCTTAATTTAAGGGGATAAACTTTTTAATCTTAACATTTAGTGAAAGAAAGGTAGAGGAACCGGACTTATACTAAGTGTGGCGGTAACACCCTACGTTTTTTTTATTGGCTTAGCTTCCGCAATCAACTCTTTTTAAGAAAATTTTCAAGTGCTAAAAATGGGGGTGTTACAACTAGCTTGATCACTAAATTAGCAATCATAAGTAATTACTTGAAGGATTAAAAGGTAAAAATTAATACCGAACCTCTAGAAATTAAGCAAAAAAATTGAACCATGAAAGTAAACTATATTCCTTGGGGATTCTATCAGAAGAGCATTAAGTTTAATGGGTTTTATTTAATCTAAATTCCACTAAAGTAGGTAATTGAGCTTGATTGGGCACGATATTTAGACCTCAAAAGAGGATTTAAATTAAATTAAGCTAATTCACCCTTTTTAGTTTAAATCAATACCAAGAGCTAAAATAATTCATCATTAAGTACCAAAGTTGTGGTGAAAACCTAATACCGGCCCTTCATTATATTGAATTACACTCGATTAACTATTTATTTCATTTTCGTTACTTAATCTTACAAATTTTTTCTCTTTTACCTTACTCATTGGTTTATCTAGTTAAAAACATACATTTTGGTAATTAACCCCTATTCCTTGTGAGATCGACCTTGATAGCTACAACGAATTAGTACACTTATGGATTTCCCTATCACGTGATTTATTCTCATTCATGCTCTTCCCAAAAAAATTATTAGGAGGTCACCCATCCTTAGACTACTTCAAGCCAAGCACATTTAACTATAGATATCTCTAGTAATGGATTTCCAAAAAGGGATATGCTCCTTGTTCATATAAATAGTTATATCAATCCTTTTAAACATATACCATTAACCACTAATTTAGGATATTACATAAATAATTTAACATCCTTATTATTCCTCGACCACTAACTATCTCTATATAGTCCACTGCAAGAACTGACACCTAGGTGGATGATAGGCCAAACCAAGTTCATCCCATGGTTAAAATTTAACTCTAATACTATCTATAACGCCTCAACCCCACACTAATTGCAAATAGTTACCTAAAATGCTCCCAAGATTGATAACTAGCCCCATAGATAAACACATACCCTTTTCACTCTATTCTGTCCTCAATCACATGCTTCCTGGAAAACTTCCTAGAAGGTCACCCATCATTGGACAAATATAATCCAAGAACACTTAATTGTGAAGTTTTCTGGTGATGGATTTCTAAAAATAAATGTGCACCTTGTTACTATAGCTATTTTTATCCTTTTAATCCTATGTTATAAACCACTAATTTGGGGTATTATAATAAGCCACTTTGAAGAATTAGGACTATATATAGCCTAAGAACAAGTAGAAGGTTCAAGAACTTCTGGAATCTCTTTGGTAACCGCTAAAACATAAGCAATTAAACCATCATCATCTTCGTCTCCATCTCCATACCTAGCGGGCCATCAAATATTTCTTCTTGGTGTATCTTGAGTAATAGAATAACCATCGTGTTGTTTTTGGATGGAATAAGTGGTACAAGCTACATGGTCAACGCCACTAGCATCATTGTTGGATTATATAGATGAGGAAAAAGGAACACTTTCATCTACATTACCTAACTCCACCTTTTTGTTGTTGATCACTTGTACTAGACAAGAAAATAGTAGTTTATATTACAAAATTCAATAGTAAATTTTTATTAAAAGTAACATCCTAACTTAGAATAATTTTTCTAGATTCATAACACCAAAATCTATATCCCTGAGACTCAAAATAATAGCCATAGGGGAATGCATTTAGTAGCTCTAGGAGATGATTTACCATGATTAACGTACAAGTAGGTCATCTAAAAACTCTGAGAATATAGGAATCAATAGGATTAGTAAACCAAATTTCTACTGGAATATTGAAATCAATGAATGAATGTGGATATTGATTGATCATTAGCAAGATATAGAAACTACTTCATCCCAAAGCTCATATTAATGCCATAATCCAGCATTGGAGACCATACATCTAGATCTATCAAATAGATTCTTGTTAATATGTTGTGCAACTCGATTCTATTGGAGCTTCCCAATCATATTCTTGTATCTATAAATACCATAACCTACACATAACTCATTAATATCAATCTCAACAAACTCAAACCCATTATTTTTCTTAATCTTCTTAACCTTATTCCTATTTTGGTTCTCAGCTAGAGTTTTATACTTCTTGAAAGTAGGAGGCTTAATTTTTGTGGCGTAGAAAATAAACCCAAATCTTTTAGGAGATTCATCAATTAGAGTCATAATATCGTGCTTACCAACACGGGATGGTCCATACATATCAGAATGGATGTATTCCATAATACCCTTCAAACGATGTGTTGTATGAGATAAACTAATATCTTCTTCCAACATATATAATGCTCAAAAAACTCCAACTTTTCCATACCATTACTAAGATGACCCTTCTTGCTCAAAGCACTCATAAATTTCTCAATTATATGGCCCAGACATAAATGCTATAATTGAGTGAAGTCTTTATGGGACATAGATGTGGATGCTACAATTGAACTTATAACCATATAACCCTATAAGACGTAAATATTTCCATGTATGTTTCCCTTCTTCGGGACAAGATCCCTTTAGAAACCTTCAAAACTCTCCCTTCAACTGAATACCTACAACTAAGAGACTCAAGGGTACTTATAAAGTTTAAATCAATCTTCTAATTAGGAATATGACTAACATTATTCAATGTCTTGATACATCCATCATGGATATTAATTTGAACACTATCTCCATCAATAACCTTGCATTGGGCATCATTACCCATCCAAACAACACTATAATCAATTTGCTCATAAGTGGTGAAAAAAATTATCATTGGGAAAGATATAGAGTACAAATTGAATCTAAAACCCATTCAAACATGTTTTTTCATTATTATCAAAAGTAGCTAAAAGCATATCCAACTCATAATCCTCTTCAACAATGGTTCTAGCTTCAACATTACTAGAACTTTGAGGTGGTTTTCCTATCTCCTCTTTAACTTTATTATTTTTAATTTATAGTAGTTATAAATTTAATGCCCTAATTTCTTGTAATATATACAAGTCACTTTGAAATTACATCCTTTCAATTTAGACTGAGAATTCTTTTTCTTTTAACCATCACGATCATTAGATCTACCTAATATGTAAACCTTCAACTCTATCGTCATAATGAACTTGAAGGTCAAATTTTTCTTTCAACAACATATTATATTCAGCATCATCAAAAGAAATAATATATTTATTCCCATGTAACATAATTTTCTTGAAGTTTTAAAAGGTGGATGGTAAAGAGACAACTAATATCACAAATTTATCCTCATAATCAATTTTCACATCTAGATTCTCAACATCCATGGTAATAGAAATATGTTCATCTAGGTGGGATTGAATAGGAGTACCTTCCACTATACAGAGCTTATATAAACTTTCTTTTAGATGAATTTTATTCACTATACTCTTAGTTATAAAACAATTTAAGCTTAATACATAGGGTGGATACAATGGTCTCATGAAAAATCCCACAAAGAACCTCCTTGGAAAAAGGATAATTGAATTTTTGTTAATGCATTTTCATTCAATTCATTCATTTTCTTATCAGTTATAGTTGTAGGTTTCTTAGATTCTCCTCCATGTATATTCTTCAATCCATTCTATGTAAGACTGTCCTTTATCTAGACTTTTCAAATACTAAAATTGATCTTACTATTAAACTGTTGAATATCTAAATTAGTAATTATGGACTTCTTAAACTGGAAGCTATCTCTAATACCACTTATAAGGGTATATATTAATGCGGAAATGATTTAGAAATGATTGATGTGGAAAGCATAGATGATTAAGAAAATAAATTTTGGAAATCAAGAATCAAAAGCAAAACACACACACACACACACACACAAAAATTACATGGTTCACCTAATGCAAACTAACTATGTCTACATATGACTATGAGTAAATGAATTGACTATGTGGAAAAAGAATTCAAGAAAATCCTTATTTGATGGGAGGATTATAAATATTTCAAACTCTCAATGTGTTTTTCTCTCTTAAAAGGAATAGTTAACATATGATGGAGGAGGATAACGTGTGTGACCTTGTTGTTCTTTATTTAAACACTCCTTTTTGAATTGTAGATGAAGTGTAACAAGGGGTAAATAATGTAACTATCATTAAATAATATAATTTTTTCATTGGTGGTTCTTTCTTCATTTACATCATTCACTTAATTTTTCACGATAAATTCTTTCATAAATGGATTAATTGAAGAAAAAAAATTAAAAATTCAGTCTAAAAAACATTAGATAACATGTGATTTAAATTAGAGAATTAAAGAAAAAAGGACCAAATTTATTTTCTTCTTAGCTAACAACTAGCTATAGAAGCATATACAACTAGTTCTACTATGGAGATCCGCTTTAATTGGGATATTAATGATAGAAAAAAGTAGTTATATAAATCCAAGAGGTGACATAAACCAAAATAATTCCACATGTTGTATCTATATAAAGAGAAAAGTATGTGAGTGTTGGTCTTAACCATTAGACAAAAACAAAATTTATGGTTTTACACTTCACACTTTAATTATTATTATTATAAGTTTATATTCTTTAAATTATATTTCCATCTATAGAGGAAGGATGTGTTTCATGAAAACATGATGTTTATGAATCTACATGAAAGGTTAATATAAGAAAATCAAAAAATATAGATTAGGTCATTTGTTATTATAAAGGTTTTAAACCACCTTCTTCTTCATCATCATCATCATCATCATCATTTTAGGTCATTTTTGGAACATGTATGTTACTCACTCTATCCTTTTAACTATAACATATCAAATTTTATAGTGATGAGTTAACTAAATGACTCTTAAACTATTTGAAGGATCTTAAATATAATAAAAAATGATTTTGACCATATTAATTTTTGCTTATAAAAGTAGGCAAGTTTAATATTTCAACATGAAAAATTAATTACTAATTCATAAGATTTTATGCAATGATATTATATGGTTAAACATTTTAATTATATATGATCACTGATATGATACTAATCTCTCATATCTACATTTTGTTATTAAAGAAGGATACCATTTAACTAATTAATATACTACTGAAATAAATAATAATAATAATAATAATATAATTTATCTAATATGCTTATCATATTAGATAAGTATACTCTTGTATGCATTCTTTATGGTAGAATATGTGTACGTTTTATTATTTGACACTAATTGAATATAGTATAATGCTTTATATGTTTTCCTCAGTTGAAATGACTTGATTTAGGCTATTTACATGAACATTATCCATTTTTTTAAATTAAAAAAAAACTTTAGTTTACCTTATTTTAAGTATAGCATATAATAGGTTCATTTAATGGATGACATTTAGTGTAAATATAATGGTTTTTAATATTTATATAATAAGTAGGATAACCTAATTTGTTACGGAAGTTGTAAAAATGACCTTAACTTTCCCCCAAAGGAAAATACCTCACTTTTAATCGGGATAAGTGGTTTTACTATATTATTATTAATACTTATTACAACCACGAGCGATTTTGCGATGAAGCTCATCACAACCACAAAAGTCCATATTTAACAGCGAAGGATACGTCAGAGCTTTATTTAGTCTCCACAACCACAAGGCTCATGTCACTCTCATCTCAGGTTGGCCTGATGTCAACAAATGTATAATCAAAACACCAGCTCCATTGATACTGCTACGAAATTTACTAATATACTCACAGCTTTATCTTAAAACTATATATATATATATGCATCCTCATACAAATAACATTTGGCCTCGTTGCTCCATAGAGGGATAAAAAAAAAACCACATCTCTCTCTCTCTGTGCCTTGATCAAAGGCCATGGAAACCAAAACATGGCAAAGTTCAGGCAATCAACTCATTTTTTTAGCCAGAAGCTTATCGGCCGGAAACAGCAACGGCTATTACGATCGAGTCGACAAACCAGAACAGCAGCCAGCAGAGAAAAGAAGGACCAGAATGCACAAGTTTTGGAATAAATTGAGAAGAAAAGTGAACAAGGAAAAGAAGAAAGTACTGATCAGCTGTTCAAGTCCCGCAGAAAAACAACCAGATCCTTATGATTCAGAGACATACTCCAAGAATTTTGATCAGGGATGTAATTATTGCGCAGAGCCTGAGGATTTCTCTAGATCATTTTCTGCTCGGTATGCTGCTCCATCGAGGAGGAGGACGAACAAGAATGGCGGTTGGTTGATTCGATACGAAAGGGACGACAAGGGAGGGCCGGTAACCTCTGATTATAATTAGTTAATTTTCATCTGTAAACAAATGATAGGATATATGTAGGGTTTAATATAATATAATATAATTAATATATATATATAGGATACAATCATTTTTATTTTATGTTATTTTTTGTTCCCCAGGGAGAAAAATAGTGTCAATTACTTACCTCTCTCTTTCGTTCCTTTCTGTACAAGCCCAAGGTCTCAGTCTGTCAAAGATCTTAATTTATCGGCGCGTAAAAGCCAGCCACAAGGAATGCATGATGCATGCATTTGTTTGTTTTTTAAAAAAAACAAAAAAATTATGAAGCTTGATTATATATAAGCTGGACTGCATCCTTCAGGATTTTCTTCTGTCAACTTCGTGAATTTGAACATTCATACGACATATTGATTCTTCTGATTAGTCATATAATTTCCTCCCGGCCGAACAATCCTATATATCCGAAGTTCATTGCAGCTTCAGATATCACCATGTATATATATAAAGCAAAAAGTTTTGATCGAAAATATTGCATCGCACCCAACATGATCCAGCAACAGGAACCATTGTCGATCATCATCATCATCAACTACTAATATGTTTGGTATTATTTATAAAAATAAAAATAAATTATCTTATATACTTTGTTCATGTAAAAACAAATTATTCTATCAATTTACATGCTTTTTAAAAAACTAATAAAAATAATTTTAAATTTACACTTATACCCTTCATTAAAAAATAATAAAATATTTAATGTATATATAATTAAAAAAAGTAAGGGTAAAATTAAAAAGTAAGCTTTAAATTTTTCAAAATGACTTTTTTTATACAAAAATTTAATGACATAATGACTTCTTTT
Organism: Tamarix chinensis; assembly: GCA_030549775.1. Lineage (NCBI taxonomy): Eukaryota > Viridiplantae > Streptophyta > Magnoliopsida > Caryophyllales > Tamaricaceae > Tamarix > Tamarix chinensis. The sequence goes on from CM060178.1 coordinate 84,292,142, forward strand.
TTAATACCAATGGAGTAATTATTATTATTTTTAAAAAAAATTAGGATGAAAAGTTTCTAAATTAAGTAATTGAAAAAAAAAACAATCATTTTGTATACATAATATCAAATAAGAGGTAAATTAATATCATGCAATTGGCCAGGAGTGGATAGAAAATAAGTTTGATCATTCTTTCTTTTTCCAAAATGGATATACAAGATGCTATATATTTTAGACTCTTACCATTATAATCGATAATGAATAAAATAATATAAATATTATTTAATAAAGATAAAAATTATTCAATCAGATTAGGAAGTGGTCAAGATCCAGCAAGATAAGATAAAAAAAATTTTAAGTAGTAAATTGAAGGTGTTAAAATAAAGCCTATCAGTGGTATACTAATATGACTGCAAAAAAAATTTTGGTACCTAGCTACTAATTGCATATCACATTATCCCTTAAGCTAGGTTAGTTAGAATGAATATGATGCTCATTTTAAAAAGTTGGATGTGTCTTATATATGACTATAATGTTCCATGGGTATGAAATTGAGCTACAAAGAAAGCTAGGATAATTTATTGGCATGTAAAATCCATCCACAAAGAATGCATTATGCAAGCATTTGTTCATTGTATATATATATATATAAAGAAACTCCAATGAAAACTATCTCTGTCAGTGAGAATTAAGAACTAGTATTCTGAGTTGAATAAACTATCTACAGTAGGTGGTGGAAACTTCTATTAGTAGGTAGATAAAACTATTGTAAGTAGTTTCAAGAAACTATAGTATTTGGGTGTTAGCAAAAAAAAACGATGTCATTTTTGTAAATATTGTGTATTTATATTTTGGCTTTGGAAACTACCCATGTTATGTGATGGAAACTACTCTTAGTAGGTGGAATAAAGTACTACAAGTCACTCATAAAAGTATAGTATTTGAGTATTAGAAGAAAAAAAATGCAGTTGCCTTTTTGTAAATATTAGATATTTATGTTTTAAATTAGAAAACTATATTCATGCAGTAGGTGGTAGAAAATACCTTCAATAGGTTGTAGAAACTACTATAAGTATCTCAAGAAAGTATAGTTATCAGCTCTCACCGTAAAGGATGGTTCTCACTAGATATACCCTATATATACACATACATACATACATATATACATACATACTTATATATATATATAAACAGCCTAATGACAATATGGGGATTTGAATAAACAACCAGTAACATAATTCAACCTAATTCAACTAGAAAACCAATAATAAATGTATGTTATACTCTACACATATATTGATTCAACTAGAAAACCAATGATAAATGTATGTTATACTCTACATGTATAATATATCTGCATTTGTTGTAGTTGGCTTGCTCCTCAACTCATTCAAAATATATATTGCAATCTTTTTATTTTTGTCATATTTGATATACTTAATTTTATTTTTTTTCATATCCAATTTAGTTGTTTTATTTTTTTCCACATAGACTTTTTATTACTATGTAGATTTTTTATCTGTTATATATATTTAAAATATCTTATTTTGTTAAAAAAATAATTAATTGAATTTATGTTTCTTAAGTTTTTAATTTATGAATACCTAGGTTAGTCATTTATTTGTCTTTAATTTTGTTAACAACAGCCACAAAGATCCAACTAACAAAACTTTTTTATTTATACTTTTTTTAAGAAGAAGTTATAAAATTGTGCGCTTAATTAATGTATCATTTTTTCTGATGAGATTTTTAGAAAAATAATAAATTAATATCATTGATTATGTAATCCATAGCTCAAAAAAATGAAAATTTGGTTGATCAAAAAGGATGATGTATTAATTTTAATGGTAAGAATATTATAGAGAATAAACAGATTAATAATATATTATTTATTATTATTATTATTATTGGACACCATAAAACCAAAAGTCTAGCTCCGCTGCTATATATATTCAGTTAGAAGTTCCGATCAAAAATATTGCATTACACCCAACAAGATCCGGAGACAGAAGCAATGTCTGTCATCATTAATTATCATCAACTAATAGCTTGTTTGGTATTATTTATAAAAAAGCAATTATGTTATATAATTAATTATTTTTGAAAAATTATTAGCGTAAAAAGTTTTTAAAATAAGTGATCGTGCAAAATAATTACATTTTATAAGTTATATCAAATAAGGGGTAAATTAATATCATGCAATTGGCCAGGAGTGGATAGAAAATAAGTTCGATCATTCATTCTTTTTCCAAAATGGATATATGTAGTGCTGCTGTCTATTGTAGACTGTTCTCAAAATAATGAGTAATTAATAAAATAATATGAATATTATTCAACAAAGACAAAGGTTATTCGATCAGATTAGCTGTTGGTCAAGATCCAGCAAATAAGTGGAAAACCTTCAACCAGAATTTTCTACTAAAAAAAAAAAGGAAAGACATATTCAAAGAAAGCTAGCTAGCTAGCGAAGCAAGTCCACAAGTAGTTGAGTTGATCGTAGGCATTTGCTAGAACAGAAGTAGCTAAGCCTGACTAAGTTCATTTTTGTACGTGCAACCTGCATGCACAACCCCAAGGAAGCATACACTAAAGAGGTGAGCCTGTTCGTTGAAGATTTGAAGGGTTGCTGTTCGGGGGTACCTTTTTTTTTTTTTTCATCCGTCTTTAATTTCAAGTTTTCTACGCTAGTCCATATATTCCAACTAGAGTTTCAGACTGTACTTAAAAATTCGCCTAATTAAATGTTAAAAATTCACCTAATTAAAGTCCTCGAACGGAAGGTTCAATCAATCTGGAATGTCCCGCATTCTGCAGACTGGTAGTGATGGTCACTAACTCTTTTAAATTTGTTTTCTATGTCATACTGCCATTTTCCAAGTCTGCCTAATGACTTTTCATCATTAGTACAATTATTAATTGACCAAGAAGAAACGTATTTTAGTTTTTATTGAAATATTTAGTCTCTATATCTACTACGTGCAGCCATCAAATAATCATGGATATTACTACTTGATTATTACAAGATCATTAGACAAATAATAATGATGATAATAATAATAATAATAATGGTAATAAGTTGGGGACGGAGGGCTTAACCGGTCTACAAACAAGAGTCACTTTCTTTTATCCAATGACAGTCACGGCAATTTCGAACAGACAACATTTCTTCCTTTACGGCTATCCTAATCATCTCAGCCAAGGCGCAATTTATATCATAGTCTTAGGGCCACCTTACGAGGTTCATTTCTATAATTATAAATCAATCGAGAGTTGTCATGATTACAAAATGATATCCGACATAAACTAAATTTGAGGACGAAGTGAATTTAATTCACTTTGATTCGAGCAATTTGTTTGCTGTGTCTAATTCGTTGCTAGGGGGAGGTGGATTTAATTCGTTTGAATCATTTCCTTGATCCTAACTTTACAAGTTATGAACCTATCCGTTATAAACTCTAAACCTGAGCTTCTTGTATCATATACCTAGGTACTTTTAATCATAAACCTAGGAATTTTATATAATGAACCCAATATGTTCATTGGATGTTATGCATTACATACTAAACCTAGCTAAATCTTTCGTGGAATGAACCTATAAGTCGTATGCCATAAATTTGAGCATTTTGTGTCATCAACCTAGGAGTTTTATACTATGAACCTAATCATCTTATGTGATGTTTATAGAAAGTTTATTATATCTTCAAAATGTGATAAAATATATGTGCTACATGTCATGAACCTGATTGCTTTTAATAATGAACCTAAGGGTTTTATATTGTGAACCTAATCATTTCATAAGATGTTAATTGGAAGTTTGTTGTGTTCATAATTTTTTCTTTGTGATCCTAACCATACATGTTATAAACCTATCATTTGTATATCCTAAACCTCATCATTTTGTGTCATGAACCTAAAGTTTCATACTATAAACCTAATCATTTTATCTGATATACTACAATGTTGTGGTGCAAAAACATATGGAAATCACATCAAACGATAATCAAAATACCGAATCACAATGCCAAAGTGAAAAAATATAGACAAATACACGATTAACGAGCATATATATTTAAAGTTGTTGAACATATATCAAGGTAATAAAATACGGGTTCAGGAAATTAAAAGGAGAGTTGAAAGGCATAGGAACTAACTTACAAAAATGATTTTAAAAAGAGAGTCATAACTGGTATAGGTTTAGTAAAGATTTGAGTTAAGCTCAATAAATAATTGGTAAATGTTCGGTAAATATTTTATTTAATTTAAGCAAATAATTGATATACATTTTTTTTTAAATTGATATTTTGAATGCTACCATATATAGGTTCATCACATCAAATGATTAGGTATATCACACACAATCTATATGTTCATTATGATAAATGTCTAGGTTCATCTCATATGACAACGAAAGCCTACTTGTTCTTTGAAAATTTGCCCATGCGTTAAGATAGTTGTCTTCATGAACTCTTTATCAAATGGCGTCAACATCTTCTCCATTGATTAATTAACTACTCTAAATACCAATCTTACCTACCCAGCTATCAGTTGGATGGTTAAATGGGAAATATCTATATCCATAGGCAGTTGTTCTTCTATTTCTTAAAACATTCGTTGTGTGTGTGTTTGTGTGTGTGTGTGTGTGTGTGTTTGTATGTATGTATGTACGTATATATGTGTGTGTGTGTGTGTGTGCGCGTGTGTGTGTGATTATATTGCACATGCCTGCAAAACCAAGATGAGGTCAAAGATATTAAAACTACCCTAAAAAAAGTTTTTGATAATAGATTTTAAATGGTTTTCATAACGATTATCAATTGTTATTGAATCGCGCATTATTAAAACTTTAATAACAATTCAAAAATCATCATAAAAATTCTAAAAAATGCGCCAAATTTAGTCAAAAAATAAGCTTTGATAATGGCTTTGGTTAAAACCATTATTAAAACAAACAAATTTGTCAATGGTGTTTTCTTATAATCGTTATTAAAAGTGATTTTAAAAAAAATTAAACCGTCATTAAAACATAATTATTATTATTATTTATAAATTGTGAAGGTTTTTTCTAACCCACATACACAGTTGTATGCTCGAATATTTATCAAATCTACAATGTGTACAACAACACAAATAACTCTGGAGATATTCCTCCTAGGAATATAAAAATTAGTGGGCATACCATAAGTTGGTAGCTCTACACTCCAAAGAAAATTCATATATCATAAAACCTAATAATAAATCAACAATGACATCCACATCCGCATGCATATATACATGTGCATCTTCAATTGCATAGAAAAACATAAGACATATAAGATACAAATTAGAACATGCATGTACATAGATTCCTAATACTAAGTGTGTGTGAGTACGAACTTGACACATTCATCTCTAACTTCATCAATTTCATCATATATGTATTTATAGCCTCATGCATATCCATCGTTGAAAAACTGCAAATGGATAAGATTCGATCATTTAGTTAGTAATTAATATGTCATAGATTAACTAATGAAAAAATGTGGAAAAAGAAACATACATGGATTGGATAGTTAGTAATGAATATGTCATAGATTAACTAATGAGAAAATACAGAAAAAGAAATATACATGGACTGGATCTGATAACTAATAACTCATATATATATCAAAGGTCATAAAATTATAAAAATCAACGAAAAGTGTTTATACAACAAAACTCATGGTTGACATCCATTCATGCTTATAAATTTCACTGATACCCTTCATTGATACCATATAAATGACAGCATTCGTCCCAACATACTCGGAAGGACATTCAATTATAATTAGAATGCTACCGAGGTAGTTTTGGGCATAAAAATACAACATCGCCAAAGGTGGTAGTAGTCGGCAGGATTCTTGTAGTTGTTGGTTCTTCTCTGAAGATGGAATATTTTGTGGGGTAACTAATTTTTCTGATCTATCTCTTTTTCCTTTTTTGGTGTCCTCTTTTGGTTTTCTCCTTCCACTAATAGTTCTCTTTCCCTTTGTCTTAGGAGCATTTTTATTTTCCTATTTCTTAATTCATAATATTGAACAAAATATAATGATCATATATGGCATGTATTCATCATACTCGTTGAATATATTCATAATAAAAAGTTATAAAATTTATAAAAATGACCCTGTGTTTAGAAATAAGAAATATAATATTATAAAAAATGATCTCGTGCCTATAAATAGGAATTATAAATTATAAAAAGTGACCCCATTTTGTATATAAAAATTATAAATTACAAAAATAAATCCATGTACCTAAATAAAATTTATAAAAATATAAAATTGACTCCATATACCTAAGTAAAGTTTATAAAATTAAAAAATATGGCTCCATGTGCATCTTATAAGGTGCTTCTAAGTCCATGATATAAGAATTGAGCCAAGGGTGTTTGCAACACGACGCAAATGGTATCGAAGGGGACCAAATGATGATTTACTATTTGAATTAATTTAGGTTTTAAAAAAAATATAATTTAGTTCAAGATGAGAAAAATAAAATAGTTAAGTGTGAAATAATAAACCATATACATGTTCTCATAATTTTTTATTATTATAGTGAATTTATTCATCTTACTACATATATGCAACTTTCAAGTGACAAGTTGCAACTTCTTATAATCTTAATTTCTATTTTCCTTTTATGTCACCATATGCTTACATTATGTATATTTTTTGTCTCCTTTTTATTCTTATGTCGGTTCTAAAAAAATTAATACTAATATAATTTTTCTCAAATTTTGATTAGAGAATAAATCAAACGAAGTAGCAACTTATAGTTCAACCTTTTGGGTTTGACTATCCTGATTTAATTGTTTCTTCTTCTTTTTGCATAGCTAAAAATAATATATTTATATGTAAATAAAGGAAAAAGTTGTAACCCAAGGAGGAAAGACGAATTTTACTAAATACCCTAGATTTGATATTTACAAACTACATTTTCATCATTGAAAAGGTACAAGAAAATCCTAACACGATTGTGATGAGATCGATTGAAATTTAGACAAGAAACAATTTGTTTAATTTATGCTTTTATAGATATGATCCAACATGTGGTTCAACTAATTTATCTAGAGACTAGTTAAGTATCAATAGGCAAATATTAGAGGGGAAATAGTCTGTTTGCATAATCAATGCACACATTTATTAAATAATTAATTTGTTTGTGATATTCTAGAAAAATTAAGGTCAATAATTATACTAGTTGATATCATTAATGATTGAAAATAAATTAATCCCTAATTTAATTTATCATAATATATAAGGTCAATTAATTAGGCATGTACTTTCAATAAATTCAATAATCACTTTTATAATTAGTTGGTAAACTTCTATTATATGATTATTATTTTTTTGTATTGATTAGTTACGAAAAATTAACCTTTTTTTTCCCTTTTGGTGAAAATAATATATCATACAATACAATTATTAACCCTTAAATAAACCAAATAATGAAAAATCATCACCATGTGCATCCAAAATCTAGCTTTAACCATATAAAAATACGCTATCACCATGTTTACAAGGACTTAAAAATCATCAAGATTAAAAAAATTATCAAAGCATTATTTATTACAATGAATAAATGACACATTGTCAATTTTATAATTCCTCAATTCCCCCAAAAAAAACACATTTTAGCAATGTGAGTTTTTAATGAACTAATAAAACTAACTATAATATTAAACTTATACTCATCATTGGAAAACAAAAGAGCAGTAAATACATAGATAATGAAAAAGAAAATAAAAGTTAGGCATTGACCTTTTTAAAATGGTTTTTGTTATAACAAAAAATCAATACTAAAATATTTTTTTAGAATAGATGTAGTAGTTATATTTCTTATTTACATCACTTATCAACCAATTTCTTCATTAGATAAGTATAAAATTTCTTAATTAGTAAGGACACATAAATAAATAAATTGTATAAATAGAAACCTTCCTAATATTTTGAATAAATAACATGCAAATAAAGTATGATGAAAGGAGTATATACTAGTCGGTCTCCTTTTTCATCTCTAACATTCTCATTTCCTACAATGTTTAACTCCATATGCCCGTGTGTGCGTGTTTTTGTACTGATTAGTGGTTTTTTCCCTTCTTGGTAAAAGATCTTGCAGTACAATTATTACGTTTAACTCCACGTATATTGAATTATGAAGATTCCATGTAATAATTTAATTTTGCACCACGTAAGTAAAAATATAGTTTCCATTTCACAATAAAATATGTCAGACATTATATTACATAGATCAAAAAGTGTAAATTCTAACAAAGACACCCAAGTTGATTAAAATATCCTTGTTAGAATGCGGGGTTGCATATATGAATAAAAAATTAGGTGAGAGATAGAATGAGTTGGGGGGGGGGGGGGAGGGGGTTAGGAACAACATTAAACTTTTTTATTATTATTGTAAAATGATTATGAAATAAAATAATAATAATAAATAAATAAACATTATAATTTATATCTTCTACTATGAAATGGAAAGTACAGGAAAGAACAACCAGGAAAGGGAGTCACATAAGTACAGACCAGCATATTAGTGAAACTCCACACTTCGGCAAAATGACAAGGTCAGTTTGTATGAAGTTATCTCTCCATCTACAGGAAACTCACGTCTGAACTATGACGCAAGCTTTTTCGATCACGAAATTAGACAAGCGCGAAGGGAGAAAGACCGGGAGATTGAAAATATATACTATCCATCAATCAGAACAAATATGATGTTAAGTGGTCACCGAAAAACCATGAATCCATGGAACGACGTATAATGAGTAGTGTCTTCCCTATATTTGTTCTGTGCAGAAAATACTGAACCTTTTAAGTTTGTTTTCAGGCTGGATCCATCTAATACGGGTGGATGCTGCTTCCAGGTTTGCTTTTTGAACGGTAAGATTTACGCCAGCAGACGCTAGCAACAAATACCTCTCATACTTCTCTAGTGCAGGCAAAATTATGATACCGACCCCGTGCACCATCAGGCGGCCTTTCACAGTAGCTCATGCAATTTTATGATTACATAAAACGATCGCTGTTGTCACAGAAGCTGCAGCATCCAGTTGAGAATGAACATAAAAATCAACTCCGGAACCATATGACAAAACAAATAATTAACACACAAGGTTTTAAATGTCTTGTGCTGTGCTAACCGATCAGTATGGCTACAGGTCCATCTAAAATATTGAATGAACTTATTTGATTTTTTCCCCTTTTTTTAAGGAATATGTGCATGCAGGCCTAATTTTCAGTTGCATCAGCTTTTACCTACTACATTTTAATTTGTGTTAACTTGTTTAGTCAAAAAGAAATTCAAGAAATAAATTGGAAAAAGACTTGTTCTCTAACATTACAAGATGATATAGATTATCAACAACTTATTTGTTATACTCTCCCTCAATCCCACAAAGACGGTCCAATATTCCTTTTTCATCTGTCCCACATTATAGTCCACTTAATTTATTGAAAGTGAAGTTTATATCTTTGTCTACTAATATATCCTTATTTAATGTGCCCCTTTATCATAGGATCATTAACAATTAAATATAAGGCACTTATTAAATAAGGGCATAGTAGGAAAATTAGTTGTAAAATTTCCCATTCCAATGAAAATAATTGATATTTCACAATTCTTGTAAAAAAATATAGTGAACTATCTTTATGGGATGGAGGGAGTACATATCCGGCTAAGAGGGCCCAATCCTGTTTGAAGAGACATTCAGCACTCAGCAGTGGTTCAAACATTACTGTTTGAAGATGCATAATAATATCACGTTTATTCACAAAGCATTTACCACGGCTCATTTTCTTTTGCTCTAGTACTGAAGGTTGGTCATCGGTAGCAGCCTAGCAGGGTCTAGATCATTAGGAACCCATTCCACCACTCCTACCCCTTGCTTACCAAAAGGCGTAGATCCGCACGCCCCCAGCGGCCCCCGCCAGCCGGCCCGACAGCCAAGACGAGGGAGGTAAATCACGGTGACTCAGTGGTTTTGGGACCCCCCGGTTTATCCACGCTGCCCACAAGGAGCCACCCCCACTTTGGAGGGTTGAAACTCCCACGCTGCGGCTGGCGCGAATCGAACCGTGGCTCACCTTGCTTACCAACATGAGGAGGTCTTCGACCACTGAGCTATGCCTTTTCATATTGCTTTTCGCTCTTTTACTTTTACTTTTACTTGTTTGCATTTTAGATTTTTAAAAACTTTAATATTTCATCCTTTCGTTTCACATTTTTCAGTACATTAAAGCAGACAACCTAGAGACATGATGAGGAAGCATATGCCAGTTCCCGGAATAGCCTCCTGGAGAACTTTATCGAGCTCGTCCTGAAAAGGTAAACCCAGTTAGATCAGTTTAAGGGAAATCCTGTACCTTGTTCTAGCAACTCGATCTAACTCACGGTAAACAAGACAGCAACATCAATCGGTCATAAAACAGTCCCGGGAGTAGTCTGTTTCTCTATTGTCTATCAGCCTTCTGCCTTCCTCAAAGAGAAACTGATAAATGATGATAAATGGTTCTTCAATTTCGATATAATCAATGTTCAAACTCAAAAGCATAAAGGAAAGCATGTTCGCGCCATTATTTGTTTACAATTATTAATATTAGGCATGTCATTTTCTTCTTTTTCCTCGTGCAACTTGTTTCCAGAAAATAGAAATAATTCAAGAATATACAGGCACCAATATAATATCTTCTTACAAAATTTTATCTTAACCCCATATCTGCTTTCCAATGCTGCTACAAATTCGATTTTCATTAACAGTTACAATCTTGTGAGAGATATAGCTAATATCTCTTCTTCTACGATAAATTGCAGTACATAAGGATGATGTGGATGATACGTCCTTGAAATGTAATCAGGAGTAGATCAATAGGCCTAAGATCCTTAAGAATCAGCTTGCTAAATTATCTAATTTGAAGAATTATAATTATCAAGGTGAAACATGTGCTAACAGATTAATAATGGCATTAGCTTCCTAAGCTTCTCAAAGACTGATGGAAGAAAAAGTAGAAAATTATATATTATGAAGGCGTGTTCTCCTCATCTCATCTTCTCTTAGAGAAGGCAAGCTAAGAACCTTTTTCTGATATGTGAAATAATAGATGAAAGTTCCAAGGAAAGCAAGAAGCCAGGAAAGTCCCTCCACTTAAAAAATTAAAATAAAATAAAATAAAAAACAATTCTAACTGTGAAGCTTATCAAGCTGCAATTTCAATATCCTGGAACTCGCAGGACTCACATATGCAATGCATCAAAAAAGTTATTGCAGACTGGTCTTACGACGCAGTCTGTTTCATGCACTAATATCTTCCAAGCTTCCACTTGGAATGAAGGCACTATACCTAAGAAATAACAACTCTTGTTCATTGTCATGGAAGAAAACACAAATAGTCAAATATGTTGGAAATAATAACTACAAATATGTTTCATGCACAATTAGAAGAAAATATAAGAATAAGTTACAAGTACAGATAAATGAGAATTTATGGGAGGAAAAAAGAGAGGACTTTTATTGAGTATGAAAATTTGGAGAAAATTTAAAGTTTGCGCCTTGTCTCACAACGGGTCAAGAGAAGTCATTTTATACCCTCTCTCATCCTTGGCCGGAACATTCAATCATCAGTTGTCTGAATTATATATCTTGCTAACATTAGTCATAGTTAGAAAAATGTACAAGTTACAACTTAATGATTGGCCATAAGAGTTGACCTCTATTAACTTACAAGTTGTCATGTTGATGAGTGTCAAATCTCTTAATATGGATTTCCAACTACTCTCTAACATCCATTCTTTGTTCACATTTTCTTCCACAGTCCTAGCCACAATACCTCAGTTGGCCATCTTCGGGAACATCACCCTACATTGGCTTATGAGCATGCCCTTACCCCATCGCCCCTGGTAGTTGCCCTTAGCTTGTGTCCTTGGTAGTTGTGCAGTTGTCTTTTGGCTGACGCCCTTGGCTCATATCCTTAGCTAACACCCTTGCCTACGGACATGTTTCTCCCCTAACCAGCAGTCATTGCTTAACGCCCCAGACAGTCATCCTTGATAGTCATCCCTTGGTTGGTGTACCCTTGACCGACAAGCATGTCTCTCTTCCTAGTTGGCGGCCCCTGGCAGTCGCCCCTTCCCTGACGCGCCCTGGCTATTGCAACTTGGCCTTGGCCAACAGTCTTAGATGTTTGTCCCTTGGCCAACGGCCTATCTTGTCTCCCTTGTCGAAGAAAAACCACAACAAATTATGCATTGGTAACATAAGGTTAAGTAATTGAATAACCCAACAAAACTCCCAATATCATCAATCAAAATATTGCTCTACACTGTCCAAGCCACACAGAGTCACAGACTGCTTTGAACCCTAAAGCTGACCATAGCCTCATCTTATCCACCCTCAAGCTTGCTAATATCAACCTTCAACAACATTACTGCTCACTAAAGAGACATTGTCGGCCGCCTCTAGAAAAGGAAAAATTAGCCATATCGAACCATATCTGTAACGATCTTGGTTCCTGGATCTAGCCGTGCCAGAGTCATTGCATTGATTGATTAGCAGATATCTCAAGACCATTGCTAAGACTTGCAATCTTAGCCCTCTTGTTTCTTTTCGATCTTTTATACTAAATTTCACATTTGTAACCCATCTTTAATTAGTATAGATTGAATAAGGGCCTAAATGTATTGGTTGTGGTGGACAAGGGAGGTGACTGTTGTCGATAGCTAGGGGAATAGGGAAGAGGAGGAAGGAGAAAGACTTATAAAAAGAGACAGGAAGGGTTGGGGAATAAATTAATTTGACCAACTCCAAACTTATGCTATTAATGAGGTACTAAGATCCTTTTTTATGTGTTGCACCATGATGGGCTAAGCCTTCAACTAATTAAAATATTTCTCTAATATCTTAACAAGATCTACTAAATCTCTCCAAAACAATCTCCTAACCAAATATTACTAGAGATTATTTTTTAGCTAAAAATTCTACCAAAATTGAAAATAAGTCAAAACTATTAAAGCCAAGTGGTTGAGAACTCGGCACCCTAACAATATCATCCCATTTCAACCAAATCCTCCTAATTATGAAGAAGAGATCCAAGAATGGTTTGACTAGCCCCCTTAATGCAAACTTAAAATTAATAGTCAACTAAAGTGATGAAGCAATGAACCTATGGCTATACAAACAAGCCTTTAGTGTTATTTTGTAGCCAGTCCACTTTACTTTTCTTACTGCTTTCTTTTTCTGCGGCATTTCTGGTACACAATTCATCTTAATTATCTATTGGGTCAAAGCTGGTCTTACAAAACTTGTTTCAGGAATAAATAGAATAAACTGTCAATATTAAGACTGTAAATAGAGGCAAATAAACATCAATTACAAAGATATCATAATAGATAGGTAATAAATTCCTTACTTCAAGTGGCAATCAGTTTCATTCTCCGGCACAATATTGCTCATACAATGAATGATATCTTGTAGGCACGAAATCCTGGAACCTGTTGGAAAAGACGGAAGCTACACGTTAAGACAGTGATCCTGTATTTTTAATCCCAGAGCGGGAATCAAGCCGGCCAGGGGAGTGGTTCACTAGTCACCGAGTCCACTGGATAGACAGCTGTGTAATGTGTTTTAGTAAAAACGACTATATATTACGTACAAAAATAACAATAACTACTATATTTCTAAAGATAACTGATAATAAATAGCAGTTATCTCTCGTATATAGTAAGATATAATTAGTAACTGAAACTACTATATCTATCAAGTCTGGGCTAGGACATCTGGGCCTTTATTCCAGAAGGTTAGCAACAAACTAGGACTACAACTACGGGCCTTAAGATGAAAGAGCAAGTAGATTGCATCAGCATGCCATGGTTTACCAAGAATAAAGCTTTTATACTATGTTTTTACATTCTGTTCAAGCTGAATAATATAGAGACTACAATGCATGATGAATACGAATTCAGTAAACGGAATATATCTGGCTATAAACAAGACAATTCAACATTTTAGACAAACGCATGTTTATATGGCAGAAACACCCTGTCTTGTGAATAAAGAAAAGTTTCCTACCCTAGCACTCCACTCCACAGCGCCTAACATAGAGGCATCAATGATGAAAAGTTCTGTCTAAAAAAATGACCAGCATTAAAATAGGCAATGGAAAGAACTCCAGTCTGGATTAGGCATCATTTCTGTTTGGGTGAATTATCAATTCCCTTTAACATGGTTGTAGTTAGCAGCTGAAATAAAGGCTCCAACTATGCTTTGTATCCCATAAGCATGTTTAAGAGATCATTGAATTAACATGAATTGTAACTCTGTTTTGTCTGAAATCTCGCTTCCTTTTCCCTTGTTATGTCTCTTCATCTTAAATACTCTTCTCCTTCCCTTCCTCTTTTCAACATCCCTACAGTATGCCCTGATGAAGTTGTCAGGATCACAAGTTCTAGGTTTCCCAGGTTTGCTCAAAAGATGGAAAGGTTAACCAAAAAAAATCAGGCAACAGATTTTGCCTTTTCTAGGCTTTGAATTTCACTGATGGAGAAGCAACCACACCATAGTCTCTACCACAGGACAATGGGCCTCTTTTAGTGAACCAAAGATCAAACCTTTATAATTGATGTAAACACGACAAACGGGTGGTAATGGTAAAATAACAGTTCTCAAAATCAAGCCAGTTGGGTGATGTCAGTTCATATGGGACAGCATTACCTTTTGAGCAGAGGAAGCCTCTCGTGACTTGAAAACAGTCTCGCAATTGATTGCAAAACAGGGCCTATCTTCATTGCTTTTGACTTCAGTGCCTTCATGTAGCCAACAAATTCTACATATTCTGCTGCAGTAAGCTTTTCTTGTACCTACAAAGCTCCCAGAAACAAACATTTTTAGAGATCGAAATTTATCTAGACCGTGAATTAAGGGATTAAGGGGTGTCATCATTATAATATCATACTTCTGGAAAGAACCTCTTCCTTGAGAGATCCTTTTCTTTCAGATAACTGGGGGTACCTTTGGAATGTGGCACTCTATCAATACATCATAACACCACACTCACTTCATGATTGTCAAGAAAATGAAATCTTAGACGACTAAATTTCTCAGTTACACCGGGGGACTACAATTGACGCAATCAGTTATTACTGGTAATCATCACTATTGTCTCAGATGTTTATTCTCCCAAAGAAGGTTATTCTTTTAGTTGGAAAATTCTACAGAAGATTTCTTTGGACTGACTTCCGAATGAAAGCAGTAGATCCTTAGTCAGTTGGAGGAAGTTATGCAATCCTAAGAAGCAAGGGGGATGGGTTTCAACGATATCACATGATGTAAAACTGAAGGAATTGGGAAACAGATATGGAGTTGGTTCAAACCTAAAGAAAGCCTCTCATTGAAGTGGATACCTGAGACTTATATTAAAGCGAAAGACATATGGCACTTCAACCTAAGACACACCATTCTTGGGTGCTGTGCAAGGTTTTGGGACCACACCAAGGCAACAACCTCTTTGATTTACTGCAAAATAATTGAGCAGGGTAGAAGACAACCTTGGGCTAAACTTATTTTGGATCATGATGGTATGCCCAAACACAAGATTTGTGGTTGGAGTGTAAATCTGCTCTCAGTACAAGAGATAAACAATGCAGATAGGGTGTTCTATCATAATCTGTCATCTTCCGGGCAGCTGTGGAATACCCCTCTCACTTTTTTTGAGTGATGTCGAGCATGAGAAATATGGAAACAAACCCTCAATTGGTTTCTGATGCGCCCAAAGTCCTATGATTGGGAGAATTTACTGAAGTGAGCAATCCAAGTTACAAATTGAAAGACCTTGAAGGCCAGTCTACTGAGAACCATTTTCTGTTCAGTTGTTTATACAAACTGGACGTACAGGAATCAGGTCATGACCCAAGCAAGTCAAGCTGCCCCTTCAGAGGTTAAAAGGAAGATGAAACTAGATTTTTACAGAAGGCTTTTGAATTGTCCTAGGCAAAAGAAGTACAAGTCCTTACTCAGCTAGTCTGCAGGTTTTGTTGAGGTTATGAGACTAAGACCTGTAATCCGCGTCATTTTTGATAAGTATATTGTATGCATAAATTTTCTTCCACCAAAAATATAAAAAAATAAATAAAAAAAAGGTATGTTTCAAAGCAAGGTTAATCAAAAGTTGCTAGCATAATTCATATTCAAAGATTTTGAAGGTGGAGTTGGACAGGTATCCACTCACCATCTTATTCTGCACTTAGATTCAAGCATCAATTAAGGTTATTTTTCAGCTTCCCTTGCTTCCTAGTTCCCTCGTTTCTCTTTCACCAAGATCTATTGTTGATGATTTCCTTTTCTTCTTTCCTCCTTCTTAGCTAACTAAATGCTTATTGGCATGTAAATTCATCCATAAATCAAAATTAACCATACATTGTAACTGCTTAACTCTCAGATAAACTAGTGCCATCCGTAATTACTTTACCATGGAGATTAAGCCATACCTGAGTTAAAAATGCGGATCCTTTTGATTCCTGGTCCCGACTAGATAGAGAAGCAGATGATGAAGAAATACTGTGCTTAGCTTGATCAGACACCCTCGTTTGAACAGTATGATCACCATCAACCAGTGAAGATGAAGTAACCTGTGCTCTTCTCAGGTTTCTTGTACCTTCGACAGATTTATCCAGCCTCAGAGAATTAATAACAGCACAAGGATTTCTATTTTCATCCATATTTGGACAGGACACTTCTTGACAATCTGAACTGTCATGATCTGTTTCAAAGATTTTGCGCCTCTTAGTAGAGCAAGCCATGATAGCTCTTCCATCTTGCTTTCCATCTTGTGAAGAATCACTGCTCAACTCATGTATATCTGGGGTTTTAGATTGAGAGAATGAACTAGAAACCGACAACTGCCTCCCACTGCTAGACAGAAGATCAGCATGCTTCAAGAGTGAAGGCTGATATTGTTTTAATGAGGTAAGGTATGAACGATTAGCGGGAGGAACTTTTCTCAAATGATCAATTCCAGAAAATGGTGAAGATCTATGACACTTATTTTCAACTGAAACAGCCTGCAAAGAGATCAGCAGAGGGATGATAAGGGATGGTAAATATGGAACAACATACCAAGGCATCATATCGGAAAATGAACACGCCAATCAGAAACAAATTTACCTCACCAGAAAGATTCTCTATTGAAAACAAACTGTCCACAGGCAGGAAAGCATTTTTACCATTTTTGTTCCCTGTAGAAAAGAGTTGCACATCAGTTATACATATCAATTATCAATGTTAAGAGCATGAGAGGATATGTAACCGCATGTATAACCTAGTCAACCTGACAATTATTAGCCTGATGTTTTACCTTTAGTTATATAATTATATTTACCCTGGAATAATACATTGTAACTTCTAGGAAAGCTGTTCAGTGATTTGCATATGATGTCACAATATTTCAACACTTCCATCGACCAATTGAATTAAGAAAGCATTTATGGAACTCCATCCCCATAAAGGTTCCTCCCTTCAGAAAACCTTCCCCCCCCCCCACCCCTTCTTAATTAATCTAAAAGGGTCACAGACAAAACAGCCTGAATTCTTGAATTTGGGAAGGCTAGATTTATTAAGATAAATGTAATTGATAAGAATCTTGATCAAAATGGACTAATAGGTAAAGCAAACTGAAGAGCATTAGAATGGCATCTGCATTCTGCAAGGCAACCAATGGTACATCACGCTGGATAACTGTAAGAGAATTAAGTTCAGATAAAGTAAATAAATACTATACTTATCTTTCACATTTCAATTTTGTTTAAGAGTGTATTATGGAGAAATATAAGATAAAAACTAACGTCCACCTTATACCTCCAAAGCTTCCACAAAACTATAAGCTCAATATGAATAAACTCAAACCTACAAACTCCATGCCATCAAGACATGCTCTACATAACTGGAATTCTGGAACCGCATCTATTCATAGCTAGATTGATGGTGAAAATACACATAATGGAGCAAAAGGGGTTATAAAAAAGGCAACGACAATTCTCATAAGAGCAATTTATGCAAGGAACATTTGTGATAGTGCAAAGCTAAATGACATGCATGGATAATAAGATGCATGAATGTCAATTATCCTTCCAGAGGAAAATATGTTACCATTGTCCTGAGCTTGTGACACTGGAGACTTTGCAGGATATTGAATCCTTTCTTTCCGAAAGAAACGTGTTAATGAGAAAACTACATCCCCAAATCCAGAGTAGCACTGCACGGAGATATTAAGGCAACATGAAACGCCGACAAGAAAGGATAAAAGAAAAGGGAAAGACAATAGCCAACCTAAACAATTTCAAAGGAAACACAATTTTTTACTGAAAGTCACACCTTGATATGAGGCTGTATCCAACGAGATATCTGACTCTGACGATGTGAAGAAGCAAACCTGGCAATACCAAGAATGGTTAGCAGTAGAAGGACCTATTTGTGAGAACCAATTCTCAATTTAGTGATAAGTCTGGAGATGGCACAGTATTATAACTTCAAGGGAAACTGCTATATTATCCTTTAAGCAGCGATGCAGACATCTTATAGTTTTCCTTTTGATCACTCATTTATAGAACTTGCCTACAATACAGGTCACACACAAAGCTATTTCGCAGCCCAGATATTTTCCCTTGATGAACTTAACAACCTCACTTTTGCATAAGTTCATTTCCTGTCACAGCCTACTACAGTGAAGTTGAAAATAAATAAATAAATACTGATAAACAGGTAAAAAAAAACAAAGCTTTGGAATCTCGAAGAAATAAAAGATACATGGTACATGGGGATGCTAGAAATGAATGATCAAATCAAAGAAAGGATCAGTCTCTCCACTAAAGTTTACGAAAATCCAATGAAGTATTCAGCACATTACAAAATCATGTCAGAAAAGTAATAGATCATTCCATTTGCATTTAATGTTGAAGTTTTATCAGCTAGGGTGAAATGCAAAGGATATTTGAGTTATCATGGAATGGTCATATGATAATTTGTGAGTAAATGGATAGTATGGAAACAAAAGAGCATTAAGATGAATACAATTATGTAAATATGAAAATAAAATGAAAGAGAAGGGGTGGAGAGGGAAAAATTTAAAGGACAAACAAAATGAAATATAGGTTGTGGCAACAATTTAACCAAACCTTTCATCACAAAATATTATGGCTCCAAAGTCATGGCAATGGCGGATAACTCGACCTACCGCCTGGTTAACAGCACGTGATGCTTGTTGATCATACCACTCTTCTCCTGTTAGATTCTGTTATATCATCTCTAGTTCAGTATATGTCATATTCAAAATGGCAACAGCTAGGGTGCATTTCCTTTTGGAAAATTGTTTTCCATTTCCAGTTTTCTATGGAAAACAAGAAAACTTTCTCCATTTATCAATATTATAAAATTGACATTTAAAGATAGAAATTTAAAAATGTGTCCATGTTCATCTATATTGGATTATAACAGCACCACAAAATAATATATTATTATTAATGATATTAATATTATAATAAGAATATTATCATATTATTATATATAATGATAAGAACAATAAGATTATTCGTTTAAAATTTTTAATAATCATAATATTAAATATAATATAAAAACTAATAACATTAATATTAAACATATCAATAATTTTAGCATTATTATTATTATTAGTATGACCAACAATAAAAAAATGCCAATATTAACATTAATGTTAATATTAAAAATAATTATGATAACAATAAGATCAATCAAAATAATTGACAAAATAATAATAATAATAATAATAATAGTATTAGTATTATTATCCTTAAAAATATTATTATTATATTTATATTAGCAATAATAATGTTATTAATGTAAATAATAATATTATTATTAATGTTCGTAATAATATCATTATTATTCTTGTTGTTATTCATTATGATTATTTCTTAAAAATATTAATAATAATTTTAATAAAAATAATATTATTAAAATTTGATTATTATAATTTTACTAATAATAATATTGTTATTGCCAGTAATATCAATAAAATATTATTTATTTTTTATTATTATTATTTCTTAAAAAATAGTAATAATAATTTTAATAATACTAATATCATTAAATTTATCATTATTATAATTTTACTAATAATAATATTGTTATTTTCGGTAATATCAATAAAATATTACTTATTTCTTCTTATTCTTATTTCTTAAAAAACAGTAATAATAATTTTAATAATATTAATATTATGACTATTATAGTTATATTAATAGCAATAATATCATTAATTTATTTTCTTATCAATATTAAGAATATTAATAATAATATTGTGATTGTTAGTAATATTAATAAACTATTAATGTTATTATTATTAGTAATGGAAATAAAAAATATATTAATATTATTTGTATTATCATTATCATTATCATTACTAATAATATTAACACTCATAATAAAATAATAATGATAATAATACTATTATTAAATTAACAATAATAACAATATTGTCATTAGTATCATTTCTAATTTTATTAATATTAATATATATTAATAAAATAATGATATTATTGATTTTATTAATAATAATAATACTTTTTCCAATTGGAAAATATGGAGAAATAAGAGACATACGTTTATATGGAAAATATGGAGAAATCACTTACTATTTTTATATGGAAAACTTGGAAAATATAATCCAGGTTATTTTACAATTTTCTTCACAAAGTAAGAAAACCATGTTTTCTAATTTTCCAATGAGGAAAATAAAAAATAAAAGTTTTCAGCATATTTTCTAATTATCCAGAAATTTTGAAAATGTTTTCCAAAAAACCTCATTTTCCACAAGTAAATGCACCCCTAAATTTTAGTTACTAGTTTCCAATTAAGAGCTCCACATACCTTAGATCCCATCATTTGTTGATCATCCAAGTACTCACGTTTCAAGCGCACCTGGTGATAGTGACATTAATATGAGCAAGCTGACAAAGATGAGAGAGAGAGAGAGAGAGAGAGAGAGTTGTAGGAATTAGCATCATTCCCTAAGATGGGCTAAGGTATTCACTTTACATCTCTTATGCAATTGGGATACCATTTCCTTTGTGCTATAACTCCTATATTACAAATGTCTTCATAAGCATACTTATATTTTGCCTGAACCTATTAACAACAGTACACAGTAAAATCTCATGGTATCATGACACTCCATGTGGCTTCGCCAGAGACCACACTTGTCAAAGAGAACATAAGGAATTCGAAAAGCCAGCTGCAAGCCATTGATTATTTTTTTCTCTTTTTGCATTGATATTCCCTAACATAGACTAACAAAAAGCATCAATACAGAGATACACAACTGATAAGACTTTTTGCCTGTTAATAACCCCCTACAATAATATCATATTTGCCTAACAGTTCCATGGCAGTATATGCTTAAAATCCTGCAAAACTTTGTGATAATAGCCTTACTTGACAAACTCACAAGCAGAAAATAATTACTAGACTGAAACAAGTCCTTAGTACCACCATGCATGACCTGGCCATGAATAAGTGAAAGCACAGTTTCCAAGAAACTAGGGTTGAAGGTATAAGGCATAAATATAGTTATGCTGTTAACGATGCACGGGCAGAACAAAAAGAAGAAAAATGAAGAGGGAAAAAATTGAGAGAAAAGGCTTCCACCATCTCCACTAAAGTATTCTCAAGCCCTTCACATAGCATTGTTTCTTCCAATTTTATGTTACTATTCTTTCTACATGATAATAAATTTATCGAACCAATTGCAACGAAAAGAAAAGAACATGCAATAGAACCTTTGGATCAGTTCGAGTGGCAAATGGCAATCCAGTGATGATCACAGCTCGTCCAGTAGTGTCAGCAAAATCTAATCCTTCACTGACCTGCAAAGTAAGTTAGACAAATGAATATTGGATGCTTCAAAATTTCTTGGCATCAGCTAAAAAGAAGAAGGGATGGATAATGTCCGAACTTTGCAATCAGTAAAATCATACTCACAATAATGAATTTACGACCATAGTCAAACAAAGAAAGCCAAGATCAGAAAGAGAGAATCTAAAGGTTGAAGAAGTGACCATCCCCCGTAGGGAAAGATAAGAAAAGGGGGTGGGGGGAATCAGCCATGGGCTTTGAATATTGACATGGCTTGAAATTCCAGGATGCCATCAGAAACTAAGATGAAGCGAAATGGCAAGTCAACACCAAGATTGTCAGGGTCTAATAGAAGAAAAATCAAATGCTCCCTCTCCCTTCTATTGCTGTCTAGCAAACAAACATCAGATTCAATACAATATATCATCTAACTAACCAGGGGGCATATAATGATCATAGGGAATTTACTAATTCCTAAAAGCACTATAAAGATGTTGGTGTCAAGATCATTCAGCTCCCAACTACTCAGTCAACAAAAAGCCAGAATTTACCGATTCTTAAAAGCACTATAAAGATGTTGGTGCCAAGATCATTCAGCTCCCCAATACTCAGTCAACAAAAAGCCAGAAGAGTTTCAAGGTGAGGTGAGCTAAACATGATGTTCTCACTGATGCCTTCTACCAAAAAACTGTGATACCGAGGAATTAAGGCACAGACAAGTAAGCTCAATCAGCAAGCTGCCAAGAAAATAAAACAAGTCCAACATACTGAAGATCATTAGGCTAGCCCAGTACACATTCTTAATGGATATTCATGATTGCCAGATGCATAAGCAGATCTTAGAACCAAGCATTACAGACAGAAAACTGTTTGACAACATTCGCTTAACTTGTTTGTTCTATATAGGTACAGTCCGAGGTGAAAACTAGTGAAATAATGCTATCTAACCCAAACAGTTATATAAGATGTTCATAGTGAGGTCCGATGAACGTTTCTCCTCCTGTATTGTTTTCATAAGGGAAATCTCCGCCCTATGAAATGCTAGATTTGACTTCCTTGTGACAAAAATTTTTAGATAAATCACCAACTTACTAAAAGATGGAGCAGTGCTTCCTCATACCACAATATTAACCTAATCTATGGGACTATCTGAGCTGCGCATACAACATATTCATTTTAAAAGGATTCCTTTTCCATCTTGGAATCACCTACTGCATTACGGAAAAATAAAATTGGGAAAAGTACATCCTTGACAATAGATGAATAAATCTTGACAGGAGTAAAAATATAAAAGAGGATCCTCAGCCTTTTATTCTGTCAGGTATATCTCTTTCAGTTACCCTTATCTAAACCATGAGGGCAGTACAGTTTTGGTCATCACAGGAAAGGAATTTAAGTTAATTCAAATTGCAAAAGCCCATATCATTCATCTCAATGGTATTAAAAAGTTCATATAAAAAAAAGAAAAAAGGTCTTGAGATCCAAATTACAAATGAAAATAAATACCATGACAATGTCAGTGGAAAAAATATGAAGTAAGCTGGACTAGTTGAGCACATTTCAAAAGAAAAAAAAAGGAAAAAGAAAAATAATCCCCCAGATATGTGGATAGGCTATACCTTTCCACGGCAGACAGCAAAAAAGATTGCCCCAGATGTTGAGGGGTTTTTCAACTTCGACATATAGTCCTACAATAATTAGCTCAATGAGACTACTAAATAGAAATGGTGGAAAAAACAAACTTCATCCCTCAAGTTCAGAATTACTTACTGCAATCGATGAGATAAAAAGAGAAGATTGTCTAGGCTCTATAACAGGCAGCTTACGTTGGCAAATTCTTTCCCAAATTGTGCTTGAACTGACTGAGTTTGCTCGACACTGCAGGAAAATACTAGCATAATTAACAAAATTCATGGTTGAACAGACTTATGAGCCAGATTTAGAGTCTTACAGTGTCTTTCCAGCACTCAATGCAACGTTCCATGACATAGTATGATGGAAAAAATACAAGAAGGCCATCGGGTACAATCCGCGCAAAATTTACTGCAACATGATTTCTCATTAATCAGCCTCAACATCAGCAAGGTCATACATCCCACAAGAAGGTTTGGGTTCATTTCGTGTAGGAACTAAGAATTTGAAATCAAAATCCACTGTTCAAATAAATAAATAAATAAATAAAAACAAAAGACCAATGCTCTTTCACTGTTCAGTGAAAGAATAAAATAAATAAATAAATAAAACTGTTCAACAGAGACTAATCCGCCTGCTTTGTTCCAAATTATAATCAAATGTAGCATATGACAGAAAAGATTACCAGATGAAATGTTTTAAAACTATAAGTTAACCAAAACAGTCTACTTGCAAGAATAAAACATGAAGCATCAACATGACATATGCAATACTTAGCCATAGGACTTGCGATACTTCCCAGCCAGTTGATTTTGAATCCCTATTAAAAACTGAAAAGAGAATATACTAATGATGAAAAGAAATCAAAAGGGCAGCTAGAAGGAAGAAAAAAATAAACATAAAAAATAAATAAAACCGAAGCTGGCATGAATTTTTGTTAGATTAAAGGGAGAGTATAATTTCCATTCACAATAAAGGGAAAGCCTAAGGGACATTACTCAACCAACTATACTTTATGGCCTAAGATGTCACACGACTGAAGTTCAATGTGTACAAAGGAAAAGAGAGACTGGCAGAAATGATAATTATAGAGGTATAACCATATGACTCGTATATGAGAGATTTAGGAACCATGTTATGTACTGGAAGGTGAGGTGGGTCCAATAAGCAGAATATGGAAGAAACCCATCTAACGTAAAGTATGAGTTAGTTGGAAATTGTGACCGTGTAAGACTGCATTCCTGGAGGCCGTAAAGATTCTAAGTAGAGGTAATAAAAGTTGATCCAACCTGAAAAATCCGATGAATATTGACTCAATCCGTCCGAAATCCAATCTAATTTTATCCGAATAATTAAGAGCCTGAAAGCCTATCCAACCTGTTCCGATACATATCCGATATCCAATATAATCCGAGAAATTATAAACCCAAAATAAACCTGACCCGACCCGCTACTTACCTGAAACCCGATATAACCCGAAAAGTTATAAATTCGAAATGACCCAACCCAATCCATTATTTATCCGAAATCTGATATAACCTGAAAAAATTATAAATCTATAAAGATATAACCCGATACTGCCTGAAAATTAACATTAAACCATAACTCAAAATTACCAAAAATTCATAAAACATGAAATAATATAGATGTACAACTAATTCATACTAGTACTTACATCAAAATCTAGAAACAATATACTTTCTTAAAGTTTATATCACTTCTTATGTATATACAAGTACAATATCCATTGATACCAATATTAAAGTATAGAAATAAAAGTAGAGAAAAAGAAAAAACTCTATTATGCCATCTAAATATTAGTTCACTTCCTTCTAGTACCATAAAATAATAACAGTATAAACACGTCCAACACCTTAAAGTCGAGATACAAACATACAAGCCTCAAAAGACACCATATAAGCACTTAAAAAGCCTCAAAAGGTAAATCTCCACATTAATAACTCAAAACACAAATATTTAAGCCTCGAAAGGCACAATATAAGCACTCCCAATACCTGTTTAACCCAAAACACAAATATGCAAGCATCAAAAGGCACCATAAGATAATAATAATGCAAATATATCCAAAATCTATAACTCAAATTGTGCTTGAAATAATGTTTTTCACTCACACAACATCGTTTACAAAGAGACAAAGAGAAGAGAGAAGAAAAACCAATGGTGCATAACCTTAATTCACTAAATTGAGTGCATAACTCTGACGATTGTAAATGGCATAAGAAGAACAAAGCTTTAATATACAACTTCAATATATAGCTTAGGTTGGACCAAATACATATGATTTCTTCAAACCCTAGGCTAAACCAAATTCAAAATATATATCTTCAATCCTATGCAATAGCAATTGGTAAGGAGCATTTTAGCTCATGAGTCACAATACAATACATAGTCCAACTAAGCAAATGAAACCAACTGAATACATAACCTAAAAAGATAAGGTTGAATCATCAATTACCCCAACTAATTAATAATACAACATAATGTTTGGGTTGAAAACTAACTATTACAATATTAAGCCAAGTGACTATAGAACATGCCCTATGGGCCACAAGTGACATGATATCCAGCGCATTTCAATTGATCAAGTCCAACAAAAGTTCCAACAAAGTCTTTAAGTCCGCGATCTAGCGACTAAATCTTGAACAATAACTATGATATGAACCAATTGTCGTTGTAGCTTAAAACGAATATTATATAATCATAGTTTATTCAATTATTCAAAATGTAGTTATCACTAACACTAATTCTAATATTTAAAATATTTGGAACAATTCTATAAAAGTATATATAAAAAAGGGAGATTGCATCATAAGTAAAATCCAATCAAACAAGGGAAAGGTTTTATCTATTCTATTATAAATACACATTAACAAAAAATTGTAGCCTTAAACACTATATGTTAGTATCTATACCTTGCAATATAGCACCTACAACATCATAGGAAAGTAGGAAAAATCTAGAGTGAGGATGATAATTAGTCCTAATGAAAATTGAAGATTAATGTTTTTTATTACAACAACTATGTTAAATAGTAAGAAGTCAATATTAGTTGGTCCTTTGTCAATAATGGTCAATAACCATTGGTCATTATTACTTACTTTATCTAATTTGTATCTTATTTAGCTTGATATGATCTAATCAAAATATAAAAAAACTAATGTGTTGTTATTATTATTTTTCCATAATTGATATTCATTAATTACTATTTTTATTTTTATCAATTATTATTATATTTATTAAAATTATGTTGATATAATGTGATCAATCTATTATAAAAATAATATGAGAAGAACAAATTTAGAAGCCTTCATCTGTTACCAATTATCAATGGTCAATGTAAATTAATATTATGTAAGGACCTTACCAAATATAAATATAATATAAACTT
This sequence comes from Tamarix chinensis, assembly GCA_030549775.1. NCBI lineage: Eukaryota > Viridiplantae > Streptophyta > Magnoliopsida > Caryophyllales > Tamaricaceae > Tamarix > Tamarix chinensis. The sequence goes on from CM060178.1 coordinate 84,319,060, forward strand.
AAAATAATACTCAAACTCAATATGACCAAGCTAATAATGGAGTTGAATTATAAGATATACCTTAACATAAAAAGGAAAGTGATCCGATTTGAAAACTTTTAAATTTGAAACGTTAAATACATCTCCAAAGATGAAATAATTACAAAAAAAATTCAAAGGCCCCAAAACAATCAATAAAATAATTCACTTTTAATTGAAAAAGATAAATTAAAATAAAAATTCTCAAAATAATTAGATTTTAGTAACATCTTGGAATAAAAAAAGGAAAGAAAATGGCACAATCATGACTCAGATCTGAAATGACTCGACCTAAAGCTATAATAATTCGAATTCACCCGAGCCTGATCCAAACCCGAACCGAAATTAGAAAATCTAAATTTGCCCGAATCCGAGTCCATCCAATTTTAGCCGGACCCAATCCGAGAGCTTAGAATGACCCGACATTATCCAATATCAAGTTGATTCGAATCAAACTTGACCCGGCCCAACCCAACAAAATGATCCGAAATTATCCCAAATCGAAATGATCCGATTACCATGTAACCCGATCCGATAGTGACCCGACCCAACAATTGCCAGCGATAATTCTATGCTAAAACTTTGCAAAGTAACTTTCATGGCATGCAACTCATGAGTGACATGGCTTTTGACACATTGCAATAGCAGTGATAGATTCATGTAGCCAACTCCACTTTAACAGGATTAAGCACGGATTGGTTTGCTTAGGTTCAGTTTGGTTACATAATACCTACGTAGAAGTGAGACGTGGTTTGAGAAGCTTTTATACGAATATACATGGCTACATGCATGTTTCTTTTTGGAAGTTCATATAATAAGATACATGGCTACATGCATGTTTCTTTTTGGAAGTTCATATAATAAGGAATCTTATAGTTAATTGTGTTTGGCATAGTGTTGAAAACCTTGTATTAGGTTGTTTGACAATTACGCCGAAAACACAAATGAGTAAATAAATGCATTTGTCTAAGGCCGGCATATACAAATGATACCAGAGAAAGCTATGACTTATTAGTTGTCAAAGCACAGCATCTCATTGCCATCCGCGAGCGAAGGTTTATGTAACACCTAGGGTTAGGTGATGAAATCATGAAAGGTTTTAGAAGTTCTTAAAATTTATATGACTACCTCTACTAATAACATGCACCTTCTTTTCCCAAAATCCCATATGAGAAAAAGCTCCATAGAAGTGCTTAAGGATTGATAAGCTTCCTACACCAATAAGGTGTACCTTGTTTTTTTTTTAAAGCATATAGAAGACAAAACTATATAATTAAGCATTATTGACTTGGATTGATTCCTAGAATGGATAGGTTGTGCATAAATGATAAAGTATGCTAGAAAAGCTTGTCTAGAGATGATAGAATGGATAGCTTGCCAATACTTGATGGCGTTACCAAGTAACTACCTGTGGCTGGTTTAAGTTTGCTGTATTACAAATTATTTTCTTGAAGTGATAGCCACAAAAGGATCAAAAGCCGACTCAATATGGAATGGCGATATAGTCTCTCAACAACTACCTACTTAAACATTGCCATCTCTGTTTGGCGTCCTACTTCTGGGCATATTCTACTGATGCAGACCTGTATCTTTGACTGTAAAATGGAAGCAGCATAGTGGCTCAAACCTACTATACTGCAGTGAATAGCCAGGCTCAAAAGATCACAGAAAAATGTGGACACTTTCAGAGGTTCACAAAGATATATACTGCCTTGTGACTTGATTTATACAAAAGAAGTTAGCTAACCTATATGAGAAAATATTAACTGACCTAATATATAACTTTTTAATGATATCCTCCCAGCACAGAAGCAACAGAAAATAACATTCTAAAGCAAGCCTACAAGCGAAATTATGTCCTTATATGTGTGCCACAATGCCAGAGAGATCAAAGTAATATCGTAGCATTATAAAAGTATATAGTATCTGCCTCAATACTTTTACAGTTTTCTAGCTGGCTTCACAGCCATGATCTAAAAATAGCTGGAGGGATGCAATCCAAATGTTAAACCCAAACCAATACCCAAATGTTCCTAAAAATATACATGTTAGTGCACTAATTTTATTTTTTATTAATAATTAAGTTACATAAACTAATAATAATACACTAGAAAAGAAAATTATGGCATAAAAATACAATAAATTTATCGTTAGTATTATTTCTATCATAATTATCATTATTATTGTTATTATAATAAATAAAAAAAGATTTACACTTTTGTATGCCACAATTTTCTTTAGATTTGTATTATTATTAATTTGTATTACTTAGTTATTAATAAAAAATAAAAAAAAATTAGCGCACTAATATGTATATTTTCAGGAAAATTTAATTTTTAATTTGAATTTAGAATTTGGGTGCATAGGATTTTTCCAAGTGCAGTTATCTCCTTCTCTTGTATCAGTCACTTTTTATTTTCTTTTTCCTTTTTTTTTAATTTGCACTTTACAGTGTGTATGCATCGCAGTCCAATCACATAGAAGTATTTCTTCTGCACTATTGTCAAATTAAAACAAACATGGTTTAGCACTTCTTTGGTACTACTTAACAAATGTGATTATCTTAAATAATGACTTTTTCTAGAAACCTTTGAGGGTAAAAGTATCCAAAAAAGGTTTTTTTTTCTATATAATTATAATTTTTAAGTAATTCCAAACAAGGTTTATTCAGAAAAATAAGAAATAAACATGTTGCTGACATGAAAGGAAGAGACCCAGCCTTGGAAGTTCAGGTATTCCGGTCTACTTCATATTTTTAGTAGTTTCATATATTTAGGAATCAGAAAAGCTGAGATACTCTAATTATTACGAATACTATAATCAAGATATTTAGGATTAACATTCAGTGCTTCCAAGTCGCTAGTAAGCAGTTATTAGCACATATTATAATTGCTTTTCTTAGGTTTCATTAAGAAAATACTCCCTCCATATCAAAAAAAAAACGTTATTTTAGCAATTTGTACATTTTTTTGGAACTAATAAAAGCAAACTTAACATTACAATTATACAGTTCATTAAAAAATAGTAAAGCATTTAATGCAAAATGACAGAAAAAAATGAGGTAAAATGGGAAAGTAGACTTTTTATACAAATATTTACACCTAAAATGATTTTGTAAAGAGTAATTGTCTCAGGTATAGCACAATCTCTTTTAAAAAACCAATAGAGAAAATGCCCCTTGCTCTGTAGGCCTCGCTCAGCATCAGCTAATCTATCCTGGCTTAGAATATAGGAACCGTCAGTTGTGCCAACAAAAAGTACATAACATACTGGCTCTCCAGTACAACTCACCTATAGCATTACCAAGCTCTTGCTTGTACTGCAGAGAATCACGATTCCTATACGATGAGTTCAATGGGTAACCTGAGGGTCCCACTGGTACAGCTCCAGCCCAGATCTGATCCGAGGTTATGACATGAGGGTTCTCCAGGCGTATGGGAAAACCCCTTCAAAAAGCAAACAATTAAGAAGGGCATCAGAAACATACAAAAAAAATCATTATATGCTACAGAGAAATGGAAAAATGCAGTCTGGACTTACAATTTCAGTTCCTGTGCAAAGGATTCCATGGGAGATAATGTACCAGATGTTAAGATGACTGAGCCCACACCACGTTTAGAAAAGTCTTCCATGGAAATTCCTGGATTAAAGCACCACCAACTAAGGGTCCTCGATATTTCACCTGTTCCAACAAAACCAGTTAAAACATGATCTCCAAAAGTAAACAACACTCTCTGAAAAAAAAAAAAAAAAAAAAAAAAAAAGAGAGGAGAATGAGTTCAATTTTCACTGCTAGCCATGAGCAGTTACCCAGTTCCAAGGACTAAGAGAAAATGAAGAAAAATGTTCATCAGAATCTCAGCAAGCAGATAAGACGAGGTCTAAAATGATGCATGACAACCAAATCATTGATAAATGCCTGGTTGAACTACCATCAAAATTACCCACACCAGGTTCAAAAGGGTAAAGGCAAAGGTAATCTCATATCTACTAGCTTAGCAGAAAGTTTCGGAGAGGCATTAGAATAAGACCTTGAGTTTCGTGTTTTTTTTTCGCGGGGGAGTTTCCAACCAAGGACCTATGGTACCAAGATTTCTTAGTCAGAGAGTCTTAACCACAAGATTAAAACCTCTTTTGCTCTTTGGTGCGAGTCATTTAGCTGAGAACATATCTATGAAATCGGGTGCTAAGTTTTTATCAGAAGAATAATTGATAACAAAGTATAGATCAAGAGCGGGATCCCCCTAGTTCAGGTCAGTAGCCAATATACAATTATGCACAAAATTCACCATATCCATTGCCGAATGTGCCCTAATCTTGATCTTCCAAATACTTTATTTTGTTTTAAGCAGAATCTTCTAGAAGAGGGGAGGTCTTTTTTTCACCAACGCTCCAAACTTCCTCTCTGTACAAAGTAGCTAAAAGCTGCCATATACAGTGTAAGCAACATTTTCTAGTCAGATTTTCTATCACAAATTCTTGTGATACCGTCCCATTACTATGACAAAAGTAATTCAAGGTTCACAAGTTGCAGCAGCATGGTATAAAACAGATCGGCTTATTCAGCCACTTCAATTTATACACAAAAAGCATCTATAGTTAAATTTCAATATACAAAATAACTATAAAAAGCCTTAGGCCTACATAGCAACTGGATATCTTATATCACACCAGAAGAAAACTGACCAGGGGATATCTTATATCACAGCAGAATTAAACTTGACCTGGGGCTCCACAAACTAGATGAAAAAGTAGTCACTAAAAGAAAAGGGGAAAAAAAAGAATTAAAAAAAATACCTTATTAGCAAAGTTTCATCTTGATTGGTCTTGTTTAACACAAGTGATGGTCCTAGTAAAGGGTTTTAAACAAGAGATCTGAGTCTCTAAAATAACTGCTGATTGGAATGAACAATATGATTAAATCATCTGTCATGCTAACTGCCACAAGCCAACTATCAAGTTGCACTAGCACACGCAGCAGGCTAATCCTACTCAAACATAATCAGATCATGTTGGAAATGTATTCTGTTTTATTTTCCACATCCAAACAGGTTATAATTGATCTTCACACACCAGTATTTTAACTAAATGCACATATAGTCCAGAGGAAGAAGTGGAGGAGGAGGAGGAGGCAGCAGAAGGAAGTAGATTTATTGCATTATCTCAAAGAAACGAAGATACAAGACCAAGAATGTTGCATATAGCTTGAAACAAAAGATAATCACAGGATGTTTCTAACCTTTAGAAAAATTGACAGCACTACGCTCAGATTCCTGCACATGCACCTGAAATTAGTGTGAATACAGTGAGAACAATCCAGTGGATATCAAGTTGCAACATTCATGAAATATAAACAGTTTAGTTAGCATCTTACACGATAGTAGCGAGCATGAGAAGTATCACCATCTCTAAAGATAATTTTAAGTATTTCCCCCATAGTTTCCAAGCGGCAGGTGGCACCCTTCATTTCATGTGACTCTTTACTTTCAAGTCCATTTGCCTCTGCAGAATGACATATCTTAAAAACCTAGCATAGATCTTTGAAAGAATGCTAAGGAAACAAAAAATATGGCTGATCGTAAAGAAGCAAACAGCACTAGCAATCACCGCATCTTTATATGTTAAATTTGTCATTATTATGATACAGCAGATCATTTCAACTGCAAAAGGATTATAACTGCTAAGAGCAATATGCAGAATTACAAGAGACAATAATCTGCTTTCAAGAATATAATAACCAGAAGCTACAACCATAATACATCGCTATACCTTCTTCAAGAAGCAAGGCAGCTTCCTCAATTATTCCATTAAGCATCACAGAAGTTTTATGTGTGATATTCAGATCATTCAGTAGTTCATAAATGTAATGACCAGGCCTTGTAAAACCAAGTTCTTTCGAACCAATAGGCACTTCAGCAATCCTCTTCTCAAGCTTCAGTAAAAGAGCTGCAGAAAAAGTATTTGGTTTGAGTAAAACGCAATAAAACAAAGAATTGTGGTAGTTGATCCATTTTGCATTTCTCAATAAAACACTGAATAAAGTGAACTTCACTCAAAGGATTAAGATTCACCATGGCAATCATGAATATATGTAAGCTAGCACAATGACTAAATATTTTGCAAGAACAAATCTTTTGCATCCAAAAACTTTGGCAAAGGAGAGATTTGTCACTTCGTATACCCTAGATTACAGATCGACATATGTTTATTACCTCTCAGAATAGCAAAATTATCAGGATTACACTTCTTGTCATTCGCACTATCTATATCCCTTCTTTTAATTGAGAGGTCAACACAGCTCTTTGCTTCAGAAATACAAGCAGTCAACAAGGAAGAGGGCAAATCAAACGAAGCTGCTTCTGCGCAGATGCTTTCCTGCAATTAGTGTGATTAATAACGATCCTTGGATAAGACAAGGTTGAATCTTAACACAAACGAGAAAATATAGCACCAAAGGCAGATTAAACTTAGGTTTTGTTTAGACAAATAATCTGTTGAACTAAACTGAAATGAAATTATATATATAAATATTTTTCAAAATGCTGTTTAGCCTTTTTTATTTGTTTGAGAATATTTTATTGTGAACTGTGAAACAAAATAACCAGAATCACATTTTTTTTCCCAAAAATTAAGGTGTAACATCAGCTGAAATGAAGCAAAGATCTAAATTGACTAACAGAGCCTAAGATAAAGAGAATAACCTGACAGAGACAAAAAGAAGAAAAGAAATAAAAAAGAGAAGCAAATGTTGACTATATAACAGCAATCAAGCCATCTTTCATGAGAAATCTAGAATGGCAGGAGCTGAAAAATTCATCCCTTATGCAAGGACAGTTCAAACATCATAGATTCATCTCAAGCCACAATGCATTTTGACAGAGTGCAGGGCACCCTAGGTTGGCTTTGATCAAATTCATCTCATGAGAGATTAACTAAAATTGCAGTCGATGTACTGCATACCAAATTCTGAGAGAACTTAACTGTTCTACAAAATTCATCAAGAAAGAAAAATATGTTGAATGACACCTCAGAAAGAAAATTAGGGAGCATAAATAGATTTATGAGGAAATGCAATATCATAAAATCCACATGAAGGGGGGGGGGAGAGTACTCAAAATCCACCATGAAACAACAATTTTAGGGCTGCAATTTATACTCCACTTCATAATCCTAAGACCTAAAGGGATAAACCACCCAGAAACACCTTTATCATACCATGTTACTCCATTCACAGCCCACAGCCCTGACAACACTGCCCCTTTCTACCAGGGGTTCTGTAATACACCAGTATTGCTTTTTTTTTTTAAGCACCAGAGTTTTAGGTATGTCATTATTATTATGAGCATAAATATGATGTGGATCATGCCATGTTATTTTCTTAAGTATTATAAATCATTTTAAATATTGATGTTCTTGTAGTATTATTTTCACGTAAGGTGTTATTTGGCTTTATAATATATTTCGGTTCATACAGCATTATCATTTTTTCCCCATTGGATATTCATCATCTAAGGTGTTAAAATATTTGAAACATTAAAACATTTAATACAACATATGTGATTTGCCTAAGAAATTATTTGAGTGACAATATATTTATAAATTAATAATTTCATACAATATTGTCTTCCTAATATACAAAATATGTTTTGACATGTAATATAGGTTTATAATTTATAATTTTCATGTGGTATTAATATATAATTTTCAGAAATTATTTTTAAACTAAAAATAATAAAAGAACAAGGGATATTAGTTATACTTGAGAACATTTGACAAAAAAAGAATATTTGTTGGTAGATAAACTTTTGGCAAGTAAAAAAAAATATTTGCTAGCTAATATTTTATCTATAGTAACTTTTAGTAGTTACCATTAGTCAATGATTTAATAGACCTAGGAAAAAGGTATTTAGTTACTTACCACAGGAGATTCACCTCTTGGTCGGTTTTGATTGTTCTTAGATGTCTTCATAGGTTATGCCCACTCAGTAGATAAAATTGGGCAGTTTGTTTATATGGTTACTAATCAAAAAGGCTTTATAGATGGTAAACTAATATTTGTTACTAAGTTGTTCCCTTAGCTAACTTGCTACTGTTTTAAATGGGTTCATGATGATCCATGATGTGTATGGTAAGTAGATAGTCTTATACAGGCAGAGTGTGACCACATTTGTTGATGGATGCATGCTAGCAAAATGAGTTGAGATAGTAGTTTAGCTTCCAGAGTTCTATATTTTATTGATGCTTCGATTTTATCAAGTTTTAAATGTATTAAGACTTATACAATTTTCGGATCAGCCATTAGCTACTTTCAACATTGTTATTTAAATTTATTATATTGTCTTATCATATTAATTATGTTGTGAAATTTTGTTTTGATTTCTATTTTAAGTTTTAGCCTTACCAAATAGTGTAAGTAGAACAAAAGTGTTTATTTATACTAGATGTGGCAGTAATACCTTCATTCTTGTTCAACTTCCACATTGATTTCTAAGTATTTTGTGTTCTGAAAATGGGGGTGTTACAGATTCATCTTAACTTATGAGCCATAAATCAAATTAAATGAGTGCTAAAAGTGCAAAATTAAACCAGTATAACAGATTTTGAAGAATTTCAATAGCATTAGCATGGAAACATATGCAAGCAATATTATGTACATTCAGGAGAATGATGTAGATAGCCAGATGGATTTTTACTCACCAAATTATGAGCTTCATCAAATATTAGTACAGAATTTTTCCACCCTATGCTAAGGGAATCTCTATATCCACGATCAATGAGATAGTTGTAAGGTGCAAATAGTATATCAACAGACTTGTGCAGCTCACGTGACACATAATAAGGGCACCTGTGGGAACAAGTGAATTTAAAGCAGGAATTAAAGACGGAAATTGCATAAATTATACTGGCAAACCTGAGCAGAAAAGGCTTCCATAGAATCAGATATTCTTCATTTGAAAGACATCTGGTTATGAGAAATATAGAAAAAAGAAACCATAATATGAGAACAAAATAAAGAAAGACCTACGGTCCACAACTGCTCCCAATATTGACCAAATCCTCAATGTCAACAGGTTCATCTCCAAGATTGGGATTATTCTTTATGAAGTCTGCAGAAACACAAATAAAATTTTGATCAACTTGCATAATTATTCATAAAGGAAAAGAATCCAAGTTTAACTCTCAGTTATGATTACAGAGGTAATTCATAAAATTGAGCCAAAGGCATTCATGCACGGGTACAAATTACAAGATCCTCACCAAGGTCCTTGAAAGTACAATTTGCAGCAGTTTCATACTTGCCAAACCCAAGATACAACAGATGAAAATGCCATGAAAGATGTTAAGATTGCCTCTCTAGTGCTTCTTAACCACCATAAAACTATTGAAGAAAGATTGTCTAGCATATTAATTTTACTTTAAATGGATGGGACTGAATCAAAACATATATTGTCCTCTCCCCATAGAACTTTTTCCCAGCACAAAATAATATGCTCTGAGAGGGATAGGATACACACTAAATCCAGGGAATTCCAGTACTTAAAACAAACATCATGAAAATCAAAATTTATAGACTAGGATCAGAGGAACTTGTGACCTGGAACTAGTGTTTGTTTCTAGCTAAATATTTGATAGTAAGGTCACTATAATGTCATTCTGACTTAACCATTTTCATTCTTTATGGCTCCATTTGGGAAATCATCTGATGCACTCAAGATAAAATGTACGCAAATTGACATTTTTGGGTATAAACTTCAATATTACTTATTTGGTTGAAAACAAGCAAAAGGTAAGAATAGTCTTTCCCGAAAAATAGTGGATATAATCTGAGAATAATCTTTCTGTAAAACAGAGCCTAAGATTTTCTGGTTTTGATAAGCACTGCAATCAAAGCTTGCCTATAGTAGCAATTAATCTCAATCTAGATCTTGTAAGGTCCCTATTCCGTACTTTAATAGAAAAGCAACTTCAGAAACATGCATTCCTGCATTGCTGCATACTACTAACATACATAATAGATCTCGAGCACTAGTCCCCAGTGATTAAGTACTCTTACTTGTCAGCGATAAACGTATGTATAGGAATTTAAGCTACCAGAAACCCTTGAACAGATCCACTTGAATCCCTCTCTGCACAAACATAGAGCAGCACAAGCAATGGAGATTTCCCATTTCTAGTTTCATTTATGCAAAAAACATGTTTGGCATCACGTTGAACTCAGATGCAGCCATATGCCTTGACTAATATAGAGTACTCCAGTGTTAGAAGCTAGATGTTTCTTCGAGTGTGGTAGAACATCTGAGAATTTCAACGAGCAGGAGAGCAAAATGCACATGTGGTTGTTTAAGTCTTTGGTAACCAATTCATCTTTAGAACTAAAACAGGCAACCTAACCAAAATATATACATGTGCTCCTGACTAGCATAGAGTGGCACCAAGTAAAGAGATAAACCTAAGCACAATTTCAGATCTGTGGGGAAGATGATATTACCTCCAACAAATTTATAATGTTTGCAATAGTGCTTTGTGCGCCTTTTGCGCACATACTGACAGGCATTTGTTTGTGCTTTTCCACGAAGTAATCTGACCCGATCATGTATGCATAATTGTTCTCGAGATCCCAGTACAACCATCTTGGGCCTGTGCATGCACAAAATTGACAAATCAAATGCAGGTCCTGAGAAAATCATATAGCTATATAGATATGGATTACTCCACTCAACCAATAAGACGAAACAAACAATACTCAGTTAACCAAACCTAAAATAGAAGTCATCATAGCCTCAAAATCTCTGAAATACTGTCATTTCTCATATAAATGAGAAACCTTGGAACTGGGATAAAACGAGTCCATAGTCATGATGATAAGGAGATTCTTAAAGAAAATTCATCAGCATCGACAACCTTAGAAGTTTCACCCATGATACTCCAAGAAAGAATTAAAACATAAATAGCAGTAACTTGGTGCATTTGGTTCTCCAATGCCTCTTCAGTCCCCTACTGTTACTAATGAAATCATATCTTTCTTCAATCAATTTATTTAGCACCAGAGCCATGTCGATTACTACAGTTTCTTCTCCATTTTTTATATTACATCAAAGGTTCTTAAACTTTCATGCCATGCAGATGAAAAAATGACTTAATTCATTTAAGTTAGAATGACATTCTGAAAACATAGCACTAGCAAGCATCAAAATATCAATGTAGATGGCCTTTGATCTATGACCAAGATGTAGATAGAGCATTGCATTCCACCTGTAATTAGTTCTCTTTAACTCTTGAACAACCTGACGCAATTGGCTATGAGTTCGTGAAGTATAAACAATCATTGGCAACTTTGAGCCAGCAGACTGTGAACCTGGACCCTCTGACATGTCATTACCATAATCTGGAGCTTTGTTTCCAATCTGGCCAGTTGAGAAAGGACCTAAACTTTGCCTCCAAGCCAGAGTAGCACAAAGAAGGCACAGAGTTTTACCAGTACCAGTTGGACTTTCCAGTAGAGCATTAGAACTCTGAAATAGCAGTAGTGACACATTTAATAACCAGGTAAATGACAATAATGTAAACATACAGAAATTATAATGCATGGACATGATCAGAAGAACTATCTTTCAAGCAAGCAAGAACGTTCTGCATAAACAAAAAATCACAAGAATATTGGTAGTGTTGTGTTACATAAACTGAGAAGCTTGTAACTTTAGAGTAAAAAACAAAACCTTGAATTGTAGCTCTAATAACCCAAACTAGAACGACACAAGCTTCTAGAAGCCAAAGATCGTTGTAATATCGATAGGAAAAAATAGGACTAGAGAAAATGCGTAGACCCGAAATATTAATATTACGAGTCCTACTGAATGCTTCACTCAGGAACCGGCTAACCCAAAACATACTCTCAGTTTTAAGTCTTTCCAGCTATCCAGAATTATGATCCTTGCTAAAAATAATTACATAACATTGCCGACCAACCTTAAAAAATTACATTAAAGGAAAAACAATTTTTCAAGTACAGATTCTTTTCACTTTCTATCATAAGCAATTTCAGAAAAGAAAATATATAAATCGATTGCCCGGATAAGATGCACATTGAACTTGAAGAGAGATCAATAACCAAAATCAAACTAAGAGAGATCAATAACCAAAATTAAACAAATTACCAGAATAAATATACATCAAATAACGACCAATACTCGTACTCGAATAAAAGACAAGTTGCGGCCTGGTAAATGCTACCTCTTGAAGAGATTGAATGACTTTCTCCATGTAAACAATTTGGCAGTCATAGGCCTCGTACGGAAAATCAACTTCGATTCCTCTTATCTTGTAAATCGGCATGATTTTGGTTTTCCGTCTGTCAATTGAAGGGAATACGTTGAGGCATAAGATGTGAGCGTTTCGAGTCAGAGAAGCCGAAACCCTAGAATTTAGGTTACTCTTGGTCGACCCTGAGATTGAGAGAGCTCAGCTGCATGTGTTTTCCCGCCAAACATACAAATCGGATTGCGCGCCTCCTTCTCGAAATAACTTACGATAAATAACATTTGGTAATACAATATTTAAGATAAATAAGTATTATATAAATACTTAATAAGAAGATATTAATTATAAACAAATTAAAATAAAATATAGATATTAAAGAATAATTAATCAAATAAATTTTATAATTATATATTTTCAAATACTTCTTTAAATACAACATTTATGGTTGAATTACTCTCTACAACATTATTGTTGCATATAAAAATTTTCAAACTCGTACGATTTGTTATTCGAGAGACATCAACATAAAGTTGATCATGACTAAATATAGGTTTTTTCAAGAAAATACCAATATTATGAAGTGATTATCCTTGACTTTGTTGATTATCATTGCATATGATACAATCAGTAGAAATTGTCTTCGATTAAACTTGAAAGGCGGCATTAGATCAGATGGTGTTAATAACATTCTTGGTAACAATACTCGTTCACCATAATTATTTCCACCTAAGATCTTTGCTTCCAACACATGAGCTCCAAGCCTTGTAATTACTATCCTAGTACCGCTGCATAAGCCAATTGAAAGATCGATATTCCTCCATAACATAACAGGTGTACCAATCTTCATTTTCAATACATGATTTGGGACACCAAAACACATAAGACTATTTAGAAATTCTGGAGTGTGTAGATCTTGTAACAAATCATTATTTGAATCAGATCTACATGTTGTATCTGAACTCAAACATGTTTTCTCTTCAGTTGAGTTAATTGACAACATGTATTCATTGATAGACTCTACAGTATCAAGAGTTAGTGCTAAGATATATCTTCCCTCAAAATAAGTATCATCAATGACATTGCTAGTGAACTCTAGATAAGTAATTTTCACAATAGCTACAACTAGATCATTTGAATAATTTATTAATAGATCACTTGGGAATTCAATTGTTGCATGACCATCATTGGGACCTCCAACTATTCCATCTCCAATGCTTGCAATCCAGTTAGAAAATTGATTCAACTTGGCACATTTATCGACTAAGGTAAGATTTTGTAACCTCATATTATTTGTCAATCGTAACACCCTGCAATCTCGCCATAAGTATGAAGAGTTGATAGTTGCATGAACAATATCTTGTCGAGTACCCTTAGGAATGACAGGTAATATTTGTCTAAAATCACCGCCAAGAACAACTGACTTACCTCGAAATGGCTTGTCAATACGAAATTGATTGTTGAAGCGTAAAATATCTCTCATGGTTTTATCCAAAGCTTCAAAGCAATATCTGTACATCATTGGAGCTTCATCCCGTATTATAAGTTTACATCTTATAATCAAATCAACAAGTGGACTGCCTTTTTTTATGCTTCATGTTGAATCTTCAATTGGATTTATAGAAATCTTGAATCAATAATGAGTTGTTCTTCCTTCTGGTAATAAAAGAGAAGCTATTCCACTCGATGCCACATTTAACACAATATCTCTTGCGCATCTAATAGCGGCTAATAAGATCCTCCATATAAACGTTTTCCTGTACCTCCATACACATATACAAAAAAACAATCCATCTGTATTTGACCTTGTTGCATCCATTATCTCATCGTATACATGTCTTTGTTCGGTGGTCATAGCATATAGATTTTTATTGAGTTCCTGAGACAAATTTGATCGATCACGACACATTTCCTCACGTATCAATGAATTACCAACGGTAGAAAAAAAACTCAGATGGTGGGAATGGTGTTGGCTCAAACTCTCTTAAGCTTCTTCCACAGTTTCGTAACAACTTTTCAACCTCTACTAAGCCATAATTTCTTATCCCATCATCTTCCAAATGAAGTTCTAAAAATAAATTCAATAAATTTGGAAAAAAATATATAAGTAGTTTAACAATATGAAAAAATTAAATAAGATAACTAAGGTAAGTTATCTTCATGTTGTAATAATAAACATTGTCCGTATAAAATATCATCAGTCATATAAATCCAACGATGATTCTAAACAACTTTAGGTCGGATGAGCGATTATTGCAAATATTTTTCTTAAAGATGATGCAAAAGCCCAATGACTTGCTTCAATAATAGCATCAATGTATTCATTGTCTTCATCTAGCAAACCTAGGAAATATCAAGCATCACGATATGATGAATGTTGCTTACCACTAATGCATCTTATGTTTTCATAAATTGTGGGTCCACGCACAACATTAATAAGACATATCAAATAGTAGAGTTCTCCACTACCGGAAGGGACATAGAAAATTCGTCAAATAGAGAACCTCTTTTGTCTTGGTCGTCATTATCTATTATACTTATCCCAAATGAATTTTGTAGGGAATTCATAATAAGTTAATTCATTTGCCTCGAGATAGTCTTTATTTGCCTTCATCCAAGCCAAGACATATTTTGCTTAACAGATGACTTATCAACAGCGTCATCTATCATATTGTATTCAGAAAAAATAATACTTTGTCGATTTGGAAGATGAAAACTCAACCTTTCAATCGGAGGATCTCTGAATTGAATATCATATTTGAATAACCTCTATGATGCTTCGCATGATGATATATACCTACAATCATAGTACATCCGAACTTCGTTTGCCTTTTTTGCTACTTCGTCATTTATTGTACTTCCATAAAAAGATGCAGTAACACAGTCATATCTTTTTGTTGACATATTTAAATAAATACTTGATAGAGTGAGACTGGTTACACCACTCGACATTCAAATGTGCACCATACTTCAGCAACAAATAACGAATGTGAGGAACAATAAAACCATTATCAAGAGTAACTCTGCTCTTCTCCACTATTCGCATGTTATCTCTTCCTCTATAGACAGGATATCCATCATCATTAATAGTTGTTGATTCAACAAACTTTTTAGGAAAATGCTTTGTGCAATGGCCAGCAGACATACAAGGGGAGCTCCTAGTAGCAACAACAATGGTCCATGTACCATAAAATCTTGAATTGCTATATAATACGCAGGATCAATGTTTTTATTTGGAATTTTGGCTGGAATAATTTTGTCTATATCGCTTCCTGTTGGATACTTGTCTTTTGCTGCAAGAAATAATAATATATATGCATGTGGCAAATCACGCTTCTGGAACTCAATAGTCGATATAATTGCAATTCAATTAACATAAAGGTTTATAACTGACTATAGTAAGAATATATGGTAAATATAATATATATAAAAACTATGAAATAGTACTTGATTTAACCGTTCCAAATATCTTGTTACTACGAAGATCTTTAATGAAATAATCCAACTTCATTTGAAAAACATGACAAATAATATCTGGACAATCATTGGCTTTGAGGCTTCTTTTTTGAACAAAATGAACTATTTATGGCCATTTGGGATTGCAAGTAAATGTAATAAAAAGGTCTGGATAACCAACTTATCTACAAATTGCCATGGTGTCTTGATAGTTCTAAATTATATATCGAGCGCCACCTATGAATGATGACGGTAATATAACTTGTTTTCTTTGCGTTGACGGATTGATCTCACCCCTTAAAATTGCATCTATTAGTCCGCTATATAATTCACACCACAAATGTTTTTTATGTAACTTAATATAAGTCAATCTTGAAAACTCAACCATAGTATATGCGTCAACAATAAATTGTTGAAGTAGTCTCATGGAAGACAATATAATTGATAACTCTAAATCCCTTTCATGCAAACGATATGAAAAATACTCTGTTAAACTTACATACCTCCGGCTACCCTACTTCATTCCCCCATTCAACGTTAATGGAATGTCTTCTCTATAGTCATCTTCACCGTAAGGAAACAATATAGGATATTGTAATCCAAGATATGAAGTATGGAGTTGGTTAATGCGTTTCAGCATTCCCATTTTAGTTTTGACCAAGATATCCCTATCTCTTAATGATGCATTTGAGTCCCCAACAATTAATCTAGCAATTTTTGAAGCCGTAGGTAGATTATACGTTCTTCCATCCCCATTCCTTCTACCAATCAACTTCAACTTTACATCTAAACAACCATATTTTTCGATTTTTTGTCTGACTATTCTGAATGATTTAACCAACACATTATTCTCATCAAGCATCATCTTCAAATCACAAATAATAGATGTACGAAGGTTCTTCAAAGTTTCACTTTCCCTATAACCAATACAGTTGGAATAAGGAATTAAAAGCAATTACTTAAAAAATGACAAAATGACTCAATAATTACCACAACTTGTTAAATAAATCACCTAATAGAATGAACTCTATTGTCAGCTTCGTTATTAGTGTCGTAAATGTAGAGTTGTGCAAATTTAGGCACTGAACCTTCATTTGGCAATAAACTTCCCATAAGATGATAATTTTGACCATATAGTCTAAATATTGGAGGAGATCTTCCATTATTCAAACTCCTATCAAATTTTCCTCCAATCGAAGTGAAACAAAACATGTTATTGTATGACCGAATATTCTGGAGAAAGTGCTTGATTCTATCATTACGTAAATATAATAGTCCATGCATTACTTTAGGAGGATTTCTCATTGGCCGGAGTTGAACTTTGCCTTGCATACAACATAAAAAAATATTTTGGATTTCGAGGTGAGCGACTTTTACACATCATTTCTTCCTACCATAAAAAATAATTGCAAAATCCACATGTATATATTGCATCTCCAATATCAAAATAATCTACACATATCATAAAATTAATACAAGACATTTGAAAAGATTTATTAAAAAATTTGCATGTACAAATACATTTCTAGTTGTATACTAGATGGTGTTCCACTGTTTTGTTATATTTTAGCATCCATAAAGACGTAAAGTATCAAACATTGAAAAAAATTATGTCGTTGTCCTTTTATGTTTAATATATTACAAACAAATTAATATGAGACTTTTCGAGAAATGCAATATTCCATATGCATATATAAAATATATTAATCAGTGCATACCAGATAATAGGGTTCCACTATTCTCTTCTATTTCATTATTTGTGGACATATAAATTACGATAGATATACAAATAACAATTAAAACCTAAAGAAAATAATTATAAAATTATAAAATAATATTAATAATAAATGTTTAAACATGTTGGAAAATGAGAATGCTAACCTTCATCGAATTCCGATTGTTGCCCTACGATAGGGGCACCATAATTATTCTTAGAACAGATAGAAATTTTTTCCATTTTTTATGATTCTAATAAATTCACAATACCACTTTGATTTGATGCATGACATGTTGATAATATATTGGTTGTAGTATTTGAAGGCCCAATACTTGACAACCATCTCATTTGATCATTATCATAGTTTAGTTTATAAATAGAGTTTGGAGGAGTTCAATCTATAAGAAAAGAATAAATAAATAGTCAATATAACTGAATACTATAGACATGATTTTAAAATTGACATATATAAATGTAAACAACTTATTACCATTTGTGATGTCACTAAGAGGAGATAACGATCACTGAGATTGAAAAGGGTTGAACACACATTCTGTATGTGTATCTTGATCTAGGATCCATTTTGTACCAATCATATTTAAATTACATGCATACAAAAAAAAAAGTATCAATCATATTTAAATTACCTACATATGTGTATCATGTTTTTAATTTATAATGTAAAAAATAATAACAATTTAGTCTTCTTAAAATTATGTATATATTAAATAATTATGAATTCTCCTAATATTTATAAGGATTTTTGAATGTTTCCCTAAGAACATTTTTTTAAGTCTCGTGGTAATTGATCAACAACAATATGTTTTAAATTTATGATATAAATAATGATAACAATTTAGTCTTCTTAAAATAAATTAATATACTTTATAACCAATTAAATATTTAATACTAATATTACACAACTATATTCAAATAGTTGTTAAAAAATTACTTTCATAAAAACAAAATTTTCCAATTTTAAGTAGGAAGTTTATATTTGTTTAAATCATTATATAATTTTTTCATTTCAAAAAAGTAATGTGAATATATATTTTTAAATAAAACTTAAGAATATTATTTTATTGTCAATTATGTATGTATTAATTAGTTATGATGTCTCCTAATATTTATAAGGATTTTTTAATGTTTCCTTAAGAACATTTTTTTTAAGTCTCGTAGTAATTGATCAACAACAATATATTTTAAATTTATAATGTAAACAATAATAACAATTTAGTCTTCTTAAAATAAATTAATATACTTTATAACCAATTAAATATTTAATACTAATATTACGCAACTATAGCCAAATAGTTGTAAAAAAATTACTTTCATAAAAACAAAATTTTCCAGTTTTAAGTAGGAAGTTTATATTTGTTTAAATCAATATATAATTTATTTCATTTCAAAAAATTAATGTGAATATGTATTTTTAAATAAAATTTAAGAATATTATTTTATTGTTAATTATGTATATATTAATTAATTATGATATTTCCTAATATTTATAAGGATTTTTTAGTGTTTCCCTAAGAATTTTTTTTGAAGTCTCGTAGTAATTAATCAACAATAATATGTTTTTAATTTATAATGTAAACAATAATAACAATTTAGTCTTCTTAAAATAAATTAAGATACTTTATAACCAATTAAATATTTAATACTAATATTACGCATCTATATTCAAATAGTTATACTTTCATAAAAACAAATTTTCCAATATTAAGTAGGAAGTTTATATTTGTTTAAATCATTATTTAGTTTTTTCATTCCAAAAAATTAATGTGAATATATATTTCTAAATAAAATTTAAGAATATTATTTTATTGTCAGTTATGTATGTATTAATTAATTATGATATCTCCTAATATTTATAAGGATTTTTTAGTGTTTCCCTAAGATTTTTTTTTTGAAGTCTCGTAGTAATTAATCAACAATAATATGTTTTTAATTTATAATGTAAACAATAATAACAATTTAGTCTTCTTAAAATAAATTAAGATACTTTATAACCAATTAAATATTTAATACTAATATTACACATCTATATTCAAATAGTTATACTTTCATAAAAACAAATTTTCCAATATTAAGTAGGAAGTTTATATTTGTTTAAATCATTATTTAGTTTTTTCATTCCAAAAAATTAATGTGAATATATATTTTTAAATAAAATTTAAGAATATTATTTTATTGTCAGTTATGTATGTATTAATTAATTATGATATCTCCTAATATTTATAAGGATTTTTTAGTGTTTCCCTAATATTTTTTTTTGAAGTCTCGTAGTAATTAATCAACAATAATATGTTTTTAATTTATAATGTAAACAATAATAACAATTTAGTCTTCTTAAAATAAATTAATATGCTTTATAACGAATTAAATATTTAATACTAATATTACGCAGCTATATTCAAATAGTTATACTTTCATAAAAACAAAATTTTCCAATATTAAGTAGGAAGTTTATATTTGTTTAAATCATTATATAGTTTTTTCATTCCAAAAAATTAATGTGAATATATATTTTTAAATAAAATTTAAGAATATTATTTTATTGTAAGTTATGTATGTATTAATTAATTATGAAGTCATAGGTATTGAATATGCAAAATTCCAGCATCTCAAACATTTGTTTATAAGGATTAAAATAAATAAAATAGTGTTAGGGATAATATGAGCCTCCTTAATCTGGCCATCCATTTTATTTACTAAATCCTAACCGTCCATTTCACTTATTTAATCCCCACCTTCCCTTTCATTTAATTATCTATTATCGTAGCAATTTCTCCAATGTCATGGCGGAGAAATGAAACTCTTATTTCATAACCCAATCCTAACCGTCCATTTAATGTTATTGTAATCTACATCGTTTCCTTTCATAAGTTTCTTTCTTCAAATACTAAAAGCATGTAGGGTTTTTGGAGAATTCTCCAACCCACCCTCTGCCGTAGCTCTTGCTTCTCTCCTCTCTCCTCTCTCATATCTTCAATCTGTCCGATACGTATGTATCTTTCATCAAGAAAGAAAATTTAAAAACTTACACTCCCGATATGTATTTCCTATGATTTTCCTTCTAATTTTGTACTTTTATTTTCGTTTCGGTTCTATAATGTTTTGAAAAGAATAGATTTGTGATTTCTGTGTATTATAGAAAAGCCGAATCAAAAGTGTGCAACTTTTGATTTTTGTGTCGGTTATACTATATACTTATAATGATTTTTCTTTGATGTAAGCTCTATTTTTATAGTTTTGTTTGCTTATGTTGTGGGTTTATGCGTACATATTTCAAAATTTTCTTATTTTCAGTTAATATCTACTTGGTGCATATTATGTGGTTTACTTATTCTAAAATACCCATCTGGTTCTCTTGTGATTTTATATCTTTTGCTTTCGAAAGAAAACACACAATACAGAGAAATTTGGGTATTTTAGGTAATTTATTAATTTATGCACAATTTTTCGAACGTATACTAGTGTGTATTTGTTTATCTTTTATGTTGACTCAAATATGGGTATTTGTTTCAGATCTGTTGCTTTCGGAAGCAAGATACGAATCTAAGATAAAATATGGTAATGTTGAAGAAGATTTTTTCTTAATTCTTAAGTAAAATTCCTTTTGCTTCTCTCTGCAATTTTATCTACCGCTTTCGAAAGTTATTGAAAGTCGACACAAACGAAGCCGACAAATATGGGTATTCGAACTCATATTTGTATCTCTCAAACTTGTTGATTTATTTTTTTGGTTAATTAACTTGCATCTATTTTTTCATCTTTTGTATGTAAAAACAACAAAGATCCTTCTGTCATTTTTTTTAGTTTTATGTTGAGTCCTATCTATTCTCGATTTCAGATCTGTTGCTTTCGGAGGCAAAAGCACGGATCTAAGATAAAATAGGGTAATGTTGATATCATTTCTATTATTGTCAATTTCTGAAGTATTTTTTTTGTCGAGCAAGGTTTTTTCTTAATTCTTAAGTAAAAATTCTTCTGTTACTCTCTACAATTTTATCTGTTGCTTTCAAAAGAGATTGAAAGTCGACACAAACGAAGCCCAAAAATCGTGACATTCGAACTTATTTTCGTATTTCTCACAATTGTTGATTAATTTTTTTTGGAAATAAATTGCTTCTCTTTTTTCATCTTTTGTATGTAAAAGCAACACAGATCTATCTATCATTTTTTTTCTTCCAGTTTTATGTTCTATCCCATCAGTTCTCTATTTCAGATCTATTGCTTTCAGAAGTAAAGACATAGATGTTAGATAAAAGTAGTTAATGTTGCTAGAAATATCATTTTTTGTGAAATTACTAATCACTTTCCTTCTCGATAAAGTTTTTTAAAAAAAAAATATCAGTCAACTTACTATCTGTTGCTCTCTTACGTATGATATGTTGCTTTCAAAACTTATTGAAAGTCAACACAGACAAATGAGAGAAATATGCATATTTGAACTCATTTTTCAGTCTTTTTTTTCTTATGTTCAATCCCATCCAATTATGCTTTTAGCATCTGTTGTCATTAGTTTGTCTCTGCCATTCGATCTTTTCATACCAATATTTTATATTATTGTGAATAATTTAAACTTCATACATAAACATTTGGATTTTCGGTTCATCTTTTTAGAAAAAAAAATATTTTTTCTATTACTCGATATATGTTAATTTCAAAGTAAAAAGATAGATAATAGAAATTCAACACGGATCTGTTGTTTTCTTCTCTCTTATTTCGTACATTTTTTCGATTTTGGTAATCTGGTTTATAGCTCACATAATTTCAGTTCTGTAATAATTTCAATAATAGCCAAATTTTTACTTTTCATGTTTCATATCCCATCTGTTGCTTTAATATGTAAACAAACAAATCTCATAGATGATTGGGTGTTCGAATATATCTGACCTTGTGATTATTAATCTGTTTGTCCATGCTTTGGTGACGTAGTTATGATATAATAGCTAATTAATTTTATTTGTGCTTATTAGTTGTATGGTTTTGGAAAAATAATAAAGTATTAAATTTTAATTATTCATATATCTGTTATTTGCTATGTTGTTTTCAATACGTATATATGTTCATATTATGATATATATATATATATATATATATATATATATATATATATATATATTATGTTTCTGCAGGTAAGTTGCTATATAGTTTCTTTTTTGGATTTGGACATTATTATAGTGAGTAGTGACCTTATTTATATGACACTACTTGATGAATGTTGAGATTCTGTGTTTATTAATCTATATATGTTTCTATTATTATATCGATTATATTTCTACAGGTAAGTTGGTACATAATGTGTTATTTCAATTTCGACATTATTATAGTGAGTAGTGACCTTATGTATTTGACACTACTTAATGAATATTGAGATTTTGTGTTTATTAATGTATATATGTTCCTATTATGATATATATGATATCTATTATGTTTCTATAGGTAAGTTGGTACATAGTTTCCTACTTGGACTTCAACATTAATATAGTGAGTAGTGAACTTATTTATTTGACACTACTTAATGAATATTGATATTTTGTGTTTATTAATCTATATATGTTCCTATTATGATATCTATTATGTTTTTGTAGGTAAGTTGGTACATAGTTTCTTATTTGGACTTCGACATTATTATAGTGAGTAGTCACCTTATTTATTTGACACTACTTAATGAATATTGAGATTTCGTGTTTATTAATCTATATTATTGATTATGTAACTAAATGTATTGATTTAATTTTAATATAGGTACTGCAATTCTTCATAAACTAACAACGGTAAAACTGTATAGATAGCTTTCTCACATATCATATATTGTAAATTAATTTACTTGCTATTTGGTATGATGTGTGTTTATCTCTAAAGTGCTCTAATTGCCTCTGTTATGTCACACCTAATATTACTGTTAGTTGCAAATGTGGATAGTTATCGATAACACTGCTATCATAAAAGCCAAAATAAAGAATATAAACATAATCATTTAGAACAGAATATTATTCATTTTTTACTGAAGTACCTGTTGATATATGATCTCTTGATCTTTTTCTTGTTATTGTAGTTGATGATGTTAATTTCCTCATATTTAGTTGCATGTGTACGAACTTTTCTCTTCTGCCCAATCTCAAAGCACGTTAGATAAATAGTAAATTAAATAAAGAGTATAATGATATTAAATAAATAGAATGCAATTGTCAATATAGATTGAGCAATGACTTACTTGAGAAGTTGAATGTCATATGAATGTGTTATGTTTATATTGTGCTACAAATTTTTGTTGTCTATGTGGCTAGTGTTAGGTGTAGGTTGTTTGTCTTTTTATAAGAAGTCAAAAATATTTGAATTGAAATTTAAGAAGGAAAATTTTTTGGGCTGAGCTTCACAAAGTGAAATTGTTATATTGTAGATACTAATTTTGCCACCGAATATAATAATTCTTTAATATTTTTTTTCATAAAATATTCCAGGTTATAAAAATATTATTCTACGTTATTTATTAAAAATATGCCCATCTTCCATCAAACTTGACCATAAGGAAGGGGCAGTGATGAAATTTTGTGGTATAAAATGTAACAACAGTCAACAATTTTACACTTGTACTTTTTCTATAATATTAAGATACTCCATGATTTTAATGTTCCTAAAAAGCCAAGTGTAAATTTCTGACTGTTGTTCTGACATGTATTGAGCCCTATATACAACATCACTATGATTCATGAAGAGCAAAATAGTGGTGATTGATACTAAATTTTCTTATGGTCTATTTGTTTGTGATGTAGGGGATCTATTTATTAAGACTTAGAGATAATAATGAGGCAATGATGATTGTTGTGATAAAATTTATATTGGATGATTTTTAATTGATTATTAAGCAAAAATGATAGAATATTCATTTTTGATCCCTTCACACGGTAGGTAAGAGTTGAGGCAAATTTATTGAAGGGAATAATCAGTTATAAATCACCATTTATAAATTAATTAAATGTTAGGAATTAGCCTATGATCATTGGTTGGTGAATAATTTGAATCCCGAGCCTCCAAAATATAAAAGAGGTATGTTTTTCTTATTAAAATATGACATAGAAGAAATACTTTTTTTCCTTTATAATTATGATATAAATTTTTTATTTAACTATGATAGGTAAGATTACGGATCATGCATAGATAGGAAACTATCTATTATATGATGTAGAAACTTGTTATTCAGCTCAATTACATTGTGAATAATATGTTGCATTAATTTCTAGGGAGAAGTTGTGCATTAATTATATGATTCTTGTTAATTACTTGTATTTATAAGACTTGCATCAATTTGTGTATGCATATTAATTTTTATATTACTTTTCTCCTTTAATTTGTTATTTTATAGTTGTTTGATGCTGGTTGTCACCTTATTTAATATTGTGATTCTTGATTATATTACTTTTTTCCTTAACTTTCATCTACTTTAGGATAATATTCATAGTAATTAATGACTGAATAAAACATTTGAAATAATAATAGGGCATACATAGTTGAAATATAAAAGAAGCATACTTTTCTTATTAAAATATGATATAGAAGAAGTAATTTTTTTCCTTTACAATTATGATAAGTTTGTTATTCAAATATAATAGGTAAGATTATGGATCATGCATAGATAGGAAACTATCTATTATATGATGTAGAAACTTATTATTCGGCTCAATTACATTGTGAACAATATTCTGCATTAATTTATAGGGAGAAGTTGTGCATTAATTGTATGATTCTTGTTAATTACTTGTATTTATAAGTCTTGCATCGATTGTATACATATTAATTTTTATATTACTTTTATCCTTTAATTCGTTCTTTTATGGTTGTTTGATGTTGGTTGTCACCTTATTCAATATTGTGATGCTTGATTATACTACTTTTCTCCTTAACTTTCATCCACTTTAGGATAATATTCATAGTAATGACTGAATAAAACATTTGAAATAATAATAGGTCATACATAATTGAAACGAAAGTAATACCAAACTTTCTTTTTCTACTACATACCAAAAGTAATACTAATCTAGGTTGTGTTTGGTTTCTCAACCAAATCACAATTAAGTCCCCTAAACATAAAATAATAATTTCAAATGCTAGTTAAGAATGCTAACAGACTAGAATTCCCTCAACACTTTACTCTTCTGGATTCGAACCAAAAGTTTTTCTATTTTAACATTTACCCTATATCTCTTTTTTAGGAGCTGTATTGGAAATATCCCCATTCATGCACCTCTTTCCCAACTCTTCAACTGTACTCTCATAGTGGCATGTTTTAATCTGATTTGGTGTGCAAACTTCATCTGTTTGAGATTCCACCTATACAAAGAATGTATTATCATGTTACAAAATAATCATAAAATTACCATAATAATTTATTTTTATGTATGAATATTACCTGCTCTTCAACTGCATTTTCTAATTTGGAAAGCACATTGGAGTCCTAAAATAATCCAGATTTTGATTAAAAGTGATTGATTATATAATATTTGCGTTGTAATGAGGAATACAAATTATAATAATCGTTTAGATTAACCTGACTGTCTAAGGAACTTGGTCCATAATATTTACAAATCAAAGCTTCATCCACACTTAGCTTAATAATTGAATATGCCCCCAATTGTTTCTCCCTCACTTGGACTAAGAAAAGGGCCTTCAGATCTATGAGTTTTTCCAAATATGTCGGTAGCTTTGTATATTCAACCTCTTCATGCGTAGTTATAATGTGAGTAAAATAGTTTACATAAACATACATGATTATATTTATATGATATTAAATTAGGAATTACCTCTGCATTACTTTCCCTAAGTTGTTGTGCTAATTTCCCTATAATTTGTGTACATTCCCTATCCCACAGAAGTAGTGTGATATTTCTTGTTCCATCGACAACTCTAATTTGTAACATGCATGTAAGACTTCCTTTATCATTTTTCATACACTTCTCAAAGTAGAAAGAGTATCTAATAGCCTTGAGTTTCTTTAGAAATTTCTTACATGCTACATAAAACCAGTCTCCTACTGTATCAATTCCTGCAACCCAGACATTTATCCAAAAATTCCTCACCTACACCAAAATTCATTAATTTAGGTACTAATAAAACAACCATGAAACATATTGCAAAAAATTAAATGTACCTCATTCTCTTAAAGTTGCTCAACTGTTTTGAAAATTGATCTCTCGCTTGCTTGCTTCTCTGTTATTGTTTGTGAAGAAAACGATTGCCTCTCTTCACAAATTTTGATTTGTGAAGATTCAAATTCAGGTAATCTATAAAAATAAAATTCTGTTTAGTTTCCATATTCTGTTATTGTGAAAGTAATTAAATGGTGTGAGTGTTGTAAAATATTTTCCTTTTCTCAAAATCTGTAATCTCCTCCATCATAATATCAAGAATTAATTTTGTGACATTCCAAGTGTTTGATATCCTGACTTGGTCTACAAGTATTAAGTGTAGTTAATATTAATTGAATAAGATCCTGATGCTACAAACAAATATGCAAATTTTACCATTAAATTTGTTGATTTGACAAAATTGGGGAACAATAATAAGCTGGTTTGGATTTGTTTGTGAAGCATATTCACTTAGTTTTGTAGCATAATCTCCCCAAAGTGTACATTGTAATCTCTTTTGACTGAAAAAATGTGTGTAAGTAGATAGTTTATAATGATGATTGTTTAAAAAGTATAACTATAGCATAATCCATGTATTTTGTGACTTGCCCATAAACTTCCTTCTCTCTTAATGCATGTACTATGCAAACTCTTCCAATAATGTCTGTTAGTCAATTACTTGTTAGTATGATAGTTATAACAAAATAGTAAGGAGTTTATAATTTATAATAATCAAGTGGGTACCTATGAGACATGTTTGTGTGATTGTAGCTAATTCTTCAAATGATGTGAACTTGAATAGTAGAGTTGGAAATACCTCTACCGCTTTTGACAAATTACTCTGTGTAAAATTGTTGAAGTAGATGACATATTTGAATGTAGTTGTTTTTATTTTCATCTGGTTGTCTGCCACTATGAAATTCTTGACATGGTATAGTTCTCCTTCAATGAGTTTTACTTTATATTGTGGAATCTAAGAGTTTCTAATAGAAGCATGAACTATGTTATCCTGTTTTATTCAATCAACATAAATTATCAGATTTATTTATGTATTTAAAAATAAAAATGTTAGGAAATATCATAAAATTTATCTTTCAACTTACCTCACAATCATGGAATACACATTCCAAACTGTATGACTTGTTTTTGCTGCCATAAGAAGGCTTATCGTAAAGCCTGATAAGTTGAAGTTTCACACGCTAGTTGCTCTTTTCAGGGTGCATTTCTCTAAGATTTGTGTACATTGACATCTTTATATATAAACGTTATTATCAGTGTATGCATACATTGCAGAAAAAGTAAAATAAATACATCATTGTATATTTGACATTTTCGGAAAACATAGATGATAAAAAGGATGAAAACCTTCTTTCAGCAGTGGTAGAAATTGTGATAAAAATATAAAAATGATGCATACAGAAAATCAGGAAATGAAAAAAATAAAAGGCATAATTGTGGAAGAAGGTAGAATGAGCAAAGAACTTCTGGCAATACATAAAAAAATCACTCAACCTTGCAAATCTCACCACTACAAATTTAAGGTAGACCAATAGCGTTTATTTGTGATGTATATACAGGTAGAACAAACAGTAAATTAAGTCAGTCAAAAAGATATGACCATTGATTTTAAAGTTATCCAATGAAGAGTTACACAATAAATTAAAATAGGACACTTGGCAAATACTACAGGTGCGTTGTGCGGGAAATAATTGTTAACAGATGAATTTTAAAGTAATCCAAGTTAGCAACGAAATTGTATAAAAAATTGACACGTGGCGTTATACTGTACAACAACCGCCAAAACTAATGTAAATTCGACACGTGGCAAGTATATGTAAGACCTAAATGAGTGGGAAAAACTATTACATGTTTTCTTCTTTTATATATAGTAAGATAATAAATGTTTGTAGCGGCCATATAAAATATAAAATCTCAGTTGTGTCGCCTTTCTTCTCCCTACACCTCGAGATTTAAACTTACCCAAGCCCTAGAGATTCTTAGCTGCAAACTCTTTAAACCCTCACCCATCTCATTCTCAATTACAAGATCTATTTCCCAACACTCACTGAGGAAGGTAATTCATACTCCCTCCATATAAAAAAATATAAATTATTCTGCAATTAAGTTTTTATATAAAAATTATTTAAAAAATGTTAAAGCCTATTTTTTTTATATCCTTATTTTTTAAAATTATATGTGCATTAAATGCTTTATTATTTTTCAATGAAGAGTATTAGTATAATTTTAAGATTACTTTTTTTTAAGTGTATAAAATGATACAATGACTTTTTTAATATGAATGGAGTATTTTCTCCAATTCTATATTATTGTTGCTATATAGTTGTTTTCTCTATGGAGCATGCATTTGCAATAGTGCGGTGTGAGCACCTCGCGCAGTTGCAGCCGAAGAGCATAAGTTGCTAGGTTTAAATTCAATGTAGATATGGGCGGAAATGCTTTGTGTATAAACAATTAGTAGGTAAAGTTTTAAAACTGATAGATCTATAATCATAAACAATTAGTAGGGTAAAAATTAGAGATTAGATATATTAGATTAGATAGATCTAAAAATGTTTGGTGTATAGATAATTAGTATGGTAAATTTTAGAGATTGGTAGATCTATAAATGTGTAAAAATTATTATATTTATGTACATGCACATATTGATATAATCATAACTATGATTGAAGTATTTTTTATTTATTGAAATTCAGATGAATCGTAGGCAAGGAAAGGTCTATGATAGAATTAAAGGTCGTGGAGTTACCGTTTCAACACATCATAAAAATGAAACCGAACAAGTAACATAGTCGACATTGATGATATTAACAAGTATTACAAAATCGTTTAACTATGAACTATGACACGAAAAAACTTATACTAGATCATCACATGAACAAACACCAGAGCAAGTATAACATGAAGCTCTGTAACAAGCTAATCCTAATTATGATTCGCCTATAATACAGATATTTGTGGACTACATAGGTTGTCCATCGTTTACCGCCAATGCAAATATTCTATCATCACTAACTCGCAGGGGACATCCATCATTAATGGGTCAATCATTCTTTAGCAGTCTACCCTCTTTGGCCTGCATGGGTCAGCCATCCTCCTCGACCGTCATGGACCTATCCTCCTCAAATAATATAGGATGATCATCCTCCTCGCCCCGCATGGGGCAACCATCATCCTTGACCCATTTACATTATCCACCACCTATAAATGAAGATGAAGGCGACGATGGTCATAATTACAGCAGAGATAATGATGTAAGACTAGATGAACGAGGCATATGCCTAAGGGATGATTGGTACTTGGTTATACCATGTTTCGGAGGTCCAATAAACCCTAGTGTGATCCCAATATTTAGTAGTCATATTGTGCTAGATATATGCTTTGGAAATGTAGGTCAAAAAAATGCATCACTTTGTTTACACTTTTTTGTTTGTTAACTAACACGTATTTCCTATATTTGTCTATGTTACTATTAAGTATCGCAAAGTTTTGAGGGTTCACAGTAAAATAGATTAGTTTAGTAATTTGATGAATACTATTGGTGACAACTATTTCACTTAAATTTGTGGTACTAGATTGGAGTATCTGACGACTTACATTTTTCAGCAAGTGAATTGGCCTTTCATATCCTCCTTTGTAGAGAGATGGCAACCAGAAAATAACAGTTTTCATATGTCGTGTTGTGAGATGATCATTACCCTTTTAGATGTGTAGCATATATTAGGACTAAACATTGATGGTCATCAATTATATGCAAGCAATACAGATGAAACCTATTTACAAGTGATATATGTATTGGCTGGCCTATTTGGTACGAAGGAGGATGCAAAGGTGATAATTAAATGGGGTGTAATGGAATTCTCGATGCTTCGTGTCCTATGTACATTAAAATAGTCACCCAAGGATTGTAAAGTTATTGCGTACCTATTGTTGTTGCTTAGCGTGTCATAATTTGTAGATAAGTCATCCTATCGAGTTAGCTTGTAATGACTTCTATTTCTCCAATATCTCATGGCTATGGAAGACTATGCATGGGGAACATTTGTACTTGATTTCTTATATCAACAACTCCATACAGCATCTAGATCAAAAATTGCTCAAAATGGGGATGTATAATCTATTGTAGTTAATTTTTTGACTATCATATGTATAATACATTTGTTGATCTTCTACTTCTATTTCTAACACGTGTATCATAATAAACTTGAATATAAAAATACTTCCCTGATTTTGGTTATGTTAGGTGTGATTGGGACGCTCGCACACCTTGTTGTCGAAGGTGGTGGTGTGATCGATCCATTCACAATACCCCTTTTATGCTTGGATACTATAGAAAGTTAACTGATTCTATGCATGTAAAAAATGGTATAATCATTCAACTTAAAATAGTCTTTAATTTTTATTATGGTTATTATAGTGTAGTTAGTACAATCCATTTTTTTACAGGTGACATGGGATCCGTATAAGGTAAATAATGTAAGGAGTGATCATCCTATGGCATTGTTTCATGACAATCTACATTGTATGCATGTTGAAGAACTATATATGCTAGAGCAAATTACTCATCAATTTAGGTTTACACAGCTTGTTCCCCATAACCCTATCAAGTCGATAGGAAAAACATATAGAGGACCCAACAAGATGAGGCATAAAGTTCATTATCATCACATGCTTTTCCACTAGAGCATTTGAAAAAAACACCTACTTAACCCATATATTTGTTATGATAACGTTGGAATAAGACTTAATTAAATACATATTGTTACGTATTGTGCATTTTCCATCAAGAAACATACGTTAACTTTAATTTTAGGGCCTTGCGTATCCATTTGTGTCACTAATGGAAAAAATTAAATGTTAGCTTAAGAAAATATACAAGTAGTACATTATATCAAGTTGTAATTACATGAAAAATATATAATATTTCCATCTAGTGTGCCTACGGAGCATACCCTTCCCAGTGAATAATATTATAAAAGAGTTTATCCACAGTCATACATTTAAACATGTTCTCATAGATCTGATTTTGTGCCCAAACCTCATGGTACAACTCCATATAAATTTGAACCCACTCCGTTTCATCTCTAGACATATAATATGCTAATGATCTAAAGCCACGATTCCATCTCCCTGCACATTATATCAGTTATGAATATATGATATTACATGTCAATTTAATTGGCTTATGTATAGGAATTGTATCTAACCAGATGACATATTAGACACAAAGGATGGCCTTAGTCCTCGCCCACAACCTTGACCAAGGCTTCGCCTTGAAGATGACCTAACTTCACCTTATGTTGATTGAGAATGACTTGAATACTTTTGGTCTATATACTCCCAACTAGAGGGATCCTTTGTTATGGAGTTCTACCTTGGATGACTTATTCATTGTCGTTCTTGTGGTTGTTGGAGTGATGTCCTATGAGGAATAACAATATTAAATATTTCTCTAGCTAATTGATTTTGTATTGCAGCTAACTGCCTCAGAACATCTTTTATAGACACGTGGAGTAAATGAGGTGCAACCTCAATTGAGTCAAGTGGTGTTGGTGGACTAATCAAACAATCTATATCAAGATTCTTTCAAAAATGATGGGTAGATGGCATGGGGATAGGAAAATCATGTATATAAGTATTGATTTCATGGGTACATAGTATCCCATGTGTTTGACACATGTAACACCACATAACACTTCATCACTGTCCATATCATTACTTCTACATTATTTATCAATTCCAATACAAAAAAAGTCACATAACTTCCTTTTTGTCTTTTTCCCTTTTCTTTCTTTCCTCTTTTCTCTTTTCCTTCTCCTTTTTTTTTCTCTTCTCCCCCAGGCCAACCTACTTCTTCCCATTTATTTTCTTTCTTTTTACACCTAGACCAACACTCCTTTTTTTCCTTTTCTTCTTCCCCGGCCTATCCCCCTCTCATTCCTTTATTTTCTTTCTTCTTGTGCCTAACCCACCTAATTTCTTTTATTTTCCCTCATTCTCCCCACCCTGCTGAGACCAGTCCGTCGCCCTCTTTCTTTTCTTCTCCCGTACGTCTCCCTCTTCCTTTCCATTTCCCCTAGCCTCTTCTAGCCAAACAGAACCTTACACCGCCCCTTATGCAATTCGTCTTGCATCCAAACACACCCCTTATACAACTCCCATGCTTAGAACAATAACTGGAACACAATCCCCTACACTCCTCTACCCCATCTTACATCCATCCCCATCCAACCCGCATTGCCCCTGCCTGCTCTTGCACACTGTCGTCATCCTTTTCTCTTCTTCCCAAACCATCCTTGTCATCTCCCTCTTATATGCCTTCCCCTCCATGCATGTGCATATATTTACAAACACGAGCACTCCTCATCTCAACCCAACTCCCTCGATCATGTCAGGCTCGAAGGCCACCGCCACCCTCCTTCTTCTCCTACCCACACCCATGCACATTTCCCTCTATCTTCATCCACTCAACCCCCAAACCCCTGAGCCATACCACCATTCCTCCTCCCTCTAGCACCTTCCTCTGTCCCTTTTTGTTCTCTTCCTCACCAACACCACTTATCAATGGCCATCCCACACCACTACCCAACCATCGCCTAACCCTCAATAGTGCCACAATTCCCCTGCAACCCATCCCTTATCTTAGCCAGCTCCCGCACCACCCTCCCTACAATTGAGCTTCACGATCAGCCTTTCCTTCACCATCACCACACCGCAACCTCACCACAACCCAACCACCTTTGCACTGTATCCTACCCTGCATCTTTTCTCCCTACCCTACCTTTTTTACCTGCTATATTTCCCTTTCACGTGGCAACCTCCTAGGCAATTGTAGTTACCACCCACCACCGGCCAACAAACCCCACCCGGCCAACCAAACCCCCTAGCCTTTGACTTTTCCATCATCCAAGAACCCATGCTACATGAGTAGCATAAGGTTATGACATAACAACAACAACAATAATAGTTTATTTACCTATTTTTCACTCAAGGGTAATTTGGTATTTTTTCTACTTAATAAATATTTTTAATAAAAAAATATTATTATTTTGATTAAATATTAATATGAAAATTATGATATTATTTTTAGGTATAAAGTTTGATTAATTAGGCATAATCATTTTTAGAAGGTTACCGATAAAATTGTGTTATTGTTGGAAAGTAGGCAATTCTTATACTCTACTGAAGTGTGAGATATCGCATGATACCACATTAGGGTTTTTGACGTGTAAACTTTATTAAGTATGTTTATTACGTTATAATTATCTGCTAAAAGTATTAGCATAAAATTTTGTGAAATGGATCATGTTAACTTGTGTAACTATTATGTGTACGAAAGCATGTTAATATGGGTTTTATGTCGAGAGCAAATTATATATGTTATGTATGTCTATTGTAATAGGTTGAGCATTCCTAATTATATTTTAGTATAAATATTATTACCGTATGCCCTAGGGGCAATTTGATCATTTGACACACATCATGATACTTACTCCGATACGTATGCATTCATGATTGATAAGTATGGAAGTATGTGTTTTGAAATTTAGAAACATGTGTTAAGGTTTTACATGCTAAACCATGTGTAGAGATACATGTTGTGGTTAAGTACCTACATATATAATCGAGGCTATACATTTATATGATGATGTAATGCATTGGAGGTTGAAATTCATTCATGTTGGGAATCATGAGGTTCAGATGGAAAAATGTATTTTAGCTACCTTAGGGGCATTTTGGTCAATATAGGTTGAAAATGGAATATTGAGTATTTTAATGTGATAAGTGGTTCGAAATAAGTTATGCATATAATGTGGAAAGTTTGGAGTAAATATGAAAGGTCTAAGTCCAATAAATAAGAAAAATAGGTTTTCATGGGAATAATAACTCTAGGGGAAAAATTACTATCATGTGTGAGAATTGTTTGAATTCGACATTACTATTTGGATATGGTAGTTATATTGGTATTTTAGGAAGTCATATTGAAATTGGTAGTCACATGAGTCCCATAAGAAAAGTATGATTAATTCGTGGAACTAGGGGTTTTGTGGTGAAAGGTAAATAGTAACCCTAAGGTAAATGTGGCATTTGGATCTCAATTTGTGTATATGATGTCATTAATAATATTTTGGGAGTGTATATTAAATTTTATAGTTATATAGATCTTCTAGAAAGAGGTATGCTTAAATTGCGGAATTGGGGTTTTATAAGAGTTATGAATAGTAGCTCTAAAAATAGGCATTTTAGTGGCCTAGAGGCATTTTGGTCGACATGGTGGAAAAGTGGCATGTTGAATACCTTAGGGGTTAGCTAGATCAAAATAAGTTAAGGGCGCCATATGGAATATTTGGAGTGAAAATGGAAGGTTTATGGTTAATAAAGGAGGGGAAATGCTTTAAGTGTGAATAGAAAAACCTAGGGGTGGAGTCGTATGATTAAAATATGAAATTAAGGTTTTGTAGGAGACCTAAATAGTAACCCTAGGGGAAGGTTATTATTACATGTGTAAGACATAGGAGTTAGACCATGATTTTTGAGTAAGTGGTTGCTAGCAACTATCTATGTTTGGGCATGGAATTTGGGGACTAAATGAGTAATAGAGAAGTGATTATGTTAGGTTTGTGAAGCTAGGGTTTCTAAGGGAAAAAAAAAACATGTTTTGGGATATTTGTTGGGATGGTGCCTTGCATGAGTATGTGTATACAACTGTGTAATGACCTTGAAATAAATTATAATACCCCGTTTTTAGGAACCTTAATTAAAAATTAATAATTATGTGTAATTAGTTATAATTATTATTTTAGGAGGTTTATTATTAAACGTGTTATTATTATTCGTATTATTATGATGATTTAGATATAAAAATACTCAATTTAAAAAGTTAATAGAAATCAAACTATTAAATTTAATCCTAATTTATACCCGTAAATCTTATCCTAATTATTTTACTAATAAACTCGACCTATAACCCGAAATGAATCTCTAAAATTTATTTTCAATTATTTTATCTTTTTCGTTTTATTTAAACCCATCCTAATCCCGATTATTTTTCTATCCGGTGTCCTAATCTACCCAAAATAAATCTAAAGTTAAAATAAAACTATTTTTTCTACTCTACCATCTACTCTCCCTCATTCCTTACTTCACTTAACCCATTACCTCATCTCACCCTCTACATTTATACATACATATACACTCTACACACACGCATGCACAACCCAGCACCCTCATAGTCCCCTATTCCTTTCGACGCACCTTCCCCAAGCCTCCAACCAATCCCTCTTACATCATGCATACACACACATACAACCCTCCACTTCTTATCCTCCTCCCCTCTCTCTTTTTGTTCGATTTTTCTTTCCAACCAAACACTCCCCGACCATCACCAGCCACCACATCCTCTATAAAACCTCCCCAGCCTCTACCTTCTGCCATTCGAACCACAAACACCAAGCAACCCATCACGGCACCTCCATCATCACCTCAACTTGTGCAGCCCGTCACCCAGCTCCCCAAACTTCAACCACCAACCACACACCACCCCGACAGCCCCAGCCTGCATAACGCTGCCCTATCATGGCGACCGCAACTGACCAGCCTCACTACCCCACACACACAACACCCTTCGCCTGTCACAACCCCGTCGCCCAATAGCCGTAGCTCCAGCCCTCCACCACTTTGTAGCCTCCCCTTCTTTCTAAACAACCACCATTCCACCATCACCACCAAGCCGTCCAGTGCAACCCACCCCATTACCACCAACCACCCCTACATCCTTCCCTTGGTCGCAACCCTGCCACTTTCTACAGCCATAAGGTCCACAACCAGCCACCCTCCACCGCTGGCCAGCCGCTAGTCTCCACCACCCACTGCCACCCTCTCCTGCCCCTGCCTCACCTGGCCAATCCCTCGCCCCTCCTTCGTGCACTGCTTATGCTACGCATGCAGCATAAGGCAATTTTGGATTTTAGCAAAATTTTGGTACCTATTTTAAATGTAAGGGTATTTTGGTAATTTTTAAAAAATAAATATTTTATTATTATAATTATTATATTATCAGATAGATATTAATTCGAAAATTATGGTATTATTTTTAGGTATGAAAGGTTGATTAGCAAGATCCAATAACTTTAGTAGGATATCGCTATTTTTACATTTTTGTTGGAATTCAGGTAACCGTTATACCCTACTAAAATAATAAAAGTTGTGTGATAGCACATTAGGATTTTTGCTATATGAAAATATGTTAAGCATGATTTATTACGATATAATTATATGTTAATTATTATTATTATAAAATTGATAAAATGAGCTTGCTATCCAATGTAAATATTTCAAGTACGAAAGTATGATTAAAATGATTCTAATGATGGAAAAATATTTTGTATGATAATTATGTATAAAATAATAGGTTAAGCATGCTTAAATATAATTGTAGAATTATTATTATGGATGTGTACCCTAGGGACAATTTAGTCATTTTTGTATATTATAATATTTATCCTGAAAATCATGTCTAACATGTATTATCTGTTGTTGACTATGCGATCATATGTTTTGTACGTTTCAAAAGTATATGATAGGATTTTGTATACAAAAACATATGTCAGGGCAATATGGTCTTTTGACATAGCTGATAATGTAAATTGCATAATAAATAATTAAATTATTTTATTTTAGCCTTTTTACGCTAAATTAATAAATAAAATGGATTTAATATTTAAATAGATGATAATTTGATAATTATTTGTCTTAGGGGCATTTTGGTCATTTTGACCTAATGTGCCTAAATGTGAATAATTGGACATAGGATAGCCTCAAACTTTTAATAGGTTGACCTTAGTGTTGACTTTTACCTTGTTTTGAACCATGTACCTTAGGGTTGACTTAGATAATTGGAAATAAAGGAAAAATGGATAAGTATGGAAATGATAATAATTATGCAATATGTGTTGTCTGTGATCACCTTATAAAAACTAAGACATAAAGTGGAAGACCTTGAGTTTAGGAATGATTTCTCTCTAGGGGTAGCTACCCTAGAGATGAGGTAAGAGTCATCGATTTGTTTGGTTTTATGGTGAGCCGGTTGTGCCCTAGTAAAGCCCTAGTCTACTCTATAGGTGACCTACATACCCTATAGGGGTATCAATACTTAAGGATTAGGTGTCCGAGGTGAGGAGGGTACCGTATGCCTCGCATATCAGTATGACTAGAGTGTTGTTATACCTATAGGTTGGATGGTTGGGAGGGTATCGTGATGCTTGTGCGCTGGTATAATCGATATACTTCTATGTCTTTGGGTTATTATTGTATCCCCCTCAAGTAAATAAAAATAGAAATGATATGATTTGATTGGGTTGATTATTATTGGATATTGGGTTGGTTTCGGTAGCAGCCTTTATGCCTATCTATGGTTCCGGTAGTAGCCTTCGTGTCTACCCATGGTTTCGGTATTAGCCTTATGCCTATCCGTGATCTTGGTAGTAGCCTTTGTGCCTATTTATGGTTTCAAAAACAACATTTTCTCCTACTTGTGGTTCCGGTAGTAGCCTTTGTGCCTATCTGTGGTTTCGGTAGTAACCTTTATGCCTACCTGTGTTGGTATTATGTCTGTGAGCGTACCTATGATGTTATGTATTTTATTACGCTATATCTGTAAGTATACTTGTGACGTTATGGATTTTATTATACTGTACCTATAAGTATACCTATGACGTTATGTATTTTATTATATTGTACCTATAAGCATATCCGTGATGTTATGTATTTTATTATACTGTACCTATAAGTATACCGGTGATGTTATGTATTTTATTTTACTATACCTGTAAGTATACCTGTGATGTTATGGATTTATTATAACATACATGTGAACATGTATGTAATTTTATGAATTTGGTTAGAATTGATGCTGAGAAAGGAGTCATGCTAGGAATGTTGTGATTGTTGTGCTAGAGTTTTGATTCTAATAATTACTTGTGAGAGCATCTCTGGTATGTCATTTAGTAAGCTCTCAGTTGTTTTAGACAAATGAAAATGAGTAGTATGTGACCTTGATAGAATTTGACTGTCTAAATGATTAATGTATATCAATCCTTGTATGACTACTAAAATGTCTTGTACCATGTTAGTTGCATGTCTTGCATGTGTTCCATGCTAGTTTTTCATATTTGTTTGGTATAAAGGGTTATTCAGTGCCATAGTACTAATGGGTTTCGGTTTATGGTCCCCTGCCTATTCAATGGGCAGTCTTTACCTTACAGGATCACTTTGAGGGTAATGTTTGACAACTTCAAATAGAAGGTTGAGAGTTAGGACTATCCAATGTTTGCCCTGACTTTTTTTAATTCAGATGTTTCGCGGACTCTTAAGTCCCTTGCTATTTCCCTTTATTATATTGCAACTCCTTTCCCGATCTTTTTTATTTATCAGGATAATGTAATTTGTAATTAAATTTCTATCCTACCTTTATTGTAAATGTTATTTAAGTAAAGTATTGTTTTAGCCTTACCACTTAGTATAAGAACGTTAGAGGATGTCAGACTTATACTGAGTGTAGTGATAACACCCATTAATTTTATAATTAAAGCTTCCGCAAAACGAAAATTTTTAATAGTAAAAATGGTGGTGTTACATAAATAACCACGAATAAGATACTAATCATTTACAGTGAAAGATCATATGAGTCGGGTCCAGTTGTACTTATTCATTTCACCAGATGAAAATAGTGGCCAGAAGCATTTTACCCTGGGTTATATATTATTGGAATCGTTCCATCAATTGAGAATAGAAGTTAGGACTCTTCTTCCCTGATGTTGTACTTATGTTACTATTCTACCGATTGAAAATAGTGGCTAGGATACTTCTATCTTGGAGTTGTACTTATGCTATCGTTCCACTGGTTGAGAATAATGGGGTCCCCGAGCTCAAATATAATAAATTATCTGAATGATTGTAACCACTGAAAAGATACTAATCACTTAAAGTGAAATACTATGTGAGTCAGGACTAGTTGTACATGTCCATTTCACTAGACGAGAAAAGTGGCCAGGAGCGTATTGCCTTGGGGTTGTATATTGTTGAGACCATTCCATCGAGTAAGAATAATGGCCAAAAGTGTTATGTCCTGGGGTTGTATTTATGTTATCGTTCCACCAGTTGAGAATAGTAGGGTCCTTGAACTCAATGTGAATAAATAATTTGAATGATTATTATTGGAATAAAAATAATTAATGGATGGTTAAGTAGTAGTCTTCGCACCTACCTGTGATGCTAGAAGTTGTTACTAGTTTGTGTTGGTGAACCTACCTGTGATTGAGATTTGTTGGTATTGATAATAAGTATTGTGACCATGGTTATGGTTTGAGGATGATGTCGTTTCTAATTAAACTACAAAGAGCATCTTTGAATTGTTTTATTAGTAACTTTCAATTAATTCCAGATGAACGAGCATAAGTAGTATATAGCCTTGGTCGTATGTGGTTATATGAACGATTGTCATATTTCAAATAACGTATGTATAGTTAAATGCTTTATATCATATATTGTTGTGATGTTGTTTATATGTATCTTGTGGGTTTTTCATATGATTTTTGTATAATGAGTTACGCAATACCGTTGTATTGAAGGGTTCCTTTTCACAGGCCCCCACTTATTCAATGGGTAGTGGCTTTTGCAGGTTAGTTGAAGTTCAGTATTTAGGTTGAGTTTAGGATTATCCGGTGTTTTAATCGTTATTTTTCGATTCGAGAGATTATGTACTCTCCGCATTTTATATATTTTATTTTATTAATATTTTGTAACCATTGATAGTTGGTTTTATTTGAAATGATTCATTTAACTTTCTCAATACTCTAATTTATAATTGTGTTAATAATTTAAGTAGAGTATTGGTTTTAGCCTTCACACTTAGTAACAAATTGATAGAGAACACCAGACTAGTACCAAGTATGTTGATAACACCCTATAATTTATTGTTTTAGCTTTCACAATCAACTATTTAAATGCAAATTTTCAGTTCATAAATTTGGGGATGTTACACTATTAGTATGATGAGGAACATTGAACCGCAATATCTCAAGCAACCTCCTAATGTCACGATATTGTTGTAACACCCCAAAATTTACACACATTTTTTTTAAAACAATACTTATAAATGAAAACTCATAAATTCTGGGGATGCTACCGCCACACTCGGTATCAGACCGGTTCACTCCTACCGTTCCAGTACCAAGTGTTAAGGCTAAGGAAAACAATGTTAAATAAACCAAGGTTCATAAATACGAAATCAGAGTACGTATACGTTCTTACATAATTCGAAATGCTAGAGATAGTTTTTCAAAGAAGAAAATGGCGACAATAATAAAATTGTTTCTGGAGTTCCCAAAATTAAAAGAAAAAGAATAACAATCTCAAATGGAAAAATCGGCCTCGCCACTCCTAGGACTTGAATCCAGCCCAATCATCACTCGACCCCACCTGATGTCCCATAGACATCAATGGCATTATAGAAAGCATCGCCTACCTACAACACGTCAGATGGGCCTTCTGCTCGTGGGAATGAGCAACACCCATAAAATGGGTGATCAGTACGCTACGTACTGAACAAGGTAGCCGAGCACTAAGGCTAATACATAAGCACATACAATTATGCATGATAATAAACAACTTATAATTTCAAACCCATACATATAATACATATAAACGTATGAATTATTATACAACTCATAATCATCAAGCCCACACACAAGGCCCAAAAAGTCCAGATTAATTATTTAATCATTCTTTTATCGGAAGTCGATTCACGCTACGCCATTTTATTAAATCCATGCGAGTACATGAACACCCCACTATTATAACCGGTGGGCCATTCACACATAGAGCATCATGCCCTAACCACTATTATTACCGGTGGATCGGTCACATATAGGGTAAAACCCTAACCACTATTATAACCGGTAGATCGGTCACATATAGGGTAAAAACCCTAACTACTATTTATAACCGGTGGATCGGTTCGGCTTATGCTCGCATAGTGTTTCACTGTAAGTAATTAGTGTCTTTTATTTGTTTTAGCAAAACTCTGATTTATTTTCATTGAGATCAGGATCCCCACTATTATAACCGGTGGGCCGGTCACATATAGAGCATCTTACCCTAACCACTATTATAACCGGTGGATTGGTCACATATAGGGTAAAATCCTAACCATTATTATAACCGGTGGATCGGTCACATATAGGGTAAAAACCCTAACTACTATTCCTAACCGGTGGATTAGCTGGCCCTATCTCAATATCTTCCACTTTAAGTAATTAATATATTAAGTATCTTATTCACAAGCTTTGATCCAGACATATATGATTGCCTCCTACTATTCTTATCCTCCAAACCCTAGTTGACCACACCATACCATGGAAACCATCACCAACCCTAACTTCCACATAAACCCTAACTCCCATGCACCCATTAACTCCCATGTAACCCTAGCTCCCATGCAAACCATTCACTCCCATGCAAACCCTAAAACCACCATGCAAACCCTAACAT
Organism: Tamarix chinensis; assembly: GCA_030549775.1. Lineage (NCBI taxonomy): Eukaryota > Viridiplantae > Streptophyta > Magnoliopsida > Caryophyllales > Tamaricaceae > Tamarix > Tamarix chinensis. The sequence goes on from CM060178.1 coordinate 84,361,207, forward strand.
CACCATGAAACCATAATACCGCCATGCAAACCCTAAAACCACCATGCAAACCCTAACACCACCATGCAAAGCCCTAATACCACCATGCGAACCCTAATACCACCATGCAAACCCTAATACCGCCATTCGAACCCTAATATCACAATGCATGCAAACATTAACTCCATGCAAACATTAACTCCATGCAAACACTAACTCCATGCCAACCCCCAATTCTATGCAAACATTATGACACTCCTATCATATTTTTACAAACCTTATCATGCATGTCTTATGGGCCACACCATACAATAATATCACAACTCCAACACATAATACACATGCCACAAATTAATGTACGATCTTACCTTAACTCCATATCATGTTGCACATATGATAGACATACCAATACACATAAAATACATTATAATTTACATCACATGGCATGCATGTCATATAAAACACATAATTCACAAACGACCTCAGTACTCCATTATCTAAAATGTCACCGGTCTTGGAGCATGCTCCTATAACTCTTGAGGGCTTTGATTGGGCTCACCTTGAGTAGGTGGAGATTAGGGATGGCAATGGGTCTTGGACCCGACCCAGACCCACTAGACCAGCCTCATTTTTAGCGGGTCTGGGTCCATGATTTTTGGACCCGATGGGTCTGGATCGGGTCTGGGTCCATATATACCTTAAAGGGTCTGGGTCTGGGTCCAGTTCTAGACCCATACCCGATTCGCCAGACCCTTTTAATATACATGTATGTGTGTGTGTGTATACATATATAAATACATACTAATATTATGTTTGTCATTATTGTCTTAATCTTATATAAGCTCCTTATTTATTTTTTTAAATTTTATTTTTGTATACTTACTTTATAAACAATATCTATAACATTGTATTCTAAAAGTTAGGGATATAAACGGGGCAAATTTTACCCGAAATCCGACGGATTTTGTCCAATGAATATGGATACGGATATGGATGATGGAAAAAAATGCTCGTCGGGTTTAAGTACGGATACGGGTATGGGATATCCATACCCGTACCCATAACCATATCCGTACCTATTTACTCGATATATAATTATCTTTTTACCCTTAATGTTAAAATAAATATAGTATAAATTAAAGTTAGAATTATCATTTAGCTTAACTCTAAATGGGTTTATCTCTCGGGTGATGGATTTATCCGTCGGATAATATCCATTAATGGGTAAACCGATAATCCGTCTAGTAAAGGATATTCTACGGATACAGATATGGATATGTTAGCGGATATGGATTCGGGTACGGGTACGGATTCTCTTATCGGATACAGATACGGATATGGGTATACCCGCCCCATTTACATCCCTACTAAAAGCATTAAAATACCATTTGAAAAGTTAATATAACTATTTTAATATATTTATTTTTTCACGTAGATGATTTTTTTAACAAAAAATACATATTAAGTTATATAAAACATAAATGTATTTGTATTAGCATAGATTATTAATTATTTTTCAAAAAAATAACTGGACCCATTTAGGACCCGTTTACCTGCTAGACCTGATGGATCTGGATCTGGGTCTGAACTTTTAAGATCCGACGGATCTGGATCGGATCTGGGTCTAGGTAATATAAACGAATCCAGATCTGGGTATGGCTGGACCCGGCCCAAACCCGACCCATTGCCATCCCTAGTGGAGATGGGCGACACCAGCGGCGGTGCATGGCAGCTGCGGCGGCGGCTTGAAAAGAGGGTAAAAGGGGAAAAAGTTGGGGTTTGAGAAGAATAGATGGAGAACAAGGGCGGTGGTGGAGGTGATGGTGGTAGCCTAGACTGAGAGGAGTAAAGTGAGGGTGGTGGTGCGGCAAGGGGCGGTGGCGCACGGCGGCAGAGGTGGAGGCTGAAAGGAAAAGATGAAGAAAAAGAGGGGAGGAGCAAAAGAAAAGAGAAAAGAAGGTTATGACTAGGTGGAGGATAATTAGTAACAACTTTTGGGTGGTACAGAAGGCAATATAAGTGGCAGATGTGGTAGCGGACGGTGGCTCAAAAGTTCGGGGGTAAAAATCTTAGTTTGATGGGTAAGGAACTTCGCACGGCTGTGGTGGCTCGTGCGAGAAGAATCGAGGGAGATGGGTGGCTCGGTTAGCTAGAGGGCGGTGTAGGGAAGATTTTGGTAGGCAGAGGTGATGGCGAAGTTCGCTAACGACGGCGGATGAGTCATCTGAAATCGCGGTAGTGCACAGGTAGGATTTTAGGGTTGCGGGGGAAAAAGTTTTGAAGGCAACCAATCAAGGGGTATTTATAGTATTTAGAGGGAATGGTAGGGTTCTGGAGGTCGGCAAGAGTGTGACACATGTAGGTTTTGGGGTAGCTGGCGACGTTAATCGGCTGGCAAAATTTTTGGTCGGGGTCGACCCTTCACGAAGGAATAGGGAGGAATCGAGCGAGAGATGAGGAAAATAGATTATACCAAGTTGATCTGTGAGTCAAGGGGAAGAGAACGAGGGGAGAAACGGCCGGTCAAGTCTCGCGTGGCCGGCGGTGCCATTTTCGGGGCTTGAAGGTGCAGGTCAATGGCGGAGGAGGAAGGAGGAAGAAGGAAGGGGTGAACCGGGCAGCCGGGGGAAAATAAAAGAGAAGAACCGGGCCAGTTGGCAACGGTTATAAGATTCATATATGAGACGCGACATTCCAGAGGAAGAAGGCACAAAACGCAGCATCACGGTTGCCAAAGGAAAGAAAAGAAAAGAACGGCGCTAGGCCGCGGGAGGAAAGAAGAAAGGAAAAGGGATTGGGCCACGCCTCAGGCCCAATCGGAAGAAATAAGGAAAGGAAATAAAAGATAAGAAAGAAATAGGAAAAAGGAAAAAGGAAAATTTAGGTGGGTTAGGGTCAAATAAATTAATTAGAATATTTTGGATATTTAAAATAAAATTATTTAAATAAAATAATATTAAATTTTTTTTAGGCTAATTTAGGGTTTTTAAACGAATTTTCCTAAATTCCTTTTTAATTAGCAAAAATACCAAATTTTTCCTTATAAAAATATTTATAAATTCCTTATTAATTTTCCCTAAATAAATCCTTCCCATTTTAAATAAAATAAATAATTAAATTAATTCCTTAATAAATCCTTATTTAATTATATTTCTTAAAATAAATATTTTTAGAGTATTTCAATTGTAAGTCTAATAATGAGTGAATTTGTAGTAAAATGGTGTTGAGGCAGCTTGTAGATGTCTCTAAGAATTACTTTTAACGATCTATGAAAACCTTTCACCCTATATGTAATGGAGAAATTACCACAATGTGAAGATTATATTATGCACAGAGTTTCATAATTAATAAGTTCATATAATAATAAACTATGTTCCATACCCATTTGTTGTACCTTAATAAACATGTAAGACTTGATCGACCCAAGCGAAGACATTTTTTTCTTTGTATGGAAGTAACCAAACTTTCTTTAGAAAAGAAAACAAGTCGAGCATGTTTCTATAATCAATTTATAATGACAAGAGTCGCGCTTCATGCATTTTCTCATATTTGGCATTTTTACGTTTTTCCATTGAGTCATAACACTATGTGTGAATGATTCATTCTGAGCTTTCTTGCACTTCCGGTCTGCATTCTTATTTATATGAAATATGTAAAGTAAATGCTTTGAAGTAGGAAATACATATTCCACTATCGAAATAATCCCATGTTTGGATCAGTAAGATTGGTGGTTGGAAGCATTGTAGAATCCATCAATGTCTTTAGTTTATCAAGCACCCACATATATTTTTATTCCTTTTCAAATGACATATAAGAAAATATAATGTTGAAATTTAATTATGTTGGTGTTAATCCAAAAATCTCAAGTAAAGGCATCCCAAATCAATTTATTTTATGCGTGCCATCAATTAATAGCACAAAAGGAAATGCTCGTAAAATATTAACAGATATATGATGCGCAAATAGAAGTTCACTTCAATGCCACTAAAAATAATGATTCTCCACCAATTTATTCGTGACATGTTGTATAGTTGTTTGGCCATCCATTTAACTCAATCTAATTTTCTGACGGGTGTTAGATATATGTCTTGTATGCTCATATTTCCTACAAACTCTTTTTGAATAAGCAATTGGATGTGTTGTGGCTTGACTTTTGGTAAAATCATCGAAAAACTCTACCTTTTTTTTTTCAATTTCCCTACAAAAGCATGCCCTTCAAGATTATTTTCCAAATCATCATTGTGTGTTTCATTATTGACAATTACTTCCCATCCTCTATATGTATTCTCAAGACCAATAACCTTGAAACGGTAATCAATTTTTTTTTCCAAATATGTAATGAGTACATTATCACCCTCCATAGATCTAGTACATACATATGTACCTTCTCTTTCGCATTTAACTAATACCTTACCAACTCCTCTACCGTTACATTTCCTCAAACCTTTTATGATTAAAACCATCATAAAACTTCAACCAATATCATACACCGTGTGATAGGAAAAATCTGCAAGCGCATTAATTTGTTGTAGCTATCAAGGTTTATACTACGAGGACTAGGGGTAAATTACTAAAATTTACATTTTCAACTAGCCAAAGTATTGAGTAAGGTAAAAGAGAATAAAGTTGTAAGATTAAATAATAAAAATAAAATAAATAGTTAGTTGGATGGGATTCAATATAATGAAGGGGTGGGATTAGGTTTTCACCACAACTTCGGTACTCAAGGATGAATTATTTTAGTTCTCAATGTTAGTTTAAACTAAAAGGGGTGAATTAGTCTAGATTAATCTAAAGCCTCTTTCAAGGTCTAAAAATTGTACCTAATTAATCTCAATTACATATTTCTGTTCCATTAAGATTAAATTAAACCCATTAAGCTTCTTTCTAATCTATTAGAACCCCCAAGGAATTTAGCCTACTTTCTTGGTTTGAATTCCTTGCTTAATTTCTAGAAGTTTGGTATTAATTTTCATATTTTAGTCCTTTAATTAAGTGCTTATGATTGCTAATTCAGTGATCAAGAAAGTCATCAAAGTTCAATCACAATAAATTAAATTTAAATATTCAAACTTTAACCAATAGCTTATACTAATTCATCATGAATTACCAAAAATTTAGGTTCTTTCCCAATCTTAGACAAAGGATCTACTCGCACATGATTGGAAATAAAGAAAACGTCAAATAAATATGCAATTAAATCATAGAAAGATTTTAGTTAAAGAGAAGAAATAAAGAACTAACCATTTGATTAAAATCTTTAAGGTAGAGAGTTGTAATCCAATATTGCATAAGAAATCCTTTGTTTTTCTTCAATACTTGAGTTCTGGATCTAGACGTAATACCCCACTTTTTACTACTGAATTTTTTTGATTTACAATGGAAGCATATAATCAAAATATTGGATGTTACCATCGTAATTGACATAAGCTTGGTTTACCAAAACATCCTTACATCAATGATAAGGCTAAAATAATTCATAGTAAAACAAGATAATTAGAAATGAGAGAGAAGCTTTTATAAATGTAAATAGAAGTCTAGAGATTAACTCTGGTTCGTAATAGTAGAATACAAACTAGTGGATATCATTGATCAAAAAGTCTAAAAAGGCATTCAGGTAAAAATATCATTTGGAAAACATAAGTCTTCGCCCAAACACTTAGTATAGATAAAAGTCACTCCTCCCCACATAATGCATCAAAAGCAGCAAATTCATCTAGTTGATCCTCAAAGACCTGTACAAAAGCATCAAAGTTTTCTGCTCCTAGAAATGAGCGGCACCCATAAAAATGATGGTCAATACACTACGTACTGAGAAAGGTAACAATACTATCGAGTCAAGGATATAGATAAAAACATGCATTTATAACAGTTGATAAATGCACATACAATTTACGGAAAGTCTCTAAAGGTAAAAATTAATCCAGGCCTCTATGATCGATATAACTATTTTCATTCTTTTATTGACGTTGAGTTCAGGAACTCCACTATTCTTAATCTGATGGAACGGACTGAACCACCTTTTTAGGAATAACACACATGAGCCACTACTATCATACGGGAGAATAGGTCTAAAAACATCAACTCCTTGGGGCAAAACGCTCCTAAGCCACTATTATCATCTAGTATAATGGATATGAAAACATCACATTGGTCCTGACTCATGTACTCTTCCCCTTTAAATCATTTATGTCTTAGCCATTAGGTTACTCAATTCATATTCTTATTCATGATGAGTATGTGCCTAATTATTCTTAATCCGGTAGCATAGACTGAAACACCTCCATAAGGACAACACACCTGAGCTACTATTATCATCTGATGGAACGGATTAGAAAATAATACTTACTCAGGACAAAATGCTCATGAGCTACTATTATTATCGGATGGAATGGACATGAAAACATCACATTGGCCCGACTCACATGATATTTCATTTTAAACTATTAATGTCTTATTCTTGATTGATTCATAGGTACATAACACATTAAAGTAGGTCAGCACATCATGCAGGTCATAAAACCATTCTTTAAAGTTAAGATCCTTATTTCCCAAAACCCTAACTTCACAATTTAGACATAACTTATCCCATGTTAATCATTTTCCTACCAAATTTAGTATATCTTTCTCAAATATTATTATCATTAACATGCCCAAAATTCATAGTCTAACTCCCACATTTTTACACATGCGATAATAACCCTATCTCAAAAGTTACTATTCATAACACTAAAAAAACCCTAATTTCAAAGGTAAATCATAAATTTTTCCATAAGGCTAAAAAATCACCAAATTCAATATACATCCCTAAAATGACAATATTAACAACATATCCAAAATTTGTGTTCTAACTTTAACGTTTTATACATGTAATAATAAGATTACCGTTTTAAAGTTATTATTCCCAATTTAGGTTATTTTCTTATTTTGGGGAACTTACGACATTTATAATCACTACAATAACTCCATATGATATTATGAGCATATTTTTAATACTCCAAACACGTTAAAAAACCAAAATTTTCATATTAACCCATATAAACTAAAATACCCTTATAGATAGTCGAAAACCCTTATTTTACAAAAACCTTATATCCTCGATATCATTATTTTCAAACCCTCCATTTATCATCATACATATTAAATATATTTATTTCCCACCTATCATACTCTATTAGGCCCATACAACTCTTCCACGAGCTATACTCATCCACAAAAATATAACCTAGCGTAGTAAAATCATATTAGCACGTCTTGTGTTATTCATACTCTATTTTTATCACATAATCCATATCATCAACAAAATTTTTTTATCCATATAGTAACAATATCATTATAGTACACATAACCATGCAAGCATTGAACACAAAAACCCTAAAACATCAACTAATATCCTTATGAAAAAGGCTCTAGTCTCTAAACATGCTCATCCTATCCCGTCTCTTTTGGAACCTTCAGAGTATCACCTAAGAATAATTAACAAAACATAATTATAGTTTAAATGATATAATCAAGGACGGTTTAAGGTAATGGAAAGGTGAAAGAGTGGGAAAAACCAAATCAAGGTTCAAAGGAGTCTCGACTAAGTTACGTGCAACAAAGAGGATATTGGTTGAAGGGGCCAAATAAGGTGGGTGGCAATAGTAGGTTTAGCCGATGGGGGGTCGTGAGGATTGATGGTTTTAGCTGAAGGAATGTGGTAGGCTAGAGTGGAAATGGCTAAAAGTTAGCGGTGGGTTGCGGTGGATGTTGGCGTAGGTAGTATGTGTTTGGTTAGCTAAAAATGGCTTAATGGAAAGGGGGTAACAATAGTGGGTTTTGCCAATGCTTAGGGGCAAGTTGTGGTTGTTTTAGCCGATTATTGGGGTGAGGTAATGACAAAGGTGGCTAATGCTATGGGTAAGGGTATGGGAAATGATGCAAGTGTATGTGTTGGCAACTCGGTTGGGCTCGCCGATGGGGGTGATCTTGGGAGGTTTCGGCGACGGCTAGGAGGGGAAAAGGAGGAGGGAGAAGTTGCGTTTTAGGGTGAAATATTTTGACAAAAAAAGAGGGAGAAGGGGGTAGATGTAGGAATTAAATGTGCCTTATATACACACATGCACGTAGGAAAAGGGAGAGGAGAGGTGAGGTGATTGAGTAACAAAATTCAACCCTCGGCCCTAGAATTAAGAAAGGGCAATTTGATGGGGGTAGAGGGATAGGCTTGGTACGAAAGGCATGCACACAATAAGAAGAGAAGAGGGGAGGAGAGGTGATGTGAGGTGATTGGAAGGGTAGAATCAAAATAAAATAAAATAAAATAAAGGAGAAGAAAATAAAAAAGGATAAAGAAAAATGTGGGTTTAGATTTAGGTTTAGGTTAAAATAAATTAGGTTAGGGTATTAGGAATTTAGGATAATTAAATTAAACGATTATCTAGGATTAGTTTTAGGTGAGAAAAGATATTAATAACCTGAAATAAGAATTAGGGTTAGGCTGAGACTTATGATTAGAGATTTAGGGTAAGAGAGAAATATTAATTTTTCGAGATTAGAATTAGGTTTAGCTAAAATTCGGAGTATTACACTAGATATTATTTGACAACTAAGAGAATGCTCCCATCAAGATATTCTAAACTTTAAGCTAATATATATATATATATATATATATATATATATATATATATATATATATAGTTCTTAACATTCTAGAATAGATAAATAAGTTTCATAAATGTTTAAACCAAACTACATCTACATGTGTGACACGTGTTGTCTTGCTTCGTGCTCGTTTGGTCAATCTTTGGTATTGTGACAGAAACTTTGTTGTCCAACCTCAAATTGATGTGATTCAAGTTATGTTGGAAAGCTATTGAAGAGTCCTACAACTTTGGTCATATTCACATTCCATCATGGTTGAAAGTTCAATTCATTATACATGTGCATCCATTTTTTTCTCGAACCATGCATTCTAAATATTATTATGAATCCAAACTCTTGTTTAACTTCCAATAATCATCGAATATTTCAATCTTGAGCTAATAACTATACATAAAAATACAAACCAAAGTCGTATCCTCGATATAAACGTAATTATGTGTAACACCCTCAAAATTCACTACTAAAATATTTTATTTTATTTAAAATTTAGTGAAAGAAAAAAGGCAAAAACATAAAATTCGGGGATGCTACCGCCACACTTAATACTAGATCGGTTTCCTCCTACCGTTCCAGTACCAAGAGTCTAAAAGAATAAAATACAATTTGCTCAGACTCAAACTTTATTTAAATCAAAGTAGCGCAATAAGTTCTTTACAAGAATAAAACCCACTATTAGTGGTTACAATAATATAGATTATTTTAACAAAATAATAAAAGGTAAACAAGAAAACCCTGAATCATTCCCGGACAATCCTTACCCTCTTACCCAATACCCACTTGAATAGCAACTAAAATAGATATCCAAAAGACACTGTCCATTGAATAGGCAGGGACCCATAAGTGGAATCCTTCAGTACTATGGTACCAAGTAACCCTTTATACCTGACCGAAAGGTAATGCCCGCATGCAACACATAGTACATGAACGATATAAAATAATAATATATACGGGCTTAGGAAAATGACGACGAACACTCGGAGCTAATACACAAGGCAACACCACACGTGTTAAGAAATGCATAACACAAAATCCATGTAATTAGCAATTTCATCACATACCCAAGTAGGAACAGACACTGAAGCCAAATGTATAATATATCAATGGATCATAAAGGTTAAATCAATACTTTTGGTCTTAAGCCATTAATTAATCATTATTAAATCATAATCTCTCGAATTATATCCACGTGAGTGCGGGGACTTCACTATTATAGCCGATGGACCGGAAACACTCCATAGGGCAAAACACACCTGACCACTATTATAGCCTGTGGGTTGAAAATTATCCTCACCGGCCCCGACTCACGTGGTGTTCTACTATAAGTAATTAATATCTTCCCATGATTTATTATCATATAAATTTTGGTTTATCGAGTTCGGAATCCTTTACTATTATAGTCGGTGGACCAAAAACACTCCATAAGGCAAAACGCTCTTAACCACTATTAAAGCCGGTGGACTGGATATCACTCCACAGGGCAACACACACCTAACCACTATTATAGCCGGTAGATCAAAAATTATCCTCACTAGGCCCAACTTGATAATCTTTCACTTTAAGTTATTAGTACTTTATTCGTGTCTTATTCCAAGGTCCATTTAATTAATTGGATGGAGGGAAAAATGTCATGAATCCAAAGACACTAAGATATGTTGGCCATAGAATCAAGTATCATATATCAAGGATTATGGCGTACATACAAAACCCTAATACGTACTTCAAACATATCTAACACACATTTCCATGTATAATTACCAACTAGGCACCCCTGCATAATTATGATATAGCACCATATCACTCCCTTAATTATCCATCCAACCCTAGATTATGCCATGTTCTTGTTATACTCACCGACTTATCAAATACCTTTATCTTATTATTCAATGTTACTTGTGTATTATTATGAAACTCATTCAATCCATTGACATGTTAAACACAAGTTACTGATTTACCCCCATCATCCTTACAAAATTATTGAAATACCCCTTGTTTGTAAAATTCCCAAGTCACCCCTTTTTATTTTGCCTAATTACCATATTACCCTTCATATTTGTATAATTACCAGATTACCCCTTGTATTTGTTAAACTACCAAATTACCAGATTACCCCTCTAATCGGTTAAATTACCGTATTACCTTTTATACTTATTTAAATTATCAAATTACCCCTTAGGCTTATTAAGTTACCAAATCACCCTTCATACTTGTTACGCTTGCTAGATTTCCCATTTGGTTAGTTAAATTATCAATTTGCCCCTTATACTTATTAAATTTACCAAGTTGCCCTTTCGATTGATCACATTACCAAATTGCCCTTCTTATTTATTAAAACTACCAATCTGCCCTTTTACTTTACAAAATTACTATAATACCCTTTTCTTTATACCAAATTACTAAAATACCCTTCTCCTTTATTAATTACCAAGTTACTCTTTACTTTACAAAATTACCATAATACCATTTCCTTTATACCAAATTACCAAAATACCCTTCTCCTTTATTAATTACCAAGTTACCCCTTTACTTACAAAATTACTAACATACCCTCTCTTTTATGCCAAATTACCAAAATACCCTTCTCCTTTATTAAATTACCATTTTACCCCTTTGTTCTTATAATTTACCATTTTGCCCTTATTATACCACTTTACCAAAATACCCCCACTATACAAAATATTGATATACATGCTCTATACACATCATCCAACAACACCAACTACTATTATTCAGTATTAACAGTTAACACATAATAACACCTACCACATGTACTTATTTAGGCCATGCTTTCATACATGAGAATTTACTAAAATGCCCCCTGGGCTTACATTAATATTATCTATGCAACACATGGTCACATTAGCATATCATACCACACATATGTATTTAACATTATCATTAATAATAAGGCTCCTTCCCTTAAGTATTATTTCCACACATGGTACATAAATTATCATGCTTTTCTTTTCACCAACCAACATATGCCACTAAACACCTTAGATTTAACAATATATATCATGCATATAAACATATTAAAACCCTAATGTGCTAGCATACGTATATCTATACGTTTTAGTAGGGTATAACGATTACCTTATTTCCCGTAATAATCAAATATTATCGGCACCCCAGTTAAATGTTTAAGTTTTGATTAGCAAAATCAATACCTAAAAAAAATATCAATATTTATCATTATTAGAAGGTAAAAAATCAAAGGGATAAATTTTATTAAAAACTTAATTAAATATATACCAATATGAACCATTGTTATAAAAATTAAGCCAAAAAAATGGCTCAAATGAATGTAGAACTCACCTGTATGAGCAGCGTGAGCTACATGTAGAAATGAATGGGAGAAGGGATTAAAGAGGGAGAAGTGGGAGGAAGGGAGGTGTTTGATTCGGATGGGGTTTTGGGGGTTAAGTAGAGGACTTGTAAAGGGGAGTTAGGGTAGTGGCTGAGCGTAGGGAGGGAGTGGGGGTATAGGTGGTGGTCGAGGGTCGGTGATTGACAGTAAACTTGGAGGCTACACGGTTACAAATTGGATGTAAGGGTGGCGAAGGATAAAGAGGAAGGGAATAGAAGGAGAAAAAGGAGGTGTTGTTGGGGGATTTTCGGCCAAAGGGAGGATATGGGGTGGTAGAGGAGGTGTCGGGGAGTAGATTGGTGGCTGTAGCAGCGGCAGAAGAGGCAGGATGACAACAACTAGTTGTGGAGCAAGGTGGAGGCCGAGAAGGGGAAAGAAAAAAGAAAGAAGAAGGAGGGTGGTTCTAGGGGTGTGTGGTGATGGCTCGGTAGTGCAAGGAGATAGTAGGGGGTGGCAGGAGGTGGATGTGGTGGTTGGTTGGACGAAAGCAATGACAGTTGGTGGCGGTGAAGTGAAATAGGGGAGGAGGAGAAGAAGAAAGAAAAAAGAGGGAGTTCTGTAGGGAAAGGGAGGCTCGGAAAAAATGGGTAGAGAAGGGAAGATAAGGAAGAGTGAGAGAGGGCAGGTATGGCTGGTTAGGTGGAGGTGTAGGAGGGCGGCAGGCGCATGGCCTGTGGTGGCAGGGAGAAGAGGAAAGGAAGGGGAAAAAGGAAGGCATGCGGCGAAGGGTTGCAGCCTATGTTTGGTCTGAAAATGGAAGGAAAGGGATGGGGAAGAGAGAGCAGGGCTGCAGGGGGAGGCAGGTGGTGGTTACAAGCGTTGTGTAGGCTTCCATGGCGTACGGAGGTCGACGGTCGAAGAAGAGGTGAAAGAAGAAGGGGAAGGGAGAGAAAGGAGAGGTTGGCTGGTCGAGCGGAGAGAAAGAAAAGAGAGTGAGTTGGCCTGCGTGAGCGAAGTAGAGGGAAAGAAATTATGGGCATTAGGCTGGCACAACCGGGTGGGAAGAAAGGAAAGAGAAGAAATAAGGAGGAAGATGGGCTGAGGTGTTGCGTGGGAGAAGAGAGAAGAGAAGGGCTAGCGGCCCAGCACTAGGGGAGGGGGGAAGAAGAGTAGGCCGAGCAGCCCGAATAAGAAGAAAAGAAGAAAAGGAAAAGGAAGAAAAGGAAAAGGAAAAAGGGGAAAGAAAAGGAAAACAGAAAAGGGAAGAAAATAAAATTAAAATAATTTTGAAATAAAGGTATTTAATATTTTTGATAGATAAATAAATTTAATAATTTAATTAATTATAATTTAATATATTGGTGTAAAAAGGATAATTTTAGTAAAATATTGGTTTGAAAAATTATTTAAATAAAATGAGTATGATAAAATAACAAAATATTTATTTTAATTTATTAAATATTCGTATCTATTTTATATGCTTAAAAATACATAAAATAATTAAATTAAATAAATTTAAAAGTTAATTTATCCCAAATAAGGGTTATTTATTAAATTCTAGGTTTTAAAATTTTGGGGTATTACATTATGCATCAAACACCTATAAATTATGCTTGAAATACACTAAGATAATGCATATTTTACATGTTATGAGACGGAGTGTCTGCGTGAGGGTCTTACACTAAGGATTGTCTGCATGAGGGTCTCATGCTAGTGGGGTGTGCCTACATGAGGATGTCACGCTAATACGTAGGCATAGTGTGAGAAGCTCACATTTCTAGCCACATAATGTTCAACATATATGCAAATAAAACAATGAATATACCTCATGTACATTTGTATCCTGATGTTGGTAACTTCTATTGGCCTCTCCTAGTATCCTGGTGTTTTTTCCTTCACAGTTATGAGGATGCTGCATATGTTTAGGTAACTTAAGATTAGGGTCTAAGAGCAACAAGGAGGGATGAGGGACACTAAGTAAGAGAGAGGATATGGTGAAGATAAAATTAGAGAAGGGAGAGGATGGATTTAAATAGAGTGAGGGGTAATATAGTCAAAACATGTCATTTATTTTCCATTTAGTAAACAACCTATTTCTATACAAGAACTCCTTAAATCTTCTATCCATCTATCTTTTAAGGTTGCACAAAAAAATTTGAATCCAAAAATTCAATCTAACATTTAAAATATCCAATTTGATTTTAATCAAATAAATATCCATCATTTAAGATATTTAATTTTTGATTGGATTATCTAATATGAGCTAATATTTGATATTTTATTGATTATTTCAACAGTGTATCATCATATTTTATTATTTGTAGTTTAACGTTTAATTTTTAAAATTTATTTATTTATACAGTATAAACTTTTATAATAATATTCAAATAATGTATGGATAAAATTAGACACTTATATGAATACACACACACACACACACACACACACACACACACACACACACACAGTTAAGGTTTGTTCTTTCATCGCTTTTTTATCTCCATACTTAGTTGTAATTCCGAGTCATTTATAATTTGATGTTTGGTTATAAGTCTTGTGTTAAGTAGTAAGCACATCCCTCATACAGCCGTAAGATTTACACTTGGTGTTTTTTAAATAAATATGAATATATTTTCCCAATATCTCTCTCTTTCTTCATCTTCTAGCAGTTATGTAGAGTCTAGAAAGAATATTGTTAATACAGAGGAATATGTTCTTAAGGATTTTTAATGATCTATCAATAATTGTAAACTCTCAAAAATTCATTCTGAATTAATTTACAAAACTTCAAAATGGTATAATTTTCAAACAGATTGTGTAATCAAAACCAAAGAACGAGATATACAAATTATTAATCTTTTGGAAACCATTCAACTTCTCATAAAAAATGTATATGAAAAATTATATTAAAAATGGCTTTAAATATTTTCATTTAGGGCTTGTTCAGGTATGATTCAAACCACTAACTAGGGAAGGATTGAATACCTCAATTCCAATGATCCTAGGTGATGGAAGACTTAAAAAATTTAAAGACCCAATCATCAGAACCATTAAATCCAATCTTTGCAATGATCCTATCTTTTTCAAATGCTATCCAAACTTCTCTCCTACTTTAAAAGATCTAAGTCTCCTTCAATCCCTTGTTTTAAAAATAAAAATTCATGATTATGACATACTCGAAGGATCTATACCAGATGTTATGATCTATCGAGTTCACTACAAAAGTTATGAAAATTGGTTTCAAAATAAAATCCAAAATTCAAAGCACCAAAGGATAAACTCTCCTCCCCCAAATGGATCCCACTAGAGCCAACACCGTTGTTCCTTGTCCAATTATATGGAAGGATGTTACCCTTCTAGAAGATTGGCTCCTTGAAATGGCTGCACCACCACAAATTGAAGAACTCCAACCTCCTGCTGAACCAAATATGGAACTAAAATAAATTACCCAATTCCATAAAGGGACTGTAAAAATTAGGTTCCAGAGATCTCTTAGCCACAATTTCTCTGACATAGCCTCAATCTCATCCACCCACTACTTAGGAAGAGTTTCAAAAATTACCTCTTAGGTAAAAATTCCCTATGATAAGAGAAGATACTCCATTTTAGATCCACCAAGTGTATCATTTCAAACAGCCAACTATACTTCAAGAATTTTCCATTCTGTCTACACTAGACAAAATCAACCACATTGAAATCATTGAGATATGGAACCTCTTCATATTTCTCTACAAATTCCTAAACCACCACATGATGAAAATTTTCCTTCTAATTCTCCTAGCCTTTCTAAAGTCACATAAAACCTTATAAATGTCATTAAAAAAAGAGTTTCAAATTAACAAACAATTATTTTAAGATGATTTCTATGGCTCACATGTTCTTCACCAACATAAAGAAATCTAAATTGAATTTTACAACTTCATTTAAAATAAAAATGTACAAATCATATTCTTTGATTGGTTTGAAATATATGCAAAACAAAATAATATTATTTTTCCTTTCCAAATGATCAATCGTCTGACAACTTGAAACAAAACTAAAACATGACAAATTGACAAAGGCACAATTAAGTCTGATCACTCTCCTCTACAAAACATTAAAATGTCATCATAAGATAACTCACTTGGACTATAACCCCTTTATATGCCTAAAGAAAAATATAACAATAATATTAATAATATCCTTCTTCAAAATAATTCCACTAATATCCTTCTGAACACAATTGGTTCATAATTATCAAAACTTAAATAAAAAATTTCTAGAAAACTATTCTTCCAGCCTTCTAAGTTACTTCTCCACCCCAAATCCCATAAAACAAGAAAATACTCATCTTTAACCCATTCTAGGTTTCAAAGACCAATCAACAAAATATCCAAAATGGAAGAACTAAATTCCTCCAAGTAATTAAAATTCAACTTAGTCAAATAATTCCTAGTTCCTCTTTAAACTAAGTTCAAGTTCCAGATACTCTTGAACAATTCTCCCAAATAAATACCTTGGGATTCTTATCTTTGCCATATCAAACAAAAGATGAGCTCATTGAGGAATCAACCCTTTCTCGCCTTAACGGAAGAAACATACAATATTCCTCTTTTAAGGTTATTATTCCCAAAAGCACAACTCCTAACCTTAGCCATAAAACTAGGCCTAACAAAACCATTCAACTGAATTATAAAGCATCATCCCTTTATGAATGGAATATTGATGGAATGTATATATATATAACATTTTGAACCTCCTTCAACAAATGATCATGGATGCTAATGCCTGCAAAACCTAAATTGGTGCTAGAGATAAATCTATAGCAAAACTCCTGATTCTAGGATTCTCTGGCCAACTCAAAGTGTGATAAGATTTTCATCTTACCTCTGAGGAGCAAAGCTCTATTCTTGATGCTATTAAAATGGATCAAGTTGACAAAATTATTTTCGAAAATGATGATGTCTGTCATGATGTCATTGCCTCACTTATCCTTTCCATTTCTTTTTACTTTGTTGGTGACCCTTTATACCTTAAAGATAAAAATGTTGAACTACTCCCAAGCCTCCGCTGTAAAAAACTTAGTGATTTCCAATAGTAAAAAAAATACTTTTCTTACTCAAGTCATGCTCCGAGACAATTCAAACCACCATTTCTATAAAGAAAATTTTCTTGCTAGTATTTCAACCGTTATTGAGAAAAGAGTTTGAAATAATAAAAGAAGCCCATGGAAACCAAATTCTATATTACAAATTAATATTAATTATAACTACCAAAAAAAATATTCAGTAAGAATAGCATTAATCATGGCTATAAATAAATATTTATAAAAAAAATATTAATATTAATCATATAATTATACTAATTAATACAAATAGTATTGTATTATTAGTAGTTAATAACAATATTTTACTTCTATTATTAATTTATAGTAATGATTGACCATGTAATTAATTGGTAGTAGTATATGTAAATTTCTATTTTCCTACTAATTAATATTGATGAAAATTATGTTAATTGGAACCATAATAGATATGATTATAAATAAATAATGAATAATAATTAGTACTAATAAATAATCATAGTTATTATAAATAAGCAATATTATAATATTATTATAATCATTATTATCAATAATACAATAATAATTTCAATAATAATACTTAGTAATAATTGATAATAAAATAATTTTTTATGACTAGTGCATGTAAATCATAATTTTTAATAGAAGTAATAATGATGAAATTTATGTTATAAAGAATAATATTAACATAATTATACATAATCAATCAATAATATAGTTATTTAGAACACTCACATTAATATTAATTATTGATGACAGTACTTGTTAGATTAATTATGATTAGTTATAAATAAAAATTAACGAGATATCATTATTTTTAGTAATAATTAATAAGGATAAAATTTATATTAAGAGAATAATTTAATCATAATCATAAATAAATAAATAATAAGAATAATATCAATCATACTTATAATTAATTAATTATTTTTTTATTCATAAGATGAAGTCTATAAACTAATGAAAAACTATTATAAGATAAAATCTTATTCAAATATTGCATGTTTAAAGTCATCAATATACACTAATACATTAAATTTAGATAAATCGTCAAACAACTTTATTAATTGAGTTGCATTCATACACAAATTAATTTTATTGATTTAACCACATTTATACACAAATAACTTATTTCTACTAAGTATTCTACCAAATTAATATATCATATTACATTAGATTCATATTAGGGCCCTATTTGATTCATTTGTTTTTTCTTATCTAATTTGATTTGCAAAAGTTTAATTTATTTATTTTACTACTATTATTTTTTTAATTTATATTTTTTCATTTATAGTATTATTATAGTTATCATTATTATTATTTTTATAATTATTATAGTTATTATCATTAATATTATTAATGTTATATTTTTTATATTATTATTAAAATTTAGCTCTCCTGATTTGAAAATAAGATGAGGAAAACAAAGTTTAAATACTTACATTACAGATCAAGCACAAATAGTAAGAAAATGTTTTGAGGTAATATTTTTAATTGATACAAACTGAACGGTGCTATTTTGTCCTTTATGGGACAAGAATATAAGCCTTATTTTTATATCCAAATTCAATAAGTAAAATAATCTTTAAATATATCTCAGTCCATAATTTTTTTATTAGGAAATCCCAATCCAATCACCACAGAAGTCAAATCCTCAATCCATTTTCCAATCCGATCACATTCCTAATACTTGATCTCATTTGGTTCACAATATACATATATTAAACAAGTTAATATTAGTATTAAATTCCATTACGTACAGTCAAAGGGCTCACTTCCAAAGTACATATGGAATAGAAATATAGATTATACTTTCAATTTAGGTCAGAATCCTTAAAAATAGAATTATATATATATATATATATGATTTGAGAGTTATATATTTATGATTCGGAAAAAATTTCTAGGTAGAATCCCCGAACTTGCTCTGACTCTATTTTTTTTAAAATCCCTTATTAATATTCCCAAATCTGACCACAATCATCAATTTTTTTTTCCAAACTCAAATCCCAATAAAAATCTCTAACAAGGCCCTAAATCCACGTAAGGATTTTCATCCCTACATCAAAGCCTGCCATCACATAGTTCATGCTCCACCAAGCATAAACTGAGCTAAATACAAATAGCACATATTTGGAACTTCGTTGATATCAAACCTACTTTAATTTAAAGCTAGTAAAAAACTACTTATTTAACGAATGTTATTGCCAAAAAAAAAACAAAACTGGAGACTAACTTATAAGCTAATCGGAGGAGACGTCAAACACACTAAGATCAAGCTTGCGCTTCTTGCACCAAACCTACTTTAATTTCGTAAAAAGGACAACCATCGCTTCATTGCCAAAACAACGGTGGGCTAAGAAAATTGCTCTAAATATCTGGTCTGTATAAACTCCTTGAGAAGCGCTAAAGGTTTCTACATCACAACTAAGAAAATGAAGGGGTCGTATTTACTGCACACAAATCGGCATCCAGTAAAAAACAAGAAACATCTACCATCAACACCGACTCGAAAGATCGCCATCAATATTCAATATTCAGATGCAACTGCAATAATATGGGCTACTGGCTACTGTCCATCCAAGGTTCCAAGAGCCTCCTTGAGAAGTCTTTGCGCTTCTTCTCTGCTTCTGGATAAGGAAAAGAACAGTGAACTTCCATGAGAAAATTGTTCATTAGCAGATAGCATACTGGTAATGCAGCATATTTTAATAACATATCTGCACTGACGTTTCACACCAACAAAACCATAAGCAAACGTGTTCAACCATATGTCCTAACTGGGCCTACCCAAAGTAGAGCATCAAGTCGATGCAACTCTGCTGCTTGGTACCAAAGGCTACTACCTCAATTTCGTCTTCAATGTTACTAAGCAATCAAGGATGGAGTTTCAAAAAAAAATAAAGCTCGACTGAATATATGTTACACTTGGATAGGGCTGTAAACGAGCCGAGCCGAATACCCCTAGGCTTGAGTTCGACTCGTTTAACTAAATGAACCTAAAATGATGTTTGGGTTCGGCTCGTTTAGTTAAACGAGCCTAAAATGATGTTTGGGCTTGACTCGTTTAACTAAACGAACGAGCCGAATACCGAACTGGCTTAACTCATTTACAGCCCTACACTTGGACTAGCTAGGAATGGCAGCTAGCAGAAACAATTGCTTTTAATTATCGTGAGTACATACTAAAGCTAAAAGCTGCTGCCCTAGATGTGATCGACAAAATAAAATACCCAAAAGTTTGGACTTACTATCTCAACCGGTTAAAATTTTAAGAAGAAGCGATTATGCACAGACATAAAGTTCTGGCCACTCCAGGGATTGAAACTTGGAAGTACAAAACTAAAAGGACTACAGTGTTTATCCTACATAGTCTAGACTCAAAGATTTAGCATTGCATGTTGGAGATATTTTGTCGGTCTATTGGCCAAAACGTGCTTCAAGTGACCTAGGATGGGGTAGCATAGCCCTCAGTGTGGTTTGGGGCAATGCACTGAAAGTCCACGGTATTTATTAATTTCAGTGTTGGTTTTTTTTTATTAGGTATCTCTGGGCTTAATTCGTTACCTAACTTCGTTTAGATTTTCTAGGAGTATTAAATAAACTTCTTATCCTGTAAAAACAGCCTAACACGATACAAATAAACTTCTTATCCTGTAAAAACAGCACGCTACTAGTCCATCACTTAATCTATGTGCTCTTTCTTATTGTCCTGTAATTTTTCTTGCATCCGTGACAACACAGCAAATAAAAGATGCTTTGAACTCAATCGCCAGCAGTGATGGACTTGGTGCCGTTTCCTGTCCCCGAAATATCCCAGAAAATTTTTTCGGTGTCTGAATTAATACTAAAATTATTTAATTAATTTTTTTATTAAAAAAAATATTAATGATTTAAATCAACTAATATGGGTAGTAGTTTTAGGAATTTTTTATTTTTCTCTCTTAATTTTAGCACATTTGGTCTATTTTTTTTAAAAAAATACATAATATGTATACATATATAATTTTTTTTTGTAGTTTTCTCTTATCCCTGTTTCCTAAATTTTTTAAAAATGATGCTTTCGTATTTCTCTCTGTCCCGATCCCATGCAACATTCATCGCCGGTTAGCGTGAGGAATCAACTGCTCTAATGTGGACAGGGTACAACAAACATCCTTGAAGTACCAACACAGTCGAACTACCCCCAGCTTGATGAAAATTATGTTAATTGGAACCATAATAGATATGATTATAAATAAATAATGAATAATAATTAGTACTAATAAATAATCATAGTTATTATAAATAAGCAATATTATAATATTATTATAATCATTATTATCAATAATACAATAATAATTTCAATAATCCGTGACAACACAGCAAATAAAAGATGCTTTGAACTCAATCGCCAGCAGTGATGGACTTGGTGCCATTTCCTGTCCCCGAAATATCCCAGAAAATTTTTTCGGTGTCTGAATTAGTACTAAAATTATTTAATTAATTTTTTTATTAAAAAAAATATTAATGATTTAAATCAACTAATATGGGTAGTAATTTTAGGAATTTTTTATTTTTCTCTCTTAATTTTAGCACATTTGGTCTATTTTTTTTTAAAAAAAATACATAATATGTATACATATATAATTTTTTTTGTAGTTTTCTCTTATCCCTGTTTCCTAAATTTTTTAAAAATGATGCTTTCGTATTTCTCTCTGTCCCGATCCTATGCAACATTCATCGCCGGTTAGCGTGAGGAATCAACTGCTCTAATGTGGACAGGGTACAACAAACATCCTTGAAGTACCAACACAGTCGAACTACCCCCAGCTCCCCCCCCCCCCCAAAAAACACACACACATACACACGCACCCACTCCAAAAAACAAATGAAAAAGAAGAAACCAAGGGCACGTGTAGGGAAAAAGTGACAAATGAGGCGCAGGGAAACAAGTACACAAACTGAGTCTCGTGTACGAATCTTACATTCAAAATTCAAATCCCTTCCCATTTACAATTGTTAGAAAACACTAGGGGCATTAACTTGATGCCAGCATATCATGGCTTACTTATTCTTTTTTTTTTTTTAGGCATCCCCAGCAATTAACCACGCTCATTACTGAAATCTCATTTCTTATATCAAGTAGGAACAACATAACCACTAAAGATGCATCAACCAAAAAAACATTTCAATAAGTCATAGTTAATTAGGGAAGCAAATATGAAACAACAGACCTCTTAATGTCCTCCACAGCTTGTTTACGGCGTTTTATTTGAAGCTCAAGGGCATGGACCAATGTTGCTCTAGCCTAAAAAGCAAAAGATGCCACATAAGTACAATATCCACAGAAATAAGAAACACAAACAGACGAGGAAACTAGAGAAATATAAAGAACAGACTGGCATCCACAACCTGGTGAGGCCGCAAGGAGTTGAGGAGGTGATGTAAGTTCTTGAATATAAGAGATATCTCTTCCACTCTCCTAGCATACTGAGATGGTCTTTCAACAAGAATATCAGCTAGCTCCAAAATATGCAGCTGCAATTCTCGGTTAAGTGACTTGAGTTCCTTCTTGAAATCTACATCAGATTATTTCACTCATTATATGTCATTATCACTTATCCATCAAAATAACATTGAAACTAAATCGTTTTTGTGCTATGTAAAACAGAAAAGCATTAGTATCCATCATCCCTCACAATAGGACATCCATGTTATGAAGTGAGGAAAAAGTGATACCTTTCAAGCAATGGATGTATCAATTCTCAGAAGACATACCTCAAGCTTCTCAGTTTTTGTCTATATAAAGGAGATAATATGATGAAGGGCACAAAGGCTTAAGAAGGATTCAGCTCACTGCACTATTACAACGTAAGGTGGGTCTGAAGTGTAAATTGCATATTTTCCAAAGTATTTGTTACTGATTCCAACCAGCATCAACATCAAAGGTTTATGCATCAAATTTAATGTTCAACTCAATTTCACATCAAAGCTTCTTTAAAACACACAAAAAACCACTCATGTCAAAACTGCACCAATTTAGCCGGAAAAAGGACATTAAATGCTGGAGATAAGAGCAGAAACACCACAAACAGGTCAGATTTTAGTCGAAGCCAGAAAAAAATAGCAGCATTTATCGATCAGACTGCAGGACTCTTTTAGGAGAATAACTGACTAGTTAGGTTCATTGTGATTCGGGTAGCTCTACTATTATTCAGCTAAATTAGTCTACTAAAGTTAGCTCAGATTGTAACTGAGCTTTGTAGAAATACATCACAGTAAAACAAACTAGACCTATGAAATAACTATTTCATCTTCCTATCTTCACCTCTTCTCTCCCTAACAGATAAACAAATCTCAGTTCACGTTCTTCGAATGGCATTGTGGTATCCGAGACTAGAAAGCATTCTGACACAATCAACTTAGTTGTCAGTTCAAAGCCCTAATCAATTTTTTGTTGCACCTTCATTTCTACGATTCAATGGAATTTGCAAAACAAAGTTCAAATGAGTTCCTATGAAATTTTCCTCCACATTAGAAGTGTGTTGAGCCAAGAACAGAGAATAGAAGTCTAAAATCTTAATTATGGCTGTTTCATTCTTTCTCTGCTCATGAAAGTTCAACACAATAGCCATTGCAATGCAAAGCACTTGGCTTGGAGCAGTAGAAGGAACATATATTATACATCATGCCAAACCTAAGAAAGTATTACATGAATGTTCTACTATACTAGATATTCAATAATAGGTACATAAAATTTTAATGAACTTGAAAGATATTGTATTAAAAAGTAATCTATATGGAGCTTGTGACACATACATTTTTGCTTGGGGACTTAGATGCGTAACAGATTACATGGAAATTATAAGGCAACATGTAGCTAGTTTGACAGAGCCAATAGCCTTTTGTATTGGATTACAACTCGAGGGTAATAGTGATTTCTTATAAAAAAAATAACAACTAACTCTCAGGCTGGAGGTTATCCTATAGATGTTGCATCCATACATGTTTAATATGTAAATCATAGTATTCACTCTAATGGGGGTTGGAATGAAAGCAAAAAATACTTTCCTCGAAATATAGACAAATGGAAGTTTAACTCCAGAAAACCCTCTATGAAGGCTCTTAGAACTTAATTGATTTTTCTCCATGTAGAATAATCCATTTATCGGATAATCAATGCAAGGCTACTTTACCCATTTTACATTTCACGAAAGATTGGCTGAACTAAAGTATAAGCTGCATCATAAAGAAAAAAAATGGCATTGAAATTTAATTTTGTGAACAATTCAAGTTTAATGCTCGTATCTATAATTGCTTAAAAAATTCCAATATACATGCATTATTGGACCATTTGAATAACAGATAACAAGATCTTATGAAAATGGAAGCATTTTGCATAGAAGATGTAAAATAGATAGAGTACACTAGAAAAGTTTGCAACTGATTGATCAATCAGACTATATCATAACAACATTGAATCCCATGTCAACCAAACTATACGTAATCCACAATATGTATGGATGGTATGAAGAAGACCAGAAACAAGCATAGATTTGTCAATGGAGCTTGTCCTTACAGCTACAGATACTACAGATTCTACTATGTAAACACAATAGGAGAGCCGTAATAAGATGGTGTTTTCGTAAACCCACCAAGGTTTGCTTTAAGGCCGCATGATCAATTCCCATCCTGTCCATACAAATTTGGTGGATGGCATACCTCGCCCAAAACAACCCCTCAGGGTTAGCAAGAACTTAACCCCTCCTGCTTGAGGGAGGACTTGTACAAGGGGTCATATGGGTGTACAGCTCATCATACCACTCTTGAGTTAATGTATGATATCTTCTTGGCTTAGGTTATGTTCTCCTCACATGATTTTGATAATTATAAAAATAATATAAATTTAATGATAATAAACATAATAATGATAATAATAATAAACAATAGTAATAGTAGTAATAAAAAAAATTATGGCTCTCACGACAGTAAAATAATAACAACAATAACACATCAAAGTTTTTCAGTCTGATTAGATCAGATTATAAAAAATAAGACGAAGAAAACATAGCCTCACTCACTTTGTTAGTAAGGGTATAGCAGAAAGTGTCGTATATTGCACATCAGCACCCAAGATCTGGAATGTTTGAATCACAACGTATCAAACGGAGCTTTATTCCAATTGAGAAAACTTGTCGAAGGATGCCTACTTGACTAATATTTAACAACAAAAGCACAAATTCAGCAAGTCAGTGAGTAATTCAGTGTGTTTTTGAGGGCTGCAGTTTATTATCTAATGACTACTTCATCTGATTTTCACACAGATTAATATTCTCAAATGACGACACTCCTCAGTTCTCAACCAACACAATATTAACAGTTGGGATATTCCAGGAACAATGACTAATTCATCTGGTTCCAATTCCCTACAGGCCTGTAATAATATTTGTCTCTCAACTTCGCCCAAAGAACCTAAAGATCATACATGATGGTTGCCTTGGATCATATCACGCCTTATCTTTCTCATTTGGAAATATACTGCCCTGAATTTACCACTCCTGAATCACAACTTCAAATAGACAACAAGTCAAAGCCATACATACTGGATCTGCTAAATTGAATTTCATAGTCTCATACTAATGCACTACATGACCTGATATCCGTTTCAGCATGCTGTCTACAAGCAACTGAATATATACTTGCTGCTAGAGTCATTTCAAATCCTTCCCGTTGCCTTCTTCAGGACCATTCATTGAAGAAGCAAGTGAATCTTGGAAAAGAGGCCGGGGTACTTTATTTTGCGGACAACAAATTTTGTACAAGAGGAAATGGGGTATTTTAGATTAGTTCTTAATCTATTGAAGTCCTGCAGTCACAATGACTCTTCTTGCGATCATGATTTTGTTGTTGTTGTGACATTGACATTTAGCTACGTAGACTTGATAGCTTTACCTTCGAGTTTATGAGCAACTTCAATAATGGGTTACTTGCAAACAAAACACAGGAAAAATTCAACGCATCAAATATGCCCTAAATCTAGATTACACAAACAAATCCTGCCCTCAAAGTTCCGATTCATTGAATAAAGTCTTGACTCCTTTACACAAACAACACCAACGTTTACCATTTGGTTTCCAGTGGTAAATAGCAGCAGTCTTCCACCAGACCTAAGGGAATTTGTTAGGAGGATAATAATTGAAAGTTAATTTCATTGTAACTAGTTAAACTGCAATAGCAATAAGTTTAATTCGTCCATTATAATCAGCTCAGAATGCAACTGAACCGTGCGTAAAAATGCATCAATCATCATGTAGATAAAAAGAACCTAGGTCTATGAAATAATTCATTCATCCTCCTCTCTTATCCACTCTATACCTTATATACAGCCCCCGTTTTAAGTCTTTTGGATTGCAACATTAAGTGATAGAATTATAGCAGAATTTCACCAAAAACAGAACCCCCTTTCCGCAAAATATAAATTTATGAATACCTATATTTGGTCCTTTCGGATACAATTGCCGAACCCCTTGCTCTTCTAAGCTTGGCAGCACGTCATCGGTCTACAAAAACATATCAATGACAAAATTACCGCCTCGTAGTAGAAAGCATGGAAAAAAAAACGAAAATGCGCATCGAAAGTTAGCAAAAATGGACCCGAAAATAAATTGAACGATTTCACCAGCACACTTCCAGCTACACCAATAAAAACGAGTTAAGTGCTAATTCGCAGGGGGGCAAAGAAGAAATTCACAGTGTAATTAGCGCCATAGCAAACATAAGTGCCCTCGATCGGAGGGGGTGGCTCCGGCGCTGATTTAGGATTTTGAATGTAGTCTTTGTACAACTTGTAGTATGGAGGTGGCGGTGGATAAGTTGCTGTCGCAGCCATAATCGTTCACAATGCTTCTTCGAATGCAGCAGCGGCGCTGGCTCCCTGAAACAGTTGCTGGTATTGGGGCTGAGTGGTGGGGAGTCTGGGGATCCAACGTTGCGCCAGCGAGCAGTGTTGGACAGAACCGGGGACAAAAAAATGTAGACGTGGAAAAACGGAAAAATATTGTTTTTTAAAAATTTAGAAAAAAAATGACAGAAAACAGTAAAAAAAATATTACACACACACATATATATTATATTTTAAAAAATAGATTAAATCTATTAAAATTAAAAGAGAAAAATAAAAAATTAAATCCACTACCTACTTTAGTTTATATATATTATTAATAAAATTTAAAAATAAATAATTTAATAAAAATTAATTAGATATTTTTGATACTGATTCTAACAAAAAAATTTATGATGGAAAATGTTGAGGGGACATTTCTAGAAGGAAAAAAAATCACACAAGTACACACTTAAATCCACTACCTACTTTAATCGATGTCAACTATTAATAAATTTTAAAAATAAATAAATAAATAAAAATTAATTATATGCTTTTAATATCGATTTCGACACAAATTTTGATAGAAAATGGTGAGGTGATGTTTTCAACATATAAAAATTTTAATAGGACACAAAGAAAAAAAAAATAATTAGACATTTTTAATATTGACTCTGATACTAAAAAGTTTTTGAGACGAAAAACGATGAGGATATGTTTCCGTTTCTATGCTTAAGAGGTAAGCAGTATTGTAACACTAATTTTTAACAGCAATAAAAATATTGTATGAAAATACGATTTGTATGAGTAAAACACAAAAGGTATGAAACCATAATATCTAATATCAAGAGAGATGTTTATTAATTAATGGACAAAGTACTAAAAATATTTGAAAATTTTAAAACTTAAGGGAAATTTATAATATATATAAACTAAGTTAAAAAATTACAATGCTCTAATAAAATTTTAAAAGTTAATTGTGGGATTTAAAAATGAGAGTACAAAACTTAATGATTAAAAAAATATATAAAATAAAATTTTAAACAAAGAATATTTGATCATCCTTATATTCATCCCAACTTTTGTAATGACATAATTTATATAAATTACAGTAACGGGAATCTTCTGGTAGGAAGACTTGTACCACTCCAAAGCCTTTACAGAATTAGTTGAAATAGTAAATTACAAGTCTTTTAAGGAGTTAATATGCTCACCTAACACAAATCACGTAGTAACAACAATCAAGCATAACGCAAGGAAAAAAGTATACATTTAAATACAATTTCTTAAAAAACCTTAACCATCCAAATAAAGTGTCATCCACTTCTTGGCAAAAAAAAAAAAAGGTTACCATAAAGCAAACTTCACTTTTTCTCATATTATTAAGCCGTATTAGGTGAGTATCTAATAACTTCGACTCCACTGAGAAATTGATCATATCTTATCATTTAGGTAATGCTGCCATGTAGAAGTTACTTCATCTAAAAAAAGTAACTCGAAGAACTTCATGTAACTTAGAGCGACTTCTAATAACTTATCGTGGCTCATAATAGTTCATAGTATAGTAATTCCTTCGCTCCAAGATAGCTAGTTAAAGAGTGTACACAAGCCAACTAGAGCTCTGACTCCTAAAATATGTGTATCCTCATAAGATTTGTGAGTTAACTTATGGTGGGTAGAAATAGATCCTCAAAACCGAAGGGTTGGCTCTTGTACTCATCTCTTACTTTCAAGTTCTCTAGATAAAACATTCATAAACATATCTTGACCACTTAGGGTCACAAATAACTCTTATACATAATAACCTTATTTTGCCTCAAACTCTTAGATTCAATTATGTAAGGTTAGCTTTAGTCAGTACTTAAACACATTAAGCCACATCATGACTAGTTAGTCATTAACCACAATTAAAACATACATAACACATAGAATGTTAACTACTTCCTTGGTAAATTCTCATTACTTGGAGTCGGACTACTCTACATTTGAACAAGTGAATTCACCGAAGCATATCACCAATGTTTAAAGAAAGATCACTTAGGATTCATACGAGCAAAAAGGCAATTGTATGAGTCTAAAATCGCAAAATAAAGCCATATGCTATTTTTAAAAAAATCACTATTCATGGTTAAAGGTTAAAATCAATGGTCAAGGTCAAAGTCAAGGCCATGGTCAATAGTTAAGGTTTGATTACCATCATTTACATATTTCACATTTTACCATTTGAAGGGTAGTTTGCTCACTTTATGTCTAATTATGATTAATCTTGATTTAATATTATAAATGTCATTAAGAGGTAATTAAAACATGATTAGTGATGAAAAACTTGGAGGTATCAATAACGTATATGAGCAGTCATGAATATCTTCAATAGATAGTGCCATTAAATATGTTCATGGACACACATGAACATATTAACCTAAGTTAGTCAAACTTCTATCAATCATAACAGAGGTTATATGAATTTAAATTATAACATATCACTTATGAAATTTATCCTATAAATGACAATAAGCATCATGGAATCATTAGATTAAACAAACCGCAAGTCTATCATTAAAAAAAAAAGATTAAAGCTTAGTCTAATAACAAAACAACACTTTTGATAGATTTGCACACTTCTATGAAAAATACTCATAACTTCTTCGGATTTAAATATTTTTCATATCGGAAAGTTATATGGAAAATGGACACATAGAGACTTCACATGAAATATTATTGGCATAAATCTATTCAAAACCAATAAATACAGGTTTTCATAATAAGTTACCCCAAAGCCACAAGCTTGAAATTATATTATTTCCTTAATCAACTAGGAGTCAAATCTTTCAAGAAACAACTTATAAATATTCTAATAATTAAAAAAACATCATATGATCCATGTTACAAAAACAATTAGACTAACTTACCAGACACACACAAAATCATACTTCCATATTGTTTTTACCATCTAAAGTGTTGTTAGATATACCTAGAGTCAAGTATAAAAAAAAAAATAGAAGGCTCTTGACAATATGTTTCTCAACCTACCAAAAACTCAAAATTAAAGCATGAGATTAATTGCATAAGATTATAAAAACAAATGGAAGGGAAAACAAAAAGAAGGATATTATTAACCAAGTGTGAGTGTTGTTGATTGTTTGAGAGCTTTAATGAGTGCTTCAAGGTGTAGTGAAAATGGGAGGCTAAAGAAGAAGAGGTAAGGATTGAATGGTTGAAGGAAAGAGGAATGGATAAACTCACGTTAGAGGAGGCTTAATCAACCAAAGAACTAAGGGAAATAAACATAGGTTGGTAAGGAGTGTTTTGTAATCATGAAATGGACACATAAGGGTAGTAAGGTGGAAGGGGGAACCAATGAGAGTTGGGAAACAATGAGGGGCATCCAAGGGAGGTGTATAAGCACGGGGTAGTGAACCAAAAACAAGAAGGATAAGGGGAATAAATGGGTGGTTAGGGAAGATGTATGTAATGATTATAGAATCTTAATCATTACTTGCACATGGAGGTTAGCCCATGTTGGGGGTGTGTGTATGTATGGTGGTGGCAAGTTGTGCTGGAATGGAGGGTTAGGATTAGATATTAAGGGAGATGGAGGATCGAGATTAAATCTTAGAAGATAATGATAATATTTAAGTGAAGAAGTTTAAATTTTGATGACATATTTTATATGAAAATAATAAAAATAAAAGTTAATTATTTTTAATTTATTTTTAACTTTAAAAATACTAAAATATAATAATCCTCAAAATTTTATAAAATTTAGATAACTAAAAAGATAGTTTTCAGGCATCAAATATGATAGAACAAACTAAGATATTTTTGTCGAGATATTGCCTTTCTATTTATGAAAATAACTGGAAAAATCTAAAAAAATTCAAATATGATCAAACTATAATGATTTATGATAAGTTAGATGACCAAAGTAGCTTGAAAAATCTCACAAGACAAAGGTGAACCTAGTAATAATTCTTGAGTTGAAATTTATATCTCTATACTAGCCATTTTATGTACATTGTTCGATGTACAAAACAAGCTATAAATATTAGAAAATCTGAAAAGAAGCATAAGTTAGTATACATACATTAAATGCGTCTGATATATAGTAATGTGATTGTCTGCCTTAATCCATATTAAAATTGTCATTTTTAATTTAGTTATTTTTAACTTCATGTTTTTTTACTATAATCATAATTTTCTCATTATGTTAGCTCAAATATATAACAAGCATGAATCGGGAATAATGCAGTGGAAAACGATTAAAGTAAATTGGCCTAGAGTGGAACTACTGCTATCAACCAGTTCATTCCAAACACCTACCGACTCTTTATTGATATACACGAATTAGTAATTTTCTATGCAATCTTTTTACCTAAAATTCTCCCCATTATATAATGGTTATCAGATTGAGATTAGCAATATAGTAGGAACATAATATAAAATCAGACTAAACACACAGAGAAGATAGATTTAAGTTTTTTATTTTTTAATGAGCCGGAATTGGAAAGAGATAATTGAAAGGAGAAAGAACCCAAACTTCCCGACCTTCCTCATGCTTTACCATGCCAACTACGATAAACGATGAGAACCGCACCTAGAGAGCAGATTAGATTATATTATACAGGCAAACAAATAACCAACTACAGGTACACTTCCTCGAATTTTTAAGTTCATGACAATCAATCTTAAGCACTAGTTTCGGTGTGATGGTTTAAGTAAAAAGGCGCTTGCATGCGTCTTAATTAATAAATTATTAGTAAAAATAGTGCTAATTATAACTATGAAAAAATTTAATTGCAGCGATAGATAAATAAGCAAAGGATAATAATATTAATCAAAAGGGTAAAATAATAATATAAAATATTATTAATTATACTTATAAATAAATGATCAATAGGAATGATATGAGCTATAATATTAAAGCAATAAATAGCTAGAATAATATTGATCATAAGTACAAATAAACATTTAATAAGAATAATATTAATCATGCTCATCAATTAATAATTATCAAAAACCAAGCCTAATATTAATCATAATTATATTAAAAATTATTAATAAGAATAATATTAAAATAGTATTGTACAATTAATAGTTAATAACAATATTTTGTTATTTTATTATCAACTGATTCTAATAAGAATAATATTACAGATTATTGATAATGACAAATAATATAATTAATTAATAGTGATATACGTAAACTATTATTTTTCATGATAAAGCATTATGTTAAGTAGAAGCATAATATATG
This sequence comes from Tamarix chinensis, assembly GCA_030549775.1. Taxonomy (NCBI): domain Eukaryota; kingdom Viridiplantae; phylum Streptophyta; class Magnoliopsida; order Caryophyllales; family Tamaricaceae; genus Tamarix; species Tamarix chinensis. Next base: position 84,393,311 of record CM060178.1, read on the forward strand.
TAATTATATATAAATAAAAATTATTACTATTAATGAATAATCATAATTAGCATAAATATATACTATTTTAACATGATCGTCATCATCATTATTAAGATTATAATGATTTTTAATAATCGATAACAAATAGTTATTTATGATTGGTCTATGTAAAGCATAACTTTTAATATTAATAATAATGATGGAAATCATGCTATTAAGAATCATAGTAATTATAATTATAACCAATTAATTAATAATATAACTATTCATAACATTCATGTTAATATTAATAATTATTGATGGTAATTGTTATTATTATTAAAATAATACTTGTTAGAATAGCAATAATAATAATAATAATAATTAGTAATAGTTAAAAAGTAATGAGATATCATTAATTTGAGTAATAATTGATATGGATAAAAAATTATATTATGAAAATAATGTAATATTAATTATAGGTAAAAAAAAACATAAGAAAAATAATATCAATTATACTTATAAATAGTTAATAAGTATTGATAAGCTAAAATCTATAAACTAATGAAAAAATATCATGTGATAAAACCTTATTTAGATATCATATGTATAAAGTTGTCAATATACGGTAATTCATTTAAATTTAGATAAATTGTCAGACAACTTCGTTTATTATGCCACTTTCATACATAAATGACTTATGTGTATCAAGTATTGCACCAAATTAATATTTTAGAGTTGATTGGGTTTAGATTACATACTTACGTAAGTGGTCAGGTCTAAATGATAATAAAATATTATACAAATGTAGATGATGCTATTTTATCCTCTTTTTATTTAGAAGATGGAAAACATCAAAGTCTGCCATGACATAGCTCTTGTTATTCTGAAAATATAAACCTAGTTCCATACAAAATTACAAAGAGTCCATTTTTAAAACTTAGACAATTTGCATTTGAGATACTCAACCAAAAAAGAATAAGAACCCCAAATTTATAAATATTAGAATTTTATGTTTCTAAAAGTTTAAGAACCACGACCTTTGGTTTTACTATAGTTCGACTGCTATTAAAATTGAATATAAAAATAATCATTTAAAAAAATAGATATCTATATTAATATAAAAAAAAGTATTAGGTACAACATTATCTTTTAAAAATTAAATAGATAGGGTTATAGATTAAAAGTTTTTGAACCATTAATGTAGAAGTAAAATTATATTGGTTCTTTTATTGATATCATAACATCTATGTTTTTTTTTACCCAAAAGTATTTATAGAAACACAAAATTGATACTCTAATGTAAATGCTCTTAGTGAATATATACTTTAATTTAAAGCTATTACAAAAACCTATAAACCTATATATTAAATATTTTTTTATTAAAAAATTTAGAGACTAACTTATAAGCTAATTGGAGGGCATATGAAACACACACTAAAGATCAAGCTTGACCCCACCCCCCCTTTTTTCTCTTTTTTTTTCTTTTTTTACCAAACCTACTTTAATTTTGTAGAAATGGCAATCATCGATTGATTAAAACAATGATTGGTCAAGAAAATTTTCTAAATATTAAGAGTATTTATGAATAAGATATCCGATATTTCATATATCCACTAAATTTTTTAAATATTTGAAAGATTAAATATGCAAAATATAACTTTAAATATCCAACAATTTATATATCTAAAAATTTAAATTAGATAACAAATAATCCATTAAATATCAAAATATTTCAAATAAACACAAGCATATCAAATAAAAAATTATTTGATTAAAAAAATAACAAATTAATTAAATTTCAACTGATATAATCCAATAATTTAATTTAAATTTTAAATTAAATTATATTCAATTAGTAATATCAAATTTTAAATAATATTTAAATATTCAATCAAAATCGTAATTAAAACACATAAAATTTATTCACAATAAACACTCTCATTTTAAATTATACACACACATATATATATTTATATACAATACAATTATACAAAAAATAAAAAATATTTAAAGTGTTTGTATATATATAATTTATCAGATTAAATATCCTATTTATTTAATCTTTTATTAATTGAATCAATTATTTAATTTTTCAGACAGTATCAAATTATAATATAAATGGCCCCGTTAAATATCTAGTCACTAGGATCTCCCAGATTTGAATTCCACCGTTGACATACATGATGGTTTCCCAACCACCGTCCCCACCCCCAAAAACCCGAGAGTCGAATACTTGAACTAACAAAATAAACACAACACCTTGAGGAGCGCTACAGCTTTCTACATCACAAGTAAGAGAATGATGGTGTCGTATTTACTATTAGCTATACACACATCGACTTCCAGTGGAAAAAAAAAAAAAAATCAACCATCAACACTGACTCGAAAGATCAACATCAATATTCAGATGCAACTGCAACAATACGGGCTACTGTCTACTTTCCATCCAAGGTTCCAAGGGCCTCCTTGAGAAGTCTTTGCGCTTCTTCTCTCCTTCTGGATAAGGGAACGAACAGTGACCTTCCATGAGAAAATTATACACTAACAGATAGCGCATATAAACTGGTAATGCAGAATGCAAAAGAATTACATATTTGCACTCACCAATACCACCATAAACAAATGTTTTCAAACATTATGTCCAAACAGGGCTTGCCAAAGTAGAGCATCAAGTCGATGCATCTCTGCTACTTGGTACCAAGGCTGCTACCTCAGTTTCATCCCCAATGTTACTAAGCAATCAAGGATGGAGTCGAACCCAAAATCTAAAGTTGACTGAATATATGTTACACTTAGACTAGGAATGGCTGCTAGCTGAAAAGATTGCTTTTAATAATCGTGAGTATATGCTCTTAAGGAACCTTTCCTTTTAATCTGGTTATGTATGGAAGTACAACTAAAGCTAAAAGCTGCTACCCTAGATATGATCGACTGAATAAAATACTCAAAAATTAGGACTAAGCAATATCTTAACCGCTCAAATTACTAAGAAGATGAGATTATGCAGAAAGTTATAAAGTTCTGGCCACTCCAGGGATTGAAACTTCAAAGTACAAAACTAAAAAGACTAGTGTTTCGCCTACGTAGTCTAGACTCAAATTTAATATTTGCATGTTGGACTTACTTTTGTCAGTCTATCCGCCAAAACGTGCTTCGAGTGATCTAGGACAGTCCACGGCATATATTAGTTTCCGTGTTGGGTTCTATTTTATTAGTTCTCTCTGGGCCCAATTTGTTACCTTTGTTTAGATTTTCAAGGAGTATTATATAAACTTCTTATTCTGTAAACACAGCCTCACGCAACACAAATCGATCTCTATAACGTAAACATAGCTAACACACCGCGAGTCAACCAATTAATTTATGTCTCCTTATTGTTCTGTGATTTTTCTCCCATCCATAACAGCAATGCAAATAAAAAGTTCTTTGAACTCAGTTGCTAGTAAAGATTGTGGAACCAACAGCTCTACTGCGGACATGGTACAACAAATATCCTTGCAGTACCAAAACACTCGTACAACCCCCCCCCCCACGCCCCAACCAAAAAAAAAATGAAAAAGAAAAAAAGGGGACAGATGCTGGGAAGTGACCATCAGTGAGGCAAGGCAAAACAAGTACACAACCCGAGTATAGTGTATGTATCTTGCAATCAAATTTCAAACCCCTTCCCAGTTAGCATTGTTAGCAAAACATTAGGGACAATCACTTGATGTCAACGTATCATGGCTTGCGTATTCTTTTCTTTTTTGAAGCATACCTGGCAATTAACCATGCTCATTACTGAAATCACATTTCTTTGTTCAAGTAGGAACAACTTAATCACCAAAGATGCATCAACCAAAAAAGTAAACGCATGTATGAAACAACAGACCTCTTAATGTCCTCCACAGCTTGTTTACGGCGCTGTATTTGAAGTTCAAGGACATGAATCAATGTTGCTCTAGCCTAAAAGGCAAAAGATGTCACATATATGCAAAATTTTCCACAGAAATAAGAAATATGAACTGACAACAAAACCAGAGGAAAATAAAGAACAGACTGGCATGCACAACCTGGTGAGGCCGCAAGGAGTTGAGGAGGTGATGTAAGTTCTTGAATATAAGAGAGATCTCTTCCACTCTCCTAGCATATTGTGATGGTCTCTCAACAAGAATATCAGCTAGCTCCAAAATATGCAGCTGCAATTCTCGGTTAAGTGACTTGAGTTCCTTCTTGAAATCTACATCAGATTATTTCACTCATTATATGTCATTATCACTTATCCATCAAAATAACATTGAAACTAAACCGTTTTTGTGCCATGTAAAACAGAAAAGCATTAGTATCCATCATCCCTCACAATAGGACATCCATGTTATGAAGTGAGGAAAAAGTGATACCTTTCAAGCAATGGATGTATCAGTTCTCAAAAGACATACCTCAAGCTTCTCAGTTTTTGTCTGTATAAAGGAGGTAATATAATGAAGGGCACAAAGGCTTAAGAAAGATTCAGCTTACTGCACTATTACAACATAAGGCGGGTCTGAAGTGTAAATTGCATATTTGCCAAAGCATTTGTTACTGACTCCAACCAGCACCAACATCAAAGGTTCATGCATCAAATTTGTAATATTCCACTCAATTTCACATCAACAGCTTCTTTAAAACACACAAAAAACCAACTGCACCAATTTTGCCAGCAAAAGGACATTAAATGCTGGAGATAAGAGCAGAAGCACCACAAACAGTTCAGATTTTGGTCAAAGCCAGAAAAAAATAGCAGCAGTTATTGACCAGACTTGCGGGAGTCTTTTAGGAGAATAACTGAATAGTTAGGTCCATTGTGATTAGTGTAACTTTACTATTAATTAGCCAACTAAAGTTAGCTCAGATTGTAACTGAGCTTTGTAAAAATACATCACAGTAAAATAAACTAGGCCTACGAAATAACTATTTCATCCTCCTGTCTTCTCCTCTTCTCTCCATAACAGATAAACAAATAAGCCAGATCTTGGTGCAATATAAATTGCCACATTTGAAATAGGAAACTAATAAAATTTGCCCAAATATTCATTGGAATTGGACAAGGAAGAGAGATCGGGATGGAAGCTCAAAAAATATCTGAAAATTTGTGGATCAAAGCACCAAAAAACAAACTAATAAATAGATGGTAAAAGAAGAGGCAAACGCTCCAAACCGCCACTGCTCAACCACCTCCAATTGACCAATGCCAATGGAGGAAGAACATTTGACAACATTCGGAAAGGTGGAGTGATATTCGGATGGTAAAATCATATCAGAAAATTAAAACACTAAAAATATAGGGTCTTGGGATCAAAGGCCGCCACACCACACCCACATCCTACTTGTATCGGTCAAGCAGGCGGCGGCGATGCACGCGAGTATGTGGTTCAAGCCCATCCCAACATACCACTAAAAACTGCCCAAGTGACTTTCTCAAAACAAGGTGGAGAAGTAAGAGAATATAAACTAAACATTTTCACACCCACCCAACCAATGTAGGATATTGATAAAAGGCAGTGACCGCACAAAGATACAGCAGTATTGTCATTGTTCCAATAATCCTCCACCAATGGCAAATCAGTTACCAAAAAAAAAACACTAAGCAAAAGAAGGAATAACACTTAAGTAACAATATCACAATGATTGAATTGATACATAGTTAGGTGAGGCAACAATTATGTCAAGGGAGTGAACAAATCTTGAATTATCTTAATCCCAATTGCAAACCCCACAACACATGCCTTACCTTAAATCTTGTAACTTTCGCAATAATAAAACAAGAGCTCTTAATCGCCATACACACGTCTTGGGTACTCATGAGTACTCTAGAAACACAACCTTAGTCTTTCATAAAAACGGCCCACATTCACACTCACTTAGATGAATCCATCAAGTGCGTCTCATAAGCACTACCTCACAAGGTTATGGACTCATTAAAAACATGAAAATGCTCAAGCTCAGATATGTCAAGCATTGAGTTTATCAGATCCGTCTCACTAGGACTACCCAAAATTAGAAAGGCTACGAACTCATTAAGAGACTAATCTTTGCCTGACAAAACACTACCACATGCCATAGTGTAATAAAGTAATCATATGCCTTCGTTTGACCAAAAGTAGTATCCACCATACTTTCCTCAACTCAAGGCTTAAGCCCCATCTCCTCTACAATTCATAAGACCCTCCAAAAGAAGATCTGCCAGATCACAGAGAAACTCTAAGAACACACCGTTCTTCAATAGTTGTATTACAGAACTGTATTTTACATAAATGTATCTCTTTTTACCATTGTACACACTTTTCTTAGCAACACAAATAGGTGCCTGTGAATCATAATGCGAGGAAATTGGTATATTTGATTTCTCCACAATGGCTCATTGACTAACAAATCCCTCAACCATTCTACCTCTTGACCCGTCACCTTAAGAGCAAAAAACTTGGACTCCATCATAGACCAAGCAATATAAGTCAGCTTAACAGATATCTATGGCATAGCTCCTCTTCCCAGTGCAATAACATATCCGCTGGTAGAACTAACCTCACCATTATCAGAAATTCAATTAGCACCAATAAATCCTTTTAATACAGTAGAAAATTTACAAAAATACAAACATCAATCATTGGTACCCTTAAAGTATCTAAGTAAGTGATGAGGTGCAGTCTAATGACATCTATCTAGATTGTGAGTATACCTACTTAGTCAACTCACAACATATGCTATATCAGAACTAGTATAACTTATTATTTTAGCATGTTCTTCTTGTAAAACACTAGAACCTTGATTCTTTTTCAAATGAATTCTACCATTGTAGGAAGTTTTCCAAGCAATTTTATCATGACAATCAAAATTTTCCAATATTTTATCAACGTAGTGTGACTGACTCAAGTAAAATTCATTCTCGGTTTTTCTCAATTTAATATCAAGAATTACATCAATTTCTCCAAAATCTTTCAATAACAAAGTGAGAGGACAAAAAAGATTTGGTTTCATTAACCGCATCCACATTAGTACCAAGAACTAGCATGTCATCAACATACAAATATATAATTACACAATCATGTCCAAACATCATAAAATAAACACAAGAATCAAATGCACTCACATTACAACCATCATCGCTCACTAAAGTTTGACTAAATATTTCATACCATTGTTTAGGAGCTTGTTTAAGGTCATACAATGACTTTTTCAATCTACACACTTTGTTCTCCTGACATTCAACCACACCACCTTTGGGCTACTCCACATAAATTTCTTCTTTAAGGTCAGCATTTAAAAAATATAATTTTAACATCCATTTAATAAACTACATGTTTAAGTATAGCAACCAAAGCGACCAAAGAACAAATTATGGCTATCTTCCTCACAAGAGAATAAGTATTGAAAAAGTCAACATTTTTCTTTTGTTTAGAGCTTATAGCTACCAAACGAGCCTTAAACTTATTAATGGTCCATCAATTCTCAATTTCTTTCTACAGATCCATTTGTATTTAATCGGTTTACTTGTTCTATGCAAATCAACTAATTCCCAAGTGTGATTAGAAAAAATTAACTCTAATTCATTACTAATTGCCTCTTTCCAGAAACTAGCATCAATTGAGATTACAGTTTTACTATATGATTCCAGATCTTCTTCAACCAAAATTCAAACACAAAGTCCTCTGATCCAATCCAAATCATCATTTTTCAATAAGAAATAGTCACAAAATCAGGTCCAAAACTAGTTTCTGTTCTATGTCTTTTACTTCTCCTAGGCTCAACAATATCATCATTCACAGCATCAAAGGAAGGAAACTGTTCCAAACCACCTCCAATTATCCAGCGCTAATGGAAGAAGAACAATTGACAACGTTTGGGAAGGTGGGGCAAAATTCGGACTAGAAAAAAAGGTGGTTAAACCGTAGCAGAAAATTAAAATGGCAAAAATATAGGGTCTCGGAATCAAAGACTTCATCCAGCCCGGCCTAGGCGGGCAGAGATATGCACACATGTGTGGTTCAGATCCATCCCATCAGACCACCCATAACAGCCAAAGTAACTTTCTCAAACCAAGTTAGAGAAGTAAGGGAATATAAACTGAACGTTTTCACACCTACCCCACCGATGTGGGATATTGATAAAAGGCAATGACTGCACAAAGATACAGAAGGTGCCAGTATTGCCATTGTTCCAACACAGGACAAATTCAACGTGTTAAATATACCCTAAATCTAGCTTATACAAACAAATCCTGTCCTCAAAGTTCTGATGTATTGAATAAATTCTCGACTCCTTTACACAAACAACAACAACATGTACCATTTAAGTTGGACCTCTGGTCTCCAGTGCAAAATGGCAGCATTCATCCACCAGACCTTGGGGAGTTTGTTGGGAGGATAATAAACGAAAGTCAGTTTCATCGTAACTAGTTTAACTATTGTGTAAACATGCATCAATCATCCTGTTCATAAAAAGAACCTAGATCTATAAAATAATTCATTCAACCTCCTCTCTTATCTACTCTCTATCCTATAGACAATCCCCAGTTCAAGTCTTTTCGAATGTAACATTAAGCGATAGAAATATAGCAGAATTTCACCAAACAGAGAACCCCCTTTCCACAAAATATAAATTTATGAATACCTATATTTGGTCCTTTCGGATACAACTGCCGAACCCCTTGCTCTTCTAAGCTTGGCAGCACGTCATCGGTCTACAAAAACAAATCAATGACAAAATTACCGCCTCGTAGTAGAAGGCATGTTAAAGAAATAAAATCTGCATCGAAAGTTTGCACAACTATAAAAACAGAAATGCATCAAAAAATAAATTGAACAATTCGACCAGCACACTGGTCAAGTGCTAACTCGCAGGGTGACAAAGAAGAAACTCACAGTGTAATTAGCGCCATAGCAAACATAAGTACCCTCGATCGGAGGGGGTGGCTCCGGCGCTGATTCAGGATTTTGGATGTAGTCTTTGTACAACTTGTAGTACGGAGGTGGCGGTGGATAAGTTGCTGTCGCAGCCATAATCGTTCACAATTCGGATGCAGCAGCAGCGGTGGCTGCCTGAACAGTTATTGGTATTGGTGCTCGGTGGTGGGCACCCGACGTTACGCCAGCAGGAAGCAGCAGAAGATTATAGAGGCCTTAGTCGTTTGCCGGAAGAATTGGAGTTAGGATATTGGTCGCAGTGCAGGGATGGAGGAACTGACGTGAATGGTTTAGAGTTGTGGGGTGGTAATACTGGTGGAAGGTGGATGGGGTTTTCTATAAACACACAGTTCGGAAAATAATTGTTTTTAATTTCTTTTTATGTACAACTCTACGCAGCGTCTGGCGAAAGGAGGCCGTCTGATTTTGATTTCTGGGACCCAGATCGGTGCTGCCCGTGACGGTGGTTCGGCCGCGATCTGCTCGTGGATTTCGAACATCTTATTTTTTTCGATCGAACGTGTTCTCGACCTGTTGCTGGTTTGTGACCATTGCGTGCTGCCGTGGCGTAAGGCGCCGAACAGGACGGCTGGAAACAAGGTTCTGTGGCCGGCGGCTAACCTAACCCAGGGCATAAATTATATCGTGGGACGCTGTCATTTATTTAATTTTTATATAAATGTTATTAAGATATATGGAGTAATTTTCATTAAAAAAATTTTGACTGAAAATTACGGAAGATTATGCACCTTTTTTTTTTCTTTTCTTTCTAACACATATCGTCTACCTTAATTTTAAATTTTATAAATAATTTTTAATTTGGGCAGTTAATTTTTTTTTAAAAGTATACAAAAATGTTCCTTAGTTTGTTTTCTATAAATAGACATTAATATAAATATATTTTTTACATAAAGATAAAAGTATATGTTCATCAAAGATAAGTTCATCACATCTTATAAATACGTGTATTTAGTAAAGATATTTTTTTTATTTGGCTCATTGCATAAAAAATTAAAGTTCATTAGACAAAATAAACATGCACATTCATATACAAATGTATTTACTTTTTAAGTGTATGTTTATCTTGTAAAATAATTGAGTTTATAAAACAATTGAGTTCATCTCAAAAAACTTTAATGTTCATTGCATAAAAGTTAAATGTTTATGGCATTTTTTTTTTTGCTAAGCTTATTTCAATATGGGTTTATTTATGCAATTTTTTAATATTTGGTGCTCCTAACCTTAGTTTAGGATAAAATTTAGATCCATTTAATAATAAAATTAATATTATAATATTATTTCTAATACTATTAGTCTATTACTCACAAATTACAAATCGAATTTCTTATAACGAAAAGTGAAATTTTAGAGAATGTTTAGAAATTAGCTAAAGTTGGATTCATAACCAACTTCAATTCAAAGAAAAAGTTATAAAATTCAAGCACATTTGTTTTAGGATAATTTTTTGATCATTTTAATGTTGTTGTTTGTAATACCCCCAAATTCACTACTGGAAAATTTCGTTTAAATTGAAAGGTTTAGCGGAAGCAAATGAATTAAAACCATAAACTTGGGGGTATTACCGCCACACTTAGTACCGGACCGGTTCACTCCTACCGCCTCGATACTAAGTGCTAAGGCTAAACCAAGAAAAATTGTCAAGTAAGATCCATCAAAATACAAGTGCATAGTCATCATAATCATTCATAAGAACAAGATGTCAACCATAGTTAGGGCATTGTCTTTAAAACTACAACTTAAGAGTTCCTCTCCATGATACGAACATAATACAAATACGGCTAAATTAAAACAGACGAAAACAAGGATAGAAAAGGAGTCCGGCCGGCTCGCTCTCGGCCCCAACCAAGATAGTCTCAACACTCGGCCCCACCCGATGCCTCGTAGGTATCGTAAGCATCGAAAACATGGTCTCCTACCTGCACAAGGTCAGATGGGCCCTCTGCTCGTGGGAATGAGCAGCACCCATGAAACGGATGATCAATACGCTACGTACTGAGTAAAGTAACAGACGAGCTAAGGCCAGCACATAGGACATGTGATACAAGTTCAGCACATAGACAACATACAATAACATGCAGGACAAAGGCTAAATATTTCCTCGATGCTCTATCCTTTTATTCTCATTAATGATAATAAGTCCATTCCACACATTCTTCAATAGCCCATGTGAGCGCGGGAGCCCCACTATTATAGCCGGTGGACCGGAAGATATACGCACAGGGTAGAACGCCTCTGATCCACTATTATAGCCGGTGGACCGGAAAATAAACGCACAGGGCAAAACGCCTCTGATCCACTATTATAGCCGGTGGACCGGATCATGGCCCCGACTCACATGGTGTTTCGCTTTAAGTACTTAGTATCTTTCCCATGTATTAACTTATTCGTTTGGTTTGTCGAGCACGAGATCCCCCACTATTGTAGCCGGTGGACCGGAAGATAACGCACAGGGTAGAACGCCTCTGATCCACTATTATAGCCGGTGGACCGGAAAATAAACGCACAGGGCAAAACGTCTCTGATCCACTATTATAGCCGGTGGACCGGAAAATAAACGCACAGGGCAAAACGCCTCTAATCCACTATTATAGCCGGTGGACCGGATCATGGGCTCGGCTCAACATCTTTCGCTTTACGTGATTAATGTATTATCTGTGTCTTATTAAATCACACATCGCCCTTTACATGCATGCCCACTACATTCTACTGCTTTCCTTTCAAGAGGCCCGTCCCATATATTGAGACTCGTGCACCCCAAATCACACCCCGACATTATTCCCCCCTTAAGCTCACACATAGTGAAGGGCCAACTCCTGGAAGTGTAGGTTAAACCCAACACCCTACGGCATCGATCTCGCCAATTCTCAACCTCTAGGGTTTTCCCCTTAGAAACCCTAGTTGGGCCTATGTGGCCCAACCTCTTCTCACTTACCTTACCCTTTACGTATTCTTCACCCCACATCTCACCCTTATTAAGTCAACCCCAAGGCATATCACTTTACTCCTCGATCTGGCATGTGACCGGCAAAACCCTAGTTGGCCACATCAAACCCTAGCGCCTTACTTCTTCTACCAGTAACCTCTCTCTTTTCATCCCCAAGTATCTAATCACTATACAACTCTCCCCATCTCTCATTTACTCCCACATTCAACTTTTCTCACGTAAGACACACTCCCATGCAAGAGTTAGTCACCTCATGCAGACACCCCAAGTGACCATGCAGATTTTAAAGCCCCCATGCATGGTTCCCAACTTTCATTTATTTTAGACATGCTTTCCACGTACATTTTCTCTCATGGATGATGAGGTACTTGGGTCTACCCCATATTCCCCCTTAATAATCTCACTTCCCATTCCCCTCTTGTTATACTTTTAGTCCCATTCCATAATACCAAAACTCTAGCATGCATGTCCTAGAGGGCCGCATCAACACATCATAAATACAATACATACACATGTCATGCTCATGTGATATAAGGGACACACATCATACCTCATTATCCACGCTGCGCTACACAAAACAGGTTATTCATAACACATGCATAATACACATTAACATGGCATACTCATCATTCATCAACACATCACATCACACATAGCACAAGACCATAGCTTCGTCCTTACCTAACACGACTCCGGTCTTGGAGCACGTTCCTACGCCTCCTCCGGGTGTCGACTTGATTCGCCTATAAGCGGGAAAAACTAGAGGTTAATTTCCTCTGACCAAAACACTATTCTTTTCTACCTTACCCTTATCTTTAGCTTACCATTAGGGCTAAAAATAATAATAATACTTTTATAAGTAAAAGTATGGTCAATATTCTTAAGGTAGCTAATCATGCTACTACTAATAAAAGTAGGTCTTAATAGCTACAATAATTTAAAGTAATTTTAATAATATTTATTATTAACGGTAGTAGTTCAATGTTACTAATAACGATGATAGTAGTAGCGATAGTAAGGTTAGTGGTATATGAATTATTACTAATAGTGACAAGGAACTAAAATAATAATAATAATAATAATAATAATAATAACCATGATAATAATGATAATAGTAATACTATTAATAATAACGATCATGATGTTAAAATAATAATACTAAAGTTATAGGTCACTAATATTAGTAATACTAACAGTTATAAATATTTCAAGGTTAGGTTAAATAATAATAATAATGATAATAATAATAATAATAATAATAATAATAATAAGAATAGTAATAATAGTAAGAATAATACTAATAATGCTACTAAAAATAATTAGCATTTGTATAATAAGGGTTTAGGGGTTGGGGAGTTTAGAGGACTACCTAGGGGTGCTGGTGGCACAGGTGGCGGTGCACGGCGCACGGCGGCGGCGGCGATGGGGGAGAAGGAAGGTGAAGAAGTGGTGGAGGGGGAAGGAAGGAAGAGGAGAGGTTGGCAGGGGAAACAGAGGGTCTAGGGAGGTTGGGGAAGCTCCTTTGATGGTTTTAGAAGGTAGAGGGGGTGCTGGAAGTGGCGGAACGGCGGTGGGCGGCGGTGATAAGGGCGGCGGGGTTCGAGATGGGCTTGGTCGGGAAGGGCACTTTGCACGCTTGGGGTGGCGCGTGCAGAGCAAACCGAGGGGTGAGGGAGGCCTAGGTTTGTGGAGGGTGATGCAAGGAAGGGTTTCGGGGGTGGATCGAGCGGCGGCGATGGGCGGCGGCGACGGGGTGGCGATCTGAAGAGGGGGCGGCGCAAGAGGTGATTTCTTGGTTGATTTTTCGAAAGAGCCTGATGCTGGGCTCGTGGGGGTATTTATAAGCTCGAAATGGGGAAGGATCGAGAGAGAGGGCAGAGGGAGGCACGAGCAGGCGAAAATTTGACATGTCGGTCGTCGGTGGCAGGCGGCACTGGTTTGCCATGGCAGACCTGTGGTTCGGTCGGGAAAAAGGAAGGGGGCAGGAGCAGGCCTGTGTGAGGTGTTGGGGGTGTCGGCCTGTCGGAGAATGATGGCTGGAAGGTCGGGGAGAGAGAGAGGCGGCCTGCAGGCGGCGCAGACAGTCGGTCGGCCCAAAGGGGGTTGGGAGGCGATTTGCAGCGGGCGCGAGGAAGAAGGAAAGGGGAAAGGGCTGGACCGGCGGTCCAGGAAGAAGAAAGAAAAGAGGGGGAAACCGGCCGGTTTAGCACGGTAAGAAAACGCCTTATTAAAACGCGGCGTTTTGGTTAGTTTTTGGATAAAGCGCGGCGTCAAATAGCTGGCAGGCAACGGTTACTTTCATTAATCGGGGTGCAGCGTTTCAGCGGAACGAGGGGCAAAACGCTGCGTTGCATTGCCAGGGGGAAATGGACGGCGCTGGGCCGCGGGGGAAGGAGGGAAAGAAGAAGGGGGTTGGGTCGCGGGCTGGCCCAACGGGCAAGAAGAGAAAGAAAAGAAAGGAAGGAAGAAAAAGAAAAAGGAAAAAGGAAGAAAAAGGAGGAAAATGGATTATTTCATGAGATTTTATTTTAGTATTTTATTCTATATAAATATTTAGAGTATTTACTTTGGGTACTTAGAGTAGGAATATTTAAATAATTAAAAAAAACATTTATTCTCCTTTTTAGGTTAATTTAGAGCCCCAAAAAAAAGTATATATATACAAAGATACCCTTTATAAATTATCTCAAAATTCCTATTAGCTTGCCCTACAAAATCCCTTTTTAATTTAAAAAGAGCAATAAATTAAATAAATTCCCCAATAGTCCTTATTTAGTGACTTATTTCCAAAATAATTAATTCTGGGGTATTTCATTGTTAATGTTGACATATCTTTTCTAATACTATCGTACACATGCTATAAATAAAAAAATGATATAACAAAAATCAAAATTCTAGAAAAAATTTGGAATTTCTTTGAAGTTAACTTCACCAATACATGCATTGTTTTATGATAAAAATTAGATCAATTTAATAATAATTTTATTATTATAATATTTTTCCTAATATTATTGCATGCATACTACAAACAAAACTTAATATAACAAAAATTATAATCCTAGAGATTTTTTAAAATTTTCTTGAAGTTGGTCACTGAATTATCTTAGGTTCATTGAATATTTTGTATAGGTTTTAGTATTTAAATATTAAATGTTCGAGAGGTTATTTTTTTAGGTTTAGCAGACGAAGGTCTGTCACATAGTTTTAGGTTCGGTATTTAATTGTTATATGTGAGAAATTTAATTGTTATATGTAATGAATATATATGTCATAATTCAAAAACTTACGTGCATATATTAAAATAGTTATTGAACACATATACATAGTAATTGTTATATAACTACAAAAAAATAGCATTGTGCCTATAAATAAGAAATATAAAATTATAAAATTTACTCGGTGTTAATCATGCTTGCTAAATATGTCAATAATACAAAATTATAAAATTTATAAAATTTATAAAACTGATCATGTGTCCAAAAAATTAAATTCTAAAATCACAAAAATGACTTTGTATCTATAAATAAGAATTATAAATTATAAAAACCATCATGTGTGTGTGTATAAGCATTATAAAATTATAAAAATAATCCCGTGTCTAAATGAAATTATTAATATTGTAAAAATGACCTCATGTATCTAATTACAATTTATAAAATTACAACAAAAAATGGCCCTAGGTGTGCCTTGCAAGTGCACCAAGTCCATGATATAAAAATTGGCCCCTAGGGAATTTGGGTGATAGATAGGAATAATAATATGATTAGTTTTATTCGATAAATATTTAAACAAATATACATATGGATACAAAGAAGAGAAAAATATTGTTTGAGTTCATGTGAAAATATTCAAAAGAAAATTTTAAATTCGTACAGGCTTTCATATGTATATTCATAATAGATTCTATTTATCCATTTTAAAATTAAATTTTTACTTTTTATTTAGAAAGATTGTCAATATATTTTATAAGGTTAAAACTAGGAACATAATTAAATCGAACTATCTATCTAGCACTTCCAAACACTTACCTGAAAGGAAAAAGGAAATGAAACTTAGTTGAGACTTTATTCTTTGGTTAAAATTGTGCCTTTAGATTTCCTCTCCCTCCCAATTTAATTCCTCATATCTTTTTAGACGAGTCACTTGCCATTTTTGCATTACAATTCTACACTATCACAATCATCATCCTTGTGTCCTCATTGGCATCGCATGTTGCCAATCTTCCTCGTCATTGTGCACCACCACAAGGGTCCACTATTCCTCAACAGTCAACAAATTCAACATAAGCTCAAGTTGTAAGTTGTAGTTTCTGTGCTAATCTTCTACTCTCCCTATGTTACTCTAGTTGGTATTCTTACTCAAGGTTTGTCGTCTAAACTTCAAGATTCTAGAATTCAACTATTAGAAAGAGTAGAAGACGGGCAACAAAAAAATAATTAAGAATTTTGAAATTTGTTTCACTTCAATAGATCTCCTTTCACGTTCTTCCTCTTTCAATTACTTCTTTATTTGAGTAATGTACTTACACTTCTCTTTTTATATATTTTCTCAATTTTAAAATTATAGTGATTTTGGTGTTTAGGGTACGGGATTGCATCCCATGCTTATTTTAGTTAGGTCTATTTTCCTTTTCTATGGTCTTCTATTTTTAACATGGTATGATTGGTGGGTATTGGGAATCTAGGTGTTATTTCAAAATTAATATTTCCATTTTGTTATTTCATTATATTTTTGTTAATTTGCATGTATAAATTTGATTATTCTTGCTTTACCGACTGATAGAGCTTTTATTATAACCAACTAAGTAGGCAACATTGAAATTTACTTCTTTATTGATGAGCCGATCGACATGTTTTTGCATTGATGATTTTGTTTTTGCAATTACCTATGTAGTGATAATCTAATTATAGTCTGCTAAGTATGGAGGAATTGTTCTTTATATTCTTTGGGTTGATGCTCATGTGATATGTGTACTACGAACAATCTAATTAGTTTAAGAATGGTGGGTGGGTTATTACGTGTTGGAGTTCAATTAGGAATAATTTATTCAATCTTTTGCATGGTACTTGATGATTTGCAACTCCCTCTAATACAACATCATTACTAAATCTAAATTAGAACTAATCATACTTCCCTTGTGACCTTCTCCGCATGCATTCGCAATTATTTATCTTTATTATTTTTTCTTTATACATATACATACATATATATATATATATTAATAGTGGCTATATTACTTAGGTAGTACTTAAGCTTTCTCGAGTCATGAGTGATCTGCCACTCTATCTCTGAACTCCGTATATTAAAGATGGCGAGAGTTCGCAACACTATGGGTAGTAGAGTAATAATATTAATTTTTGTAATATTTTCTTTATTTCATATGTTGATTAAAGTGTATTAATAAATTAAACCAATGTTAGTATATTATAGGTTAAGTGGTTTGTAAATCTAAATCAAGATATCCTTAGTAAACTTGTTCATTTATAAATTGGTCTTAATACTATGACTATTTCAATAGAGTGGAAAATTATTAATTAGTATAACTTAAGCAGTAAATTAATGTTTACATGAAAATTTAATGTATTTTATTTAGTTAATGTTAATAGTAGATTGATTTTATTATAGGAGTGTTAGGCTAAAAAGGTAGTGTCGTGTTGATTACTTTTCAAGTAACATTATTTTCAACTTATAAATGTAGATATATATCTGTGTGTGCATGTACTCCCGCGTTCATGCATACCTTCATTATGAACTTATTCGATATAAATGGTCTCATTAAGCTATGTGACCTTATGTGGATATCTATGATTTTGTATATTTAGACCCCATGGATAATATTTTATTTTTATTAGGAATTTAATATAAATATGGTTTCTTGATTGATTTAATGTAAATATTATAATTTTATATTGTTATAAAGAGTTCACTTTGTAAAAGTGTTTCCTTTATTATAAATATATTATAAGGCTTGTGCATTATATGATTGAATTAATTTTTGTTATCTATGTTAGCATATAATTAGACCCTAAGAAACTTTGACTTTTATTCATTAATTTAGTTATTTGAAGTGTTGGTTGGATAATTATTTTATTTTGTTCTATTCCAGCTAGTCAATAGAGTGGTGACCCCAAGGTGTATATTTCTATTTAATTTAGAAAAGTTACCCATTATGAAAAGTGGATAAAGTGAAGTTAATATGGTGGATTGTGTGACTACACTTAATTAAAATACCATAACTTAAAAGTGGAACATAAAGTAGGTTGTGGACCCTTCAGGTTTGGCCTTGTAAAGGTGGGGATTAGCAACAGTCTTTCTCTTTTCTCTTGTGTATATTTATTTATTTACTTGCTATGTCTATTAAGGTTCTTCATCTATTCTGTAGGCTTCTCCGGACCCTATTAGGGGATGCATACACTTAAGGATTAGATGACAGAGGTGGTAGGTTTTCGGACTTTTGTTATCCCCTTTGAACTATATCCACTAGGATGGCTAGGTGCGATTTATATTTCTCTTGTGGTTGGTGGTAGGTTTTCAGACTTTAATTTGCCAAGTGACCCCTTGGTTGGTTTACCTACTTAGAAATTAGATGTCATGATCACCTAAATAAATATTAATAATCAGGTGATTTTCTTATGTGATTTGAGTGTATGTCTATGACTTATATGTTTATATAAATGTGAACATACAATATTATTCCTTCATATTTACGTGTTACTTAGACGTTCTTCTAGCTAAATTGTTACATGTTTTAAATGGGGTTATAATGATTCATAATGTACATGATGAGCAGATGATCTAATACAGGTTGTGTAAATCTGTCTAAGGCGTTGTTGGCATGCATGATGGGGAATATTGAGAGTGGTGGTGACTTTTAGAGTTTTATTTATCGTATTGATTTTAGTAGAATTTTTTTATGGTTTTAGTTGTAGTAACATTTTCAGTTTGGTTGGTTTGAAATAATAAATATGTTTTGTGCATTTTCTTATTTTACTTAGCCTTAGCATCTAGTGTGAGTGCCTGAGTGGTACTATGGTGCCTATTTACACTAAATGTGGCTATGATGCCCTCCTTGTATTTAGCTTCCACACATACTTTTCAATGAATTTTTGGTTTTGAAAATAGAGGTGTTAAAAAGTAGTTTTAGAGCTTTGGTTTGGAAAATCTTAAATGTTTTATGCTTTAAAGTAGCTTTCTAAATTGATTTCTAGTGGTTTCGCTTTGAAATTTTATTTTGGAAACCCATGTTAGCTTTGTGAGGAGTATGATTGGGTAATGTAAGTGATTTATAATTATTGTTGTTGTATTTAAGTGGTGTTATTGTGATATGGTTGTTGTTTTTGCCATGTTTAACTTTTTTTTTTGCATCTTATGTGGTCGTATTGTTAGCTTTACTAGGTTGGTTCCTTCTAAGGGGGTAGTTACCCCGTTAGATTTCCCTTACATCATTTATTTTCTTTATGGGTGTAGTAGGATAAGTCCTTTTCTTTCCACGTTTCCTATGTTGCAGTACACCATGACCTCCCCATCTCAAGCTATACAATCCGAGGATGCTTTCGTATCACTTGCTCAACTTGCCGGGCAACAGGCTTAGCAACTTCCTCTATCAATACCACAACCTCAATAGTATGCGGGAGGATATGTAGAGGATTGGATTTGGAGAGTCACCAATCATCGCCACCTACATATACAGGTGAGGAGGACCCCATTCGGCTTGAGATGTGGATTCGCAATTTCGAGCGCACTGTTGAGGATATTGATTGTCTTATACATAGGAGGACTAGCATCGTAATGTCTTTCCTTCGTTCCTTCTCTGATGGTCATCGAGAGATAAAAGGAGCAAATTTGATTTGGACTAACTTCCAAGAGGCACTTCGTCATCATTTCTATACCAAGTCTTTGAACAAGGATAAGTCTGAGAAGTTTCTATAGTTGTTTCAGGGTATCTTGTTTATCTGGAAATACTACACTAGGTTCATAGAATTGCTGAGGTTTTACCCAGATGTGATGGCTGGTTCATCCCAAACCATCTTCTACTTCCATAGAGGCTTGTCTTTTGATATTCGAAGAATGATGGTATCAGTTACGTCCATAGATCTTTCCAGTCTTTATGAGTGTGCATGTACCGCCGCCAAGGTCATGTAAGAGCAGTCTGCATGGACATTGGGGAAAAAGAGAGATGATTCTCAGGGCATACAATAATGCTCCTATCATTGTAATCAATGTAGAGTTTATCATCCAAGGAAAGATTGCAAAGGGGTTCGAGTACGATGTATGGGTTATGGCAAGAGTGGCCACCGAGAGTTTTGAGTGTTGGTCTAATACACAAGTATTTAAGTATGAGGTCGTGGTTCGGCAGAGGACACCACTTGTACAATGCAGTGCTCAGATTTTAGAGCAACCACAAGAGCATGAAATTCTTAGCAGATGTGTGTGAGGTCATGTCAGACATTTCCATTACAAGAACTGTGGAGCGGATCATATAGGGAAGGATTGTTAGGGTCAACCAGTGTAGTGTTGATCATGTGGTAAAATGGGGCATCGATCTAATGAATGTTGGTACATCGCAAGAGATGGGGAGTGATTTTTTGAAATTTTGGTTGCGAACATTACCTTGGGTCTTGGGTTTTAAAATGCGAGGTGATCAAAATTCTTTACGGTGGATCTGGCATTGATACTAGTGATGCGTTTTAGGTTGTAGTAATCTCGTGGTTATACCTATGTCGAATTATATAAATATATATTAGGGTTTTATTGTTTGGATCTTGTGTTATCTTTGTTGTTGTACGAAGCGATGTGCAGATGTGAAATCCTTGTATAAAACTTTACATGTATAACATGTGCGTTGTCGTTATGCGTTGTTTTTCATTTACTCTTTATTTTCCTTCCTACAAATATTTAATCATTTGTTTCTTATGTACCTTGTTTGAATTCTTTCGGTTAAACATTGATTCTTTATTTTGGTTTCTTCTTTTGTTTTCCTTGAACTTTGAGATGAAGTTCATTTTTTAAGGGGTTTGTAACGTAATACTCCATTTCTTAAAAACCTATATATATATATATATATATATATATATCAGTGCATATTTATGAGTTTTAACATTTAATTTAATTTTAATTGGATTATTTAATTTAAATCGTGTTTCTTATAAATGTTTGTTATGGTTGTAATTTATTTTATGGTTTTATTGACGACTTCAAATTTATGCTGAAATTTATTCAATTATTTGTTATTGTGGACTATTCTAGATAAATTTGTTCACGACTACAATTTTATTAAATTCGCGTAATTCAATTTTTATTTAAAATATATTTTTGTTTCTATCATGTGTTTGATTTGAATATTGTAAATTCATTTTTGATTATAGACTCATCGTGCGATTATGACTTTATTTTAGAATTATATTTCGTTAATGAAAATAAATATATTTTTAAATTAAATTACAAAATCCCTTTAAAGTGGTAAAATTATTTTATTGATTTTTATCCATAGAAAATATTTTAATCTTTGAATTTGTTTATTTTTATGAGATCGATAAGATCTTTAAAACATTTAAATTAAAATAGTTTCCACAATTTATTTATGATTTTATTTTAAAAGTTTATTTTCGTTTGTTTTCCCCCTTTTTTGTTTACATAAAACATTTCAAAAATATATGAAATTATTTTTAGTAGTTTGATATATTATTAAAAGAAAATGTATTATTATTTTTGGATATTTTCCAAATGATTTTTACTAAATAAATTTTTGATAAAAATCACCTATTTATTATATTTTTAGATAGTTTTAAAAAAATCAACCGGTCTCGGTCGAACCGATACCACCCTCTATCCCCATTTTCTTTCTTCTTCTCTTCTCTCTTTCTCTCCTCTTTCTCTTACGCTGGAACCTCAACCCCCCAACCTGCTCCCCTTTCTCCTTTATCACCTGGCACCACTACCACACCACAATCGTCCCTCAACCACACCATTGTTGTGCCACGCCACGCCATCACAAACTCCACACTATTCGCTCATCGTCATCAATGGAAGCACATAGCAGCAGCAGTCGGGTACAATGAGCAACAGCAATGACGCCACCGTTCAGCCACATCTAGTGTCGCCTGACTGCCAGTGAGCGATTCTCGACCACCTATGAAGCTCCAACAATCATTATCCCCTCCAATTTTGCAGTAATTAGGTTGGTACAATGATCTCAAACGCTAACTCTTATTTTAATTAAATTTATGTGAATTAGCTTATGATAAGCTAAACTGGTTATTGAACTATATATATATATGTTGTATGAGTGATTTGGAGTGATTAATTGCAATATATATGGTTGAATTGTGAAAATTGAATTTTTAATCCGATCATGTCCGGATTTATCCAATTCATCTAATTAAGCTATTTTGGATAAATTGATCATGCAATATACTTTGAAATGTACTTAATTTCATGTTGGAATTGTCAATTTGGGAAAATTATGTGAAATCTATCGGAATTAGATTTTTAGGTCAAAACTGTTGTGGATTTAAATTGGATTGTGTAATTATGTTATTTTATTAAATTGATTATATAATATATTTCAGAATATGTCTAATTTCAATTCTGAACTGTCAATTTAAATATTTGAATAATATTTGACTGGATTTGTAATTTGAGTTAAAAAAACTACTTATGTTAAATTGGGTACTTCCTTTATTTATTTTAATCAATTAAGTATACAACATGTTAGAAAATAGGTCTAATTGCATTTCCAAACATTTAATTTTAATAAATTAATAAAGTTTGACCAAATTGCATTTCTAGATCTGAAGCCCTAGTTTTGAAATAAAATTTATGAAATTGGGCATTTGTATAATTATTTCTTCTGAATTTGGCTTTATAGAATTATTTGAAATGACCTGAATTACATTCTAAAACCTAAAATTCGGATTTATTGATTTGAATTGTCCATATTTTTATTTTGGGCTTTAAAACCTAAATTTAGTTGTGTTTGGTTCTTTCACATATTAATCAATTAGTTTTGATTTGAAACCAATTAAATTGAGTTTTAAACTTATTAGTTGGATCAATTTTTCCAAAATTGTTTGTTTTTACATTTTGAGTGGTAAACCCTAATTGTATAATTGATTCTTTTACTTGTTTTCTATTATATGTTGGATTAGTTTTCTCTAATTTAGCCCTATGATTTTCAAAGGTGATCTAGGAAGGCATGTTAGTGGATCTCGAAGCTAAGGTTTTTCCTCCTTGTGCTAGGATAGCTTGGAAGCTAGGCTATGTACACCTCCTAAACTCATAGCTAATAGAATCTTATGTGCTAATGTGTTTTATTCCATATTTTTCTCATGCTTTGAGAGATTGTGTAATACCTCATTTGTAAAAATCCTAATTATAAACTTAAAATGTTGTGCTATTAGTTATAATAGTTATTGTTGGATGTTTTACATTAAATATATTATTTATATGTATATTAATATGATATATTATATGTATATATAAATTTAATTAGGTTAAAATTTAGATAGAAATTTGGTTATTAGTTTTAATCACAGTGGAACCTCGAATTATATCTATTTTATCGAGAAACTCTAATTCTGTTAACCGAGTATTATTTTTCTCGATTCAACTTTCCTAAATAGCACCCCTATCCTATTGAGATTTTGGTCTTCTATCACCCTTTTTCTATGATGTAACCTTCTTTCTCGTTCCATATTCCCCCTTTACATTTGCCTATGCCCCATGTTCTCCTCGTGCATGTCTCACTCAACCATGTCTTCTTGGCCATTTATGCCCCTCGCCCATATGAGTACTCTTTCCTCTCTATTTTTTGTATTGAATCCCGTGAATCTAAGCCCCCGGTATGTGAATTCTTTTTCTTCTCCATTCTCCTTGTCTCAGACCACTAACCATTATCAACCATCACCACAACACCTCGCCGCCTACAAGCACCAACCACCACAATTTTTCCCAATAAACCACTAGCACCACATCCCCATTAGTCCCCTTGATTGTTGCCCAACTATCACCACCTTAAACCATTTACTTTATTTCCCCCATCTTGCTTTATTTTTGTATTTGTTGAGGCACATGGTCGTGCACACCTTGTATGCTCCAATCATGCCTCTCTCGCATGACACGTGAATGACTTCACTCATAAACCGTGTGTGAATTTTCTACTCGCCTATGTGTCTCATGCACAACCCATTCACTTCTCTTCCTATTTCTCCTTACACGCCTGTGCGTGACCTTTCTTATCGACTTTTCCATGTGATGAATGCAAGACTATGCACCATCCTCACATGACTATGCTCAGCATGTGCCAATTCTTCACATAGCCTCCTTGTTGCATAACTTTGTGCCATTGCTTCCTTTGCTCGATTAATTTCTAACCATTTTCCCGAGTTGGTTTTAGTTAATTCTAATTATTGTTATGTTATACTAGATGCTAATATATATGTTATTGGTTGTTGACTACTTAGGTAACCCTTGAGGTATCATGGAGAAGGTGACCTTTTGTGCTTTGTGTAGCTTGGAAATAAGCAAATCTAGTCACTCGTGAGATAATAGAATTTATATGTATGCATGATAGTTTTTTTAGATCTTAATTCTTGCTAAGGTTTTATATTATATAAATTTTATAAAACACATGATACGATGATAATATATTCTTAAATAGTTAGTACATATGCTCGACATTCTATTAATTATGAGTGATATGCATGTATAATTTATTAAACAGTAATGTATGCATGTATAGGGTTTTTCTAGTGTTTGGCCTTTCTAAGATTATGTTTATACTATGTTAAGTGCTCTACGATTATTATTGCATATGTAGCTAGAGTTGATATGGATATCATGAAACTATGCACACATGATTAGGGTTAGAGCAAGATAATTACTATTTATATATTCTAGAGTAGAAATATTCCAATACATGCACCAAAATGATAATTGTCGTTTTAAATGCCGTAACATGGTAAATATATGTATATATGTGTTGTATAAAATATATGACATGTTTGAGGCATATGATTAGGATTTATACATATAAGTGGTTAAATGCATGCTAAATGGAAAATATAGTTAATCACTAAATCTTAAAAATTGCCTACGTTCTAAAATATTATAAATCATTGTATTTTAGCCTTTTCATGATAAATTCTCCTAATAATAATATTTGGTATGAAATTGGATAATAATTTTGTGATTAGGTTTTTTAGGGCAATTTGGTCATCTTCAACCTAACGCACCTAATGTGAATAATTGGACATATGATAGCCTTAAACTTGCAATTGGTTGACCTTAATATTGACTTTGGCTTTGACATAGACTATTGACCATAGGGTTTGCTCTAATAATTGGAAATAAAGGGAAAATAATTAAGTATGGGAATGGAAATTATTGTACAATGTGTGTTATTTGTGATCACACCATAAATCATTAATACTTAAAGTGCAAGAGCTCAAGTTTAGGACTAGTTTCTCTTTAGGATTAGTTACCCTAGAGATGAGGTGTAATTCTTGTTTGAGTTTGGCTCTCTAGTGTCTCGATATGCTCCAGTAAGGCCATATTATGCTCTATAAGTGATTCCACAGTTCCTATAGAGGATATCAATATTTAAGGATAAGGTGACTGAGGTTGGAGGATACCATGTCACCTATGTGTGCTAGTATAACCAGAAGTACCGCAGTGTCCTTAGGTTTGAGAGTAAGAGTATTATGTTGCCTCTGTACACTAATATGACTAGGTGTATCTCAGTGTCTTTAGGTTAATTGTATCCCCCTCGAGTAATTAAAATGAAAGTAACTGTTGTGCAAGAACAAGAATAAAAATGGATTGTTGTAGTTTAGTAGTTGCCTTTATGTGCTACTTAGCTTGATGGGTTAGTTCGATGGTCGCCTTTGTGCCCTACCTTAAGATGATGTGAATTGGTTAAGCAAAATTGGTTGCTAAGCATGAGACATGGATGTTGTATATATATTATCCTATGATTATTTTATATTATTATGGCATGTGTTTTGTGCTTTGAGCATGTTTTCTAATTATTATGTGATTATGTGCAATGTGAGCATGTTACATCTTGTAAGTTATTATAATTTAGTCAATATAAGGAAGTCATATTGATACTATATCTGTAGATGACTATATAAAGGCTATAGAGTGGCATGAAGCATATAAGAGCTACAGGGATAAGTAGAGTCGTTGAGAAGAGGTTCTATTCTCATAATGGCTTATGGGTCTAAAGGTTAGGAAAATCCAATTTTGTACCTTTGAGTGTTGGTTTTTATTGTATTCAGTTTTCCTTTGGACCCGTATGTCCTATTTTTTATTTTGATTTTTTTGTTGTATAAAAAATATTTATATGTAATTTTTATCTATGTTATTATATTGTATCTCAGCTGCTTTATTTTGAGTATGAATTGTTTGAAGCCTTAGCAATTAGCATAAAAAAAGTGAGGGAACCAAACTTATGCTACGTGTAGCAATAACACCCATATTTTTTTTGTAAGTAATGCTTCCATGAAATGAAAATTTTAAGTATTAAATGGGGGGTGTTATAGGTTGAAGATCATATTAGATTTGGATAAATTAGAGGAGCACACAACGTTATGTTTTCTTGGAGGATTATAGGGTGACACTATACACAAAATAAATTTGCACAAGTACTATACCTTAGATGAGCCTTTTCATCTAGCCACTAAGGTAGAAAAACATAAGAAGGAGAAGATAGGAGTGAGGTTTACTCAAGGAAAATTCACAACCAACACATCCAAGGAGACCTCATCATCATCTAAGTCATACTCTCCCCTTTAAAATGTTAAAATAAAAGATAAGGGGAAATGTGTTAGGTTTGAACCTAACAAACCAAAGTGTGTAAGGTGCGTCAAGTGCCCAAGGTATAGGGCACTATCAAAACGAGTGTCCCAACAAAAGAGACTCCTTTGGACTTAGAGGATGCAACCTACAGGGAGGAGACCAAATTGGTTTGTGAGGAGGAAGAAGAACAAGAAGAGGCACCCCTTGATCTAGGAGAATCCATAATGGTGAGAAGGTTGTTTCTTGCCAAGGAGTTTGTAGAGGAGGAGACATAAAGGGATAAAATATTCAAAACCAAGTGTATAGTGGTATGTTCCCTTATTATTCATGGAGATAGTTGTGCAAATGTGGCCTCTTACAAAATTTTGGAGAAACCTAACTTGCTTACCACTCAACATGAAAATCCCTATAAGATACAATATATTAATAATGGAAGCATGGTTGAAGTGACTAAGAAGTTTTAGTTCCTTTTCCCATTGGATAAACCTACCAAAATAATGTTGCATATGACGTGGTTCCTACATATGCTTGTTATTTATTTCTAGGAAATTCTTGGCAATATGATAGGCATGTTAACAAGGATGGTAGAATGAACACATATTGCTCAAAATTTTCCAACAAAACTATTGTATTCACACCCCTAAATCATTGATCCTCATTTATTAGGGAGGAAATTGAAAAAAAAAGTGCTTATTATTAGGTAGCAAGGGGATAGACAAAACCCTAGATAAGGGGAATATCATGCATGTCTTATTGGTAATTGGAAATAATAAAGGAAGTGGGGTAGGTGACCTACATGTCAAAACCTTTCTAAGAGTGTTTAGGGATATCTTCCCAAATGAACTACCTAGTGAGCTACCCCATAAGGGGAATTGAGCACAAAATTAGTTCCACGAGCTACGCTCCCTAAAAAGCCTTCTTATAGGTGCAATCCTAAGGAGGCTAGTAATTTGCAAAGCCAAGTTGACAAGTTGCTATAAAATAGTTTCATTAGAGAATTCCTTAGTCCTTATGCGGTGCCATCCCTCTTAGTACCTAAGAAAGATAGGAGTATGAGAACGAGTGGTAATGGTAAACCAACTAATAACATCATAATCAAGTATAGTTATCGTATACCTACATGGGGCTTATGTGTTTTCAAATATTGATTTGAGAAGTGGATAATAACAAATTGAATCGAAGGAAAGAGATAAATGGAAAATTACCTTCAAGACCAAGGGACGATTATACAAGTGGATGGTGATGCCTTTCAGTCTCTCTAACACACCCAAAACCTTTACGGGGCTCATAGATGAATTCTTTAGGCTTTTTATCTCTAATTGTTTTATAGTGTACTTTGATGATATATTTGTATACTCTTCTAGTAGTGAAGAACATGTAAAGCATTTCAGGCTGTTAGGAAAAAGTTGTATGGAAAGTTAGAGAAATGTGAATTTTTTGTATCAAAAGTCACCTTCCTATGGTTTGTTGTATCTAAGGATGGTATTTTAATGGATGAGACAAATGGGGAGGTAATAAGATTATAGCCTACACCTACATTCGTTACCCGTTTTCAATCTTTCATTGACTTATACATTTTATAAGAGGTTCATAAAAAGGATTTATCACTCTTTTGGCCCCTAGCGTCGAGTATCTTAAGAAAGGAGAATTGATGTGGTAGCCCACTGCCCAAGAATCATTTGAAGTGATCAAAGGAGAGCTAAGTGAGTCCCCATTGTAACACCCCTAAAACCTTACTACTTAAGAATTTCATTTTAAGGAAGTGTTAGTTATAAAAAATAGTGGGTGTTACCGCTACACCTAGCATAAGTCTGACATCCTCTACCATTCTTATACTAAGGGATAAGATAAACCTTTCTCCACTTAAATTAATAACATAATCATAAAAATTAGAGTAGAAAGAGAGTTAAAGCAACTTAACATCATTCTAAATAAACTAGATGTCAATGTGGTACAAAATCTAGTGAAACAAAATACATAAGAAAATAAGAGTATATAATCATCCAGATCAAAAGATGGCAGGCGAACCTCGAGCAGTCTTGACTCTCAATCCATACCAAAAGCCATCAGACCTTACCCTTAAAGTAGTCTTGTAATGTAAGAACTACCCCATTGAATAGGTAGGGGACTATGAAATGGAATATGTTAGTACTATAGTTATATAAAACTAACATGTAAAGCCTACATGTAACACATCAAATGCATCACAATAAAACATGGTAGGGGATATTGGAATATACACACGATGAAAAATTATAGTAATCATATTAGGTAAATAATAATCGCCAAGGCCACATACTTCTCATACTCATTCATCCAAAACATAATGAAGCTTACCAACCAAACATACAGTAGATTTTATCTAAAGTAATGATTAGAACAAATCTCAAAATAAGAATAATCTTTTCAATATATCTCATATCTCAATATCAAATTGATAATATCTGTAATATCACATTTAGGGCACAAATACACAAGGGTACAATACCAAATAAAATCCATACTATCACAGGTATAGCTTAAAGGCACCATACTGAACCATAGGTAGGCCTAAGGTTAGGCCACTACCGAACCAATCTATTACCTATTTCAATCCAATCATAATTATTTTGATTGTTATTTACTTGAGGGGATACAATAATAACTTGGAGATATAAAAGTACACTAGTCATACCGCACACAAAGCATCACGGTACCCTCCAACCCATCAAACCTAGAGGCATAAAAGCTTTCTAGTCATACTAGTGTACAAGGTAACAAAGTACCCTCTTAACTTAGGAACTTAATCCTTAAGTATCGATACCCCCTATAGAATCTATAGCCCATTTATAAAGTATAATAGGGTCTTATTGGGGCATAACGACACACCAGTGAACCAAAAAAATTGAGGGATCCTACCTTGTCTTTAGGGTAGCTATCTGTAGAGAGCAACTATTCACAAACTTGAGGTCTTTTACTTTAAGTATTAATATCTTAAAAAAATGATTAGAAACCATCGCATATCAAACAAAGATTTTAATTATGTACTTAACCATTTTTTATTTATTTTCAATTATTTAAGGCAATCCTAATGTCAACGGTCCAAATCTAGTTCAAAGTTAACACTAAGGACACCATATCAATATACTACGGCCATGCTATGTTCGATCATTTATTTTAGGTGTATTAGATCAAAAGGGACCAAAATGCCCATGAGGCCATGATTACTATATTATCATCTATTTTAAATACCAATTTCATTTTATTTATTAATTTATCATGAAAAAGCTTACATAACATGCAATTAAATTACCAGATACTCCAAATGACCACTCTGTCCTTATAAATGATTTTACACGTAAAATCCTAGCATACATTTTTAAAAAATCAAATAACATATTCCCATTGTCAACAATAAATAACACATAATAGGCATACTTATCGGGATAATAATCATGATACGCTTAAAATGACTAAAATGTTTTACACGTAAAATCCTAGCATACATTTTTAAAACATCAAATAACATATTCCCATTGTCAACAATAAATAACACATAATAGGCATACTTATCGAGATAATAATCATGATACGCTTAAAATGACTAAAATGCCCCTGAAGCATATAATAATAATAATAATAATAATAATAATAATAATAATAATAATAATAATAATAATAATAATAATAATAATAATAATGTTAAAACATGCATTTCTAAAATATCAATTCGCATATTCCCATGATCGACAATAATTAACACATATTAGGCACATTTACCGGAGTAAGTATCATGATAAGCTTATTAAATTTCCCATATGGCACACAATAATAAAAATAATAATGCTTAAAATTACGTCTAAGCATGGCTAACCTATCATATTGGAAAATCATGACATGAATGATTTATTTCTGACATTTAACCCATTTCAGCATGCTTTCGTACACCTAATA
This sequence comes from Tamarix chinensis, assembly GCA_030549775.1. Taxonomy (NCBI): domain Eukaryota; kingdom Viridiplantae; phylum Streptophyta; class Magnoliopsida; order Caryophyllales; family Tamaricaceae; genus Tamarix; species Tamarix chinensis. Next base: position 84,423,890 of record CM060178.1, read on the forward strand.
ATTTACACACGTTAATAAGCTCCATTTTACTAAATATTGTACTATCCTTTTTAAGCGGATAATTATAGCGTAATAGACATGCTTAATACACTTTATACATAAAAAATCCTAATGTACTATCATGCAATATCTCACGTTTTAGTAAAGTATATATGTTATAATATAACAAGTATGCGTAACACAATTTACACTTATACTTCAAAACCCTAATGTGTTATCATATGATATCTGAATATTTTAGTAGAGTATAGAAGTTACCTGATTTTCAATAAAAGCACAAAATATGAGCAAAATACTAAAATTTATTAGGCCCCACTAATTAAACTTTTGTTCATACAAATTATACCAGATTAATATTTAACAAATAAGATAATAATTCCTATTAAAATAATTATTAAATATAAAATTACTAAAATTCCCTTAATGTTGAAAATGGGAAAATATACTTATACACATTCATGTTGCATGCAACATGAGGGGGTGTTGGTTGATCAATGGAGGTGATGGTTGATGGTGGTGGTGAGTGGTGACGTCGTTGTTAGCTATGGGGAGGGTGATAGATGGGGAGGAGGTGATGGTGCTGGGTAGGGAGGTACGCTATATGTGGCTAGGGTGTTGGTGCGACAACGAGGGAGGTGTGTTAGATGGTGTTGGCGATGTTGGGCAGCTTGATAGGAGGAGGATATGGACATAACAGGGAGGGGATGTAGAAGAATTTAGGGGTAGGGAGGTGGTGAAATGGTGGAGCTAGGACTAGAGTTGTAGAGGGGTTGGTGGTGAGGGAAGAAGAAACCCGAGGCAGGAAAGATGGCAGTGTTTGGGCAACTCAACAAAGGAAAAGGGGCACAATGGGAAGGCAAGGAAGGCTAGGGAGAGGGCTACGTGAAATGGGGGTACAGAGGAGGGGTAATCAATGAGTGGTTGGTAGTGTGCAGGGCATAGAAGGGCAGAGAAATGAGGTGGTGGTGAGGGAAAAGAAAGATGAAGTCAAGGGAAGGTGGTAGAGGGTAGGGATCAATACATAAATATACACACACGTGCGTGCACACACAAACACACATACATATGCACAAGATTAGGGTGAAGGGGACGGAATTGATGGGGAAAAGGTTGTTTTAGGCATACAGGACATGTATGGGAGAGTAGATGATGGCAGGGCAGGCAACCCAAGGCTATAGGGCTTACAAAGGGTGGTTGGTGTAGGCTAGGAGAGTTACAAGGTAAAAGGACGGGTGAAGGTAGAGGTGTAGGGTGCAGGGAGGTACTGGCATAGTAGGTTGGATGGGGAAAGGAAAGGCATGCCTGGAGGAAGGTAAAGGTAGGGCCAATTTGGCTAAGAAAGGAAAGGAAGGCATAGGTGGGGCGATGTGGGGCATCCGGGCTAGGAAAGGAAGGAAGAAGGCAGGGGGACATCAATTAATGAGCAAGAAAAGAAAAAAGAAAAGAAGGGAATGTGTTGGGCTGAGTGGACGAGCATGAAGGAGAGAAAAAAAGATAGAAGAGGTGGGTTGGGCTAGTGTAGGTTGGGCGGAAAAGAGAAGGAAGAAAGGAAAAAAAAGAAAAAGGGGAAAAGGGGAAAAGGGGGAAAGGGGGAAAGAAAGAAAAAGGAAGGAGGAGAAAAAGAAAAAAAAAGAAAAAAATGAATATAGGTTTAGAATTAGAATTCAATTAAATTTAAGATTAAGATAAAATTAATTTATCCAAGTTTAGGGTATCTAATTAGAAAAAATAAATCAAGGTAAATTTTATAGATTTTCATGTTGGATTTAATTAAAAAGAAAAAAGAAAAATAATTAGGATTAATTAATTTAAAAATTCATTTGGGTTTGTGAGTCAAATGTTAACAAAATAATTAAGCTAATATTTAAGGTTTAAGTTAAAATATATATGATTAATAATGAATAAAATTTTAGAGTATTACACCCATCTTAAGGCTACTATATTTTGTAAAGTTTTTTTAAGCTAAATGTGATGCAAGCAGAGTTAGGATTGGAGTAATACTATTACAAGAAGGCAATCTAACAACTTATTTTAGCGAGAAGCTTAATGAATCAATATCCAACACGTATGACAAGTTGTTTTATTCCATTATTAGGGCTCTAGACTATTGGTCTCAATATCTTAGGCGTGCACAATTTGTATTATGTACCGATCATGAGTCCCTAAAGTTAGTAAATAGGCAAAAAAATCTTGATCCTGCAAGTGGACATAAAATTTACAATCCTTCTCTTTTGTAGCAAAAAATAAGAGTGGTATAACCAATATAATATTTGATTCCCTCCCTAGAAGGTATTATGTATTGTCCCTACTAAAAGCTCAAGTCTTAGGGTTTGTATTATTAAAGGAGCCATACAAGAAGGATGAAGATTTTGCACGCTACTTTGAAGATTGAGATAAGCTTTGAGGCTCCTATATCATACAAGGTGTATTTCTTTTCAAGAACACCAAGCTTCACATCCCAAAAAAGCCCATTCGAGAGCTATTGGTATGAAAAGCACATGGAGGTGGGCTAGCACGTTATTTTGTGATAAAAAAGACATATGGTGTACTCCACAAGCATTTCTATTGGCCTAAAATGATAGGCAATGCACATGGAGTTTTAGCTAGGTGTGTTACCTATTAGAAGTCCAAGAGTCATTTCCACTAAGGACTCAACACTCCTTTATAAGTATGTACTTCATACTAGATTTTCCTAGAACTCAAAGGTAAAATGATATCATTATGGTGGTGGTGGACTGGTTTTATAAGATGACTCATTTTGTCTCACGTCATAAGACGGATAATGCCTCTTATATAACCAAGCTATTCTTTAAAGAAATAGTAAGGTTGGATGGTATTCCTAAGTCTATTGTCTCAAACAAGGATACCAAATTCCTCAAATATATTTGTAAGACTTTGTTGTGTTTTGTTAGTACTAAAATTCTATTTAACACCGCCTACCACCCACAAATGTATGGCCAATCATAAGTCACTAACCGAACCTTAACTACTATCTTACACAGCTCAAATCCCTCAAGGATTGAGATCTTATGCTTCTTCACGCTAAATTTGCATACAAAAAATCCCTTACATATGCCACTAGAGATTCCCCTTTTGATATTGTATATGGTACAAATCCCATCACTCCCATAAAGCTCATTCCACTTCCTATCAAGGCCCAAAATAATTTTGAAGCCAAAAACAAAATTCAAGCCTTCAACAAGTCACATCAGCAAGTTAGAGAAAGAATTGATAAGGTTAATGGAATGAAAAAGAAGAAAGCTAACCAACGTCGAAGGGAGAAAACCTTTGAACTAGGAGATCTCGTGTGGCTACACCTTAGAAAGGAAAGGTTTCTCTCTAGAAGAAAAAACAAACTTATGCCTAAAAATGATGGTTCATTCAAAGTAATTGAGAACATTAGAAGTGATACTTATAGACTTGAGCTACTGTAGGATATAGGGAATATTTCAGACACATTTAATATGGGGGATTTACTCCACTGCTTACGTGATGAGGCCTACACAAATGAGGATGATCCTTTTTAAGACAGGAATGATGATGTAAGAGTATTCCCTAATAATGCATCACTTATTATTATTATTATTATTATTATTATTATTATTATTATTTTAAGTTATGAAGTCACATAACACTCTTAGCTTGGGTAAAATTAAATACCTAAAATTTAAGACGGTGGATCTAAAATGTCACCATGTAAGAGCCATGTTGGTTACATGCATAGGACACACATGATTTGTGATAACCATATTTCAACTAGCCCTTTTTTATTGTGCCAAATGAATAATCAAAATGTGTGCCACCTAAAATAAGTACAATCATGTCAAGAATTAGCATGGAATTTTGAAAGATAATAGAAGAAGAAAAGATACGGCATAATGAATGTGGAGTTGGTAAAATTCAATAGCTACTTTTTGGGTACTAACAAGCTACCACAGCATTATCCAACCTAAGTTAACCCCATCAATTGGTCAGCTCGTGACCATGGTTTTTCTCTATTACCATTTGTAACACCCCAACGTCACTAGGGTCATAGGTAGCTATTTGGAGTGCTTTGAGGATTGATAATTGACCACATAAATCAACATGAGTATTTTCAAACATATTCTTTATCAACTCACACACATCCAAAGAATACATGTTACAATTACATCAATAATACATACAATATTAAATGTGATTAATCATACCATAACATAACTATCACCAAGGTCATATGCTCATTTTCCCATTACAATTAATCGTATTATATCACTCAATAAACCAAATCATGATAGGGGTTTCTTACAAGGAAATACATATAAACATACTTAATCATTTCCAAAACACTCCTATCACAACTCATAATCACAAGGATAGCGTACTAAGGAACTTATCAACCAATCATTCCAACCATTTCCAATAACCACAAATTAGACATTCAGGTAATTATCAAACCAACCAACTAAATTATATTGAAAGCCACCACATAAGTCACTTTCCCATTTTTATTTACTTTACTTGAGGAGATACAAAAAATAATCCAGAGAAGTAGAAAGTACATTGATCATATTGGTGCCCTAAGGCAACACAATACCCTCCAATTTAAGTCACCTAATCCTTAAGTAATGATTCCTCTTTTAAGGCTCGTAGGTTACTATAATATCCTGTCCTAAAATCCTTCAAAATGTGTTTAAAATTATATTGATATAAAATAAATTATTTTTGGTTGCACATACTCAACCTTACCTATCTCATCTCCCTCTCTCCTATGAATGCCAACCAAGCCTCACCTCTATATATTTCATTTCCGATCCATTTTCTTTCTTCACATATTATTCTTGCTCTCTTCTCCCTTTTCTTAGTGGAAAAATTTTCCAAGTCTTGAGCATCACTGCATTCTTCTCCTTTCTCCTCTATGTCGAGAAAAAAAGAGACTTGCTCTGGTTCTCTCCCCTCTTCATGTGAACATTATATTCCTTTTTCTTCTTCTTCTAATCTTAGCTTTAGTTCTCCCTTGTTTCCTTTAAGCGAGAACGAATCAAGGTTTCAGAAAGGTCAAAGATTTTTGTTATTTTCTTTGGCACCCTGCTTTTGAGAAAAGGTTGTGTTGTGTTCTTCTTCTTATGATTTTTCCTTGATCTTAATGAAGTTTTAAAAGGTGGGTTTTCCCTGAGCCTTACCATATTTTAGGTAGTATGTTTTGTAATATCCCAAAACCTTAATTTATGAATTAAAAATAAACTAAGAATGGGTGCGATTTAATTAAATATACCATTTTTAATAAAGTAATGATATTAAAATAAAAATAATTAAAGCCAAAGGAGGAAAATAATGTAGGGATCAAATTAGTGGAGGTTACAATAATTTACCAAACTAAAATAAATTTTAATTAAATTATAATAATAATTTCTAAATTAATAAAAAAAATTATTTATTTATGTTTAGTAATTTTATTATTCCCAAAATTTTAAAAAAAAATCCCAAACACCCCCAACCACTTCATTTTTTTTCTTTTCTTTTCCCATTTTCTCTCCTTGCCTTACTTTTCTTTTTCTTTCTTTTCCCCCTCTCCCTCGCCAGCCTAGGCCCCACCTAACTTGACCCAACCCTCTTCTTTCCCCCTCTACTCCTTCCCTTCCTCGCACGAACCACTCCCCCCTTTTCTTTTTTTCCCTCTTGTAGGCCCATCCCCCGCCCAACAAATGCCCCCTTCTTTCCCTTTTTTCCCTTTTACCCTATTTTCAACCTTCCCCGATCAGGGAGTGCGTATGGCTGCTTTGTAGCCATGTCTCTCTCTCTCTATCTATCTATCTCCTCACCTTTCCTTATGTTGGCCTATAGGGCATACAGCTGGCACTGCCCTACACTGGTCCCTACTCTTCTACAACCCCAATACCCCACCTAACTCCTTACAACCCTGCCAAAACCCTACCTTGTCCCCCTGACCATCGAGTTGCGACGTCTTGTTTGTCGGCCGACAGCCAACCACCCCTCCCCTTTATCTTCTATCTTCATTTGTCCGTTCCCCCAACCGTCTCCCGCTATATATATACCCCCTATGCCCAATTTCCTCTCCTCTTTTCTGCCATTCCAAAACCCCGACTCCCTAGCACCTTTTCTTCAGATGCCGCCATTGCCACCATCTCTTTACCGTCATAACTTCCACCCTTCCTCTTCCCTGTATCACCCTCCACCAACCATGAACTCCCCAACCCTCCCTCCTCTTCTCTTCCTACCTGTGTAAAGTGGGTAACTCAAGCTGCCCTTTTACACCCCTTGCCTCCCAGTGTTGCCACCACTACTACAACCACCACCTCCCTCTCTACCCAGAAAACCTTCTCTACCTTCCCACTCCCCCATTTCCCTTTTCTCTCCCTCCTTCCTCCTCCTTTCCTCTCCTTCACTCTCGACCACCACTACTGTTGCCGCCTACGTCACCGCCATGGGACACCGCTACCACAACCCCCTTTGACTCATAAACACTACCACCCAATAAAGTACCACTTCCCTCCTCTTTTCCAACCCCAAAATCCCACCTTTTCTATCTCCACTACCTCCACCGCCATTGCACTGCCACCGTATGCCGCATCCGCCGCTAACCTAGCATGCTACACCCTCTCTGGTTGTGCCCTTAACCCTTATATTTATTTATTATGATTATTTTAAATATTTTCCACTATTAACCTTATTACTATTACTACTACTACAACTATTATTATTATTATTATTATTATTATTATTATTATTATTATCATCATCATTTCTAATATTTAGTTAGAAAAAAATAAAAGAAAAAGGAAAAAGGAAAAGGATGTAGGAAGAAGGGTTAATATTTAGTGTTCCATTTGTTATAGGTGACCAAACCCTTTCCATAAGGAGGCATAAGATTCATGCTACAAGCTCAGTGTCTTATTAGGTAAGGATAAGGTTAAGGCTTGCTTTTGCTAATGGGTGTAATTATATGTGTTGTGTATTACATGTGATTGCGGAATAAAAATGTGTGTAGTGCAGCTTGCTTTGCATGGATTTAAGGTAAGTTGTGTATGATTTACGATATGCGAGTTATGGGTGATATGACTTATATTTTATGACATGCTCTATGTATAGTTGTTATGGTGTGCCATGTATGATAGGAAGCCTTAGGTGGTATTGTGAGATTGTGGGAATCTAGAAGAAATAAAGTGGGTGGTGTGAATAGGAAGAGGTGGGACAAAGCTAAAGTACCTTATGACATATGGGTGATAAAATAAAGGAAGAATAATAATAAAATGAAGGGTTGGAGTAGATCTTGCATGGAAATTATAACCCTTGCATGAGAGGGTTAGTCTTTATATGGGGGAAATTTTTACGTGGAAAAGCTAGTTTAAGGTTTAAACATGGTGAGGGAAGAGTAATTTGAGTTATTGGAGTCCTTGAGGTAAAAGATAGAATGTGGGTTTGCAGGAGTGTGCATAAGAGCTTAACTAAGCTTTTTGGGGGGAAACCCCTAAGTAGGGGAGTGTTGTGAGAGGGTTGATATTGGTTGGTTGGAATTAGGGTTGAGAATAGAAGGGTGTTTATGAAGGGTGTGAGTTAAGTGAAAAGGAGGGTGGAGTGCATGTGTGATGGGTTGGTGTAAAAAAAAAGAGCAGTATTAGGGTTTTGGGGTGGACAACTAGGGGTTTCTTAAACCTATGTGGAAATTGGAGAGTAGGGTTGTGGTGCTTCTAGTGGGATGAGTGGAGTAATGGTGTTGGAGTCCAAGGGGAGTATGGGCCATGTAAGAAAAAGAGAGGTTAGGGCCATATAGGCCATTTTAGGGTTTTTAAGGGGAAATCCAAGTAAGTGATGGTGAGTCTAGGTGGAGAAATGAGAAAGTGGGCCTTGACCGACCTGAATAGGGGTTTTGGATTCATTGTGAGTAGGGTGGAAGTAGAGAAAGAGATATTGGAGTCTTGAGGAGTGTAGAGGTCCCAAGCCATGGGACCGGGTCCTTCAGGAAGTCTGGGGTGGAAGTATGGTAATGACGGGAGTCCACTAGGGGCATGCATGTCTAGTTGAGGTTTACTTGTGGAACAAGATACAAATAAAACACTAATTACTTAGAGAAAAAGATTATTGAGCTGGGCCTAGGTTAGGATGAATTTTATTCCACCAGCTAGAATAGTGGCCAGGAGCTTTTTTTTTTCTAGAGATCATTGCAGTAGCTATAATAGTGGCCAGGACTGTTCTACCCTGGGTTGGCTATTTTGTTCCACCAACTATAATAGTGGAGGTTTCAAGCTTAATAAATTAAACCTTGTATGGTAATAAATCATGAGAAATAGACTAATTACTTATAGTGAAATACTGCATGGGTTAAGGGCAGGTTAGGGTGATATTTATATTTAATTTCCATTACGTATTAACTCTAAAGTTTGCGTACTCTGGTTTTATTTATAAAATGTTAAGTTGTTGTGGTTTTATTTGATTATTTGTGTCACTACTTTTATCCCATTAGCCTCGTGGTTAATATGATATTGGCCAGAAGTCAATCTTGTATTGATCATCGTGGTAGCACCCCTATTTTTAGTATATGGTTTTCTGTAACAAGAAAAATTTTCAACTAAAAATTTTAGGGGTGTTACAGTTTTATCAGTACTTCAACGTACCGATATTACATTTGTGTGGTCACCGTGATGATCCGACTTCTAGTCTGGGGAGTAGAGGATAATTTGCATGGTTATTACTCTTAGTTAGGGTATGCTGAGGGTGATGACATAGGTCATTAGTGGGACATTGCTTGGGGTCGGAGTTTCATGTTTATGCCTAAGAGTTAGAATAACCGATTAGAGGTGTTTTACCCACTGCGTTGGGAAGTTTTTGTATTTACAGTTATTTAAAATATTGGTTTGGTTTCTTGTATTTGGTTTTATAAATTATCATACCCTTTTACTATATCACATTGGTGCATTGATATTATGAGCATGCATCTTTTCGTTCATTATTATGTTTTGCCTTACATCAAGCATGGACTTGGTGATGATCACACTTCTCTCATGGTTGATGTGGCAGTAACATTCCCTAGTTTTATAAAAAAAAAACCCATTTTCACTTCCAAAAATTTTCATTTTAAAATATTATAGTTCAGAAGTAAATACGAGAAATGGAGAGTGCTACCACCACACCTACCATAAGATAGATTTATGCCATCTATCTTTTGATAGGTGCAATGCAAGGCTGAAAAACTGTTTAATAATTCCCAAAATATAAGCTAAATCAGAATCCTCGCTGATAAAGTCAGCTAAAAACCCTGTATAATGATCGGTGATAAAACAACGGAAAACTTGTGAGATAAACCTGAATTCCAAAATCTTAACCAAACAATATTAAAAAAATATATATAAATGACCATTTACAACACCGAATTAAAATTTTAATACAACAACTAAATTTCTAAAATATTTACAAATAATATAAGACTCCTTGAGGGACAAAACTTCGGTAGCTCTAACTCTCACCCCAAACTAATAATCACATCAAAACTCAAGTCAAGGTACATGCACATAGACATATAAACAAGCATAGTATTAGTATAATGACATAATGAGTAAATAACCTAACTCATAGAAATATCATACGCACATAGATTTATATATTTGCTATAACTGATAAAACATTAAAGACATGCTCTCATATAAGATCATGGAAAATACATAAGATTAAAATTTGCTGAATAACAATAGTAGTAGAAGAATATGACTCAATATCCATACATATCCCATAGAAGAACATACAATCTTAACTAATCATAAATCCACAAAAGAACATACTATTGCAGTAGAATTATGCCATCAACAGAAGATTGTATACCGCTACTCACTCTATTTAATTCTGTTTATATCATTCATTGATTTCTATACAATCATTACATTTTAATTCATATAACCACTTATTGATAAATTCTATAAAAAGATATTACATCACATGTTATGAATCATAATATTACCCATTTCCTTGTATAAGCTATCATAATTCACTTGTTTTACTTTTCCTTTTCATTTCATATATTCATTTCCAACGTATAGTAATTTTCACATCCAAAAATAATATTATCCATATCCATATCCATATCCAAAATATATAATATTATTCGCTTCTAGGGTAAAACGGCTAAGGAACCCACAAAAACACGTCACTTATAGCTCTATGGCTATGTCAAACACTGTGATATATAGCTCTGTTGCTATGGCCTACACAACCACTTAATACACCTTAACCTTCAATTATCGATACCCCCTATATGGTCTGTAGGTCTCTTATAGAGTAGAGAGAAGGGCCTCATTGTCACACTACCTATGCATCACAAACAAAATTATAGGGAAGGCATACACTGCACGACCCTACCTCGGAAGCCATCCCGAGGCTACTCAAGGTAGACTGTATACAACCACTAGCTATGACCACTCATGTGACCTATAGCACAATTCCCATGATTCATTTCTTTCACTTATCACTTGATTTATTCCTACTTTAGGTCCATGACTGCACATTCCATCATATATAATAGAATCCTAAACGTTATTAACAACCATCACATGTGATTACCAATCGAGTTATTCAGCCACTTACATTTGCATTAACAAACATGATATCAAAACAATAGATCATGGTATACTTATACAACTTACATAGCATAATAACTTTATAAAATACAATTACAAAGAATCGTAATTCATATATGAAGAGCTACACGATACCATACCCCAAGATAGCCATATTACTTAGTTACACAAACTACACACTTTATTAACAAACCTTATCATGTTCTTACACTACGAAAAAAGGTGCCATAAGCCATGAAAATGGCCACGGGAGGTAAAAATTGGTGGCCAAAATGTTTATACAAAGTATAATATTGTGGTTTTAGTAAAAATGGCTACGAAAAATAAAATTTTAGTGGTTATACTTACTTTTTTATAATAGAAAAATAAATCTGTGACTAATTTGACATGGCAAAAATATTTTTGTGAAAAGTGACCATGAATTTGCCACAGAAAAAGTATTTTCATGATGAACTCATCATGAAATTATTATAGGGAAAAAATTTCATAACTAACCTATTATGAATTGCCTTAAGAAAGTTCTTTTGTGGCCAATTTGCTACGAATTTGCCTTCGAAAAATATTTTTGTGGTTGAATCTCCATGAATTCGGCACGAAAAATATATATTCATGGTTAACTTGCCATAAATTTGTCATAGGAAGATACTTTTAGGCCCACTCGCTATGAATTGTCCACGAAAAGATAATTTTTATAGCTAACTTGCCATAAACTGGTCACAACATTATATTTTAGTGTCTAAATTGCCATAAATTTGCAACAGAAATATATTCCTATAGCTAATTTGTCACAAAAAGATTTTTTTTGTGGTTGGATTATCATGAATTTGCTATAAAAAAATATTTTTATAACTAACTTACCATAAACTTGCTACAAAAATATATTCGTGGCTAACTCGCCACGAATTTATTACGAAAGTCTATTTATGTAGTTAACTTGCTAAGAATTTGCCACAAAATGACATTTTTGTGTCTTACGTGCCACAAATTTATAATAAAAATATATTTTTGAGGTTAACTCATCTTAGATGTCGTGGAAAAAAAGTATGTGGCGAAAGCCTCTATCTTTTTAGCTATAGCTCAAAAATAAAATAAAATACGACCATAGTATAAATTAATTTGATTAATTTTTTAAAATGTATAATACATTACATTTTCATTGTAGCATTTTGATTATTCTAAAAAAAATAGTAAAATTAACTAATTATTAATTTGAATCATAGTTTAAATGTATATAAAAGTTATTGACTATTATATATATAATTTAAATGTTAATTTTACCAACCCCATCTTGATTTTGCCTGGTCTTTTATTCTTCTCTTATCTTTCAAAATTCCAAGTTGATTCTTGGATCGACTGTACTTGTTTTTGGTGCCACAAAATTCAATTCTCTTGACACAGTAGAAAAGGGATTGCTGGAAGGTAGGTGATGTGAATCATGCATGTCCTATACACATAACCTACATGGTTCTCGTACGGTAATGTTTTACGTCCGCTCTCTTGAATTTTAGCTAATTAATTTGGTACAAGTTAATAGCGTTACGTGATCTCTTAACTTAGAAAAAATAATTAGTAAAGTATTATTAGGGAATGCTCCCGCATTACAAGAGTGTTAGGATATGATACTATTAGCTTTGTCTTTCTTGTTGGTAGATTAATAATGCCCCACCTAACTACACCATGTCCTCAATTGTAAATTTTGAGGGCTTACAACATGTGATTCAAATCTTAAATTATTTATAATATACTCGAAATACAAAATTCAAAGTCATATCAATTATTTCCTTACCATACTAGATCTATATGTGACAATATAAAATTCTTATTATGAATTTGACACTCAAATATTAAATGTTTAAAAAGTCCATTGTACTTGTATAATACTTTTATATAGAAATTTGTATGTTATAATTATTTGAAGGAGTTAATCCATTATTGATCACACATACGAAGATTTATTTTTAGTTGTTTGGTTTTTGGTGAGAGATTTAATTTTTTATGTTTTTATTATATTATTTGTTGTTTTTGTTATTATTATAATTAATGTTACGATTGTATATAGAATAATATAAGATATTATCATATTTCACCTGATATGATTTGATTAAGTTTTATTAGATCTAAAAGTACGATTAGTAAAAGTAAAACAAAGTATCATATTTGTTCTGTTTTTATTTAATTAATTCATAATTCATTATTATAAATCTTATACTAAGGTTATGCTTAGGATGAGGGAAATGGATTAAGGGGAAATAATTAAGGGGAAAATGATTAAGGGGATAATGATTGCAACATATCATCAACACACGACAGAGGCGATGACCAATGATATGTCAATTCTCGCAGACTTTTCGTCCCAAAGTAATTTCCTTCTCTAATTTCAATGACTTTATTTTTTCAATTTTTTCACGCGACAGAACGTGATGGGAAAAAGATCAGAGATGAATGACGACGTAATCTTATGAGCGAGGTAAATTCCTTAACTGTTTATGTTCTTCCGATTAACCTTAAATTTTCCATGTATCAGACATAGCAAAGAATCAATCAATCCCTAACCCCCCAGAAGTTTTACAAGAAGAAGGAACATACCAGATTTCTCTAATCTAATGAATACTTTGTCAGATCTAAAAGACAACTAATTATATGCAAAACATCAACGCACATATTCATAAATAAAACTTACAGATCTGTTGAAGGTGGCACCGGAGAGGTAGCTTCGAGAGACAGACTTTGGCTTCGAGAGGCAGACGACGAGTAGGGGCAGGCGACTGGTGTCGGGGATTTGTCCGGAGCAGAGAAGACACGCTGAGGGAAAGGAGTTAGAAGACGTGGTAAGGGAGAATAAAATTACCCAAGAGTTGAATCGAAATTTTTTTCCCTAATCTAACAGTATAATTTTATCCCCAAATAAATTTTTTCTCATACTAAACAAAAAAAAAGTGAAATAATTTTCTTTATAATTTTTACACCACCTTTACCTCCGTACCAAACATAACCTTAAATACACTCCGAAGTCCGAAGGCAAACCATTTAAAAGCCATGGAGTTCTTTATCTATTTTGCTGGTGCAAACCATTAAATAAATGTTATCATTACCAGGCGACAACAAAAGCAACTAGCAATCCATGGGGATCACGATTCACCAGGCGTTTCATCTTTTGAATCACGCTCCTGCGTCCGCGTCAAAGAGTGGGATAAAATTAAAACTAAAGCAAAGGAAAACTCACGTCTCAAAGAATGGATGTTTCTAGAAACATAGTGCCTCTAGAGTCTAGACCACTCGGATACCATTCCTAATTAAAAAGGAAAAGAAAAACACGAGTAAAATAAAGAAATTTCTACGTAAGCCCTCCTGCATTTGTGTGTGCTATATTAACCTCCTCCTCTATATACAACTTCGTCTTTCTAAGTCCCCGTTTGCTTCGTAAAAACATTCTATAGCATAGTTCATCTGCCGCTGGGAGAATTCCAGAACCTCCAACTCCCACGTCGGCTTCGCAGAAACGCCTTCTTCTCTCTCACTGACGCAGCAGCCAGCTAACCTCCGTCGTTCGATCTACAGAGAAGCGCCATTCGCGGGCCGCTTCTTAGATCATCTACAGGTAACAATCGTTAAGCCCTAGCTCATGGCACTTGAAGATTCAGATTCATTTCCTCATTAATCGGACGAATATACTAGATCTGCTTTCCTGCGTTCACTTGATTTACTGTACAATCAATTGAATGACGCGGCCCTCTGGCGTTCGATGTCAAATTGCTTGCTTGTGTTGAGCTCTGTTCGATGTGCTTTGGTCTTAATCATGTTTGTCAAACAGGGAATCTGTTCCTTTTTTAGGGTCTGGAATGTTAGAATTTGAGTTTCCTGCTGAATCGGTCGATGATGTTGGTGCTATGCATTTTATACAAGACGCACATTGCGGTCTTAGGGTGCGGTGATGGACTGCCGCGGTCTGTTATGCGTTGTTGTCTGTTGGCTTCGGTCAAGTAGGTTTGATTTGATAGATTTTGGAGCTAGAAGGGTTAGCTTTGTATGATTTGTATAGTTTGGGTAACTTGCCGGTTATAGCTCTTTTGCCTTTTCATCTGTAGAGTTCTTTGTGACTGTTTATGTTTTACCGATTGTTGTTTTGTCAACCGGACCTGTTTGATTCTTACTGACGACTTTTTTTGGCTGTCCATCTATCAATATTTCGCAATCAGCTGTTATTTGTGGTGGTTCTGTGTTTTTTTTATATTTTCTGTTATCTGCTATTATTTTTGCAATCTTTTTGGAGGTGCAGAGATGGGCGTATGGATTATCACAATTGAATTTACACCATTTAGGAGCTTTTAGGATACAAGTGTTTGGCGTCCCCTCCCCTTCTCTCTGGTTAACATACTGGTATCTCTTCAACAACAAGTACATGCTGTTCTGTTCAGCCTAAAGACTAGCACTGATAATTAGTCCAAGACGCTCTCTCTTATTTGATTTGTCTTCATTCTCTATGATAGTGAGTCATGAGGACTTGAATGTTTAATCCAATCCTTAAGGGTAGTTTGCCGATGAGTTGGATTGACCAAATTGAAGCATTGTTTTGCTGATATATTGTGATCTGTTTTCGTCCTGTACACCAGATTTGTGTGAGCAGACTCGCTTTCTTCAAACATGAGTGTGGTTGGATTTGATTTTGGCAATGAGACCGGTGTTGTTGCTGTTGCAAGACAAAGGGGTATAGATGTTGTTCTCAATGATGAGTCAAAGCGTGAGACTCCTGCTATTGTCTGCTTTGGTGACAAGCAGAGGTTTATTGGAACAGCCGGGGCTGCATCTACCATGATGAACCCAAAGAACTCCATATCCCAAATAAAACGGCTAATTGGCAGGCCATTCTCTGACCCTGAGCTGCAGCGTGATATCAAGTCTTTGCCATTTACTGTTACAGAAGGGCCGGATGGTTTTCCTCTGATCCATGCTAGGTATCTAGGTGAGGCTAGGACATTCACGCCTACTCAAGTGTTAGGTATGGTATTGTCTGATCTGAAGGGCATAGCTGAGAAGAATCTAAATGCTGCTGTAGTTGACTGCTGTATTGGGATACCAATTTACTTTACTGAACTTCAGAGGAGAGCTGTCTTAGATGCAGCTACGATTGCTGGCCTTCATCCATTGCGATTGATCCATGAGACCACTGCCACTGCTCTGGCATATGGAATCTATAAGACAGATTTGCCTGAAAATGATCAGTTGAACATTGCACTCATTGATGTTGGTCATGCTAGCATGCAAGTCTGTATTGCTGGCTTTAGGAAAGGTCAACTCAAAATTTTGGCTCATTCATTTGATAGATCTCTTGGCGGCAGGGACTTTGATGAGGTTATTTTCCATTATTTTGCTGCAAAGTTCAAGGATGAATACAAGATTGATGTGCTGCAGAATGCACGGGCTAGTCTCAGGCTCAGGGCTGCTTGTGAAAAATTGAAAAAGGTTCTTAGTGCTAATCCAGAGGCCCCCCTGAATATTGAGTGCCTCATGGATGAGAAGGATGTTAGAGGTTTTCTCAAGAGGGATGAATTTGAAGAAATCAGCATCCCTATTCTGGAGCGAGTCAAGAAACCTTTGGAGAAGGCACTTGCAGAAGCTGGTCTCTCGGTGGAGAATATTTACTCTGTTGAAGTAGTTGGTTCTGGTTCTCGAGTTCCAGCTATCATTAAAATTTTGACGGAGTTCTTCGGGAAGGAACCCCGGCGCACAATGAATGCCAGTGAATGTGTGGCAAAGGGCTGTGCTTTACAGTGTGCAATTCTTAGCCCAACATTTAAAGTTCGAGAGTTCCAGGTAATTTGACCATTGCTCTTGCAACAATATTTTTTTTCTGTAAAAAAAAAAATTTACAAGGCTTTTTATCTGTAAAGCTCTTTGCTTGCATGCAAGTTTTTATGAGGGAGGGGCCATTGTATCTTGCTTGCTGTTGTGTCTGTTATTCCCTCGATTAAACATCTGTTAGCTATTATGAATTTCTTCTGTGCTGGCTCTGTTGATTAACCATGGTTTCGTTGTTTCTTAGGTTAACGAGAGCTTTCCTTTCCCTATTGCTTTGTCATGGAAGGGTTCTGCTCCAGAAGCTCAGAATGGAGCAGAAGAAAATCAGCAAAGCACCGTGGTTTTTCCCAAGGGTAATCCCATACCTAGTGTGAAGGCTCTGACCTTTTACCGCTCAGGCACGTTCACAATTAATGTCCAATATGCTGACATGAGTGAGTTGCAGGCTCCGGCAAAAATTAGCACTTACACGGTGAGTTCCTCTTGTGGTATCGTCACTAAAATGGATGTATTTTAGCCTTCTTGTTTGGGTGTGTATGCTATTTTTAGGTTCCTTGTTTATTTTGTGCTTTAGAGAACAAGGTTTGATCCCTTGTTTTGTTTAAGAATATTGGTTCAATAGGATAATGCAGGTAATAAAATTGCGGTCACGTTTGTGGTAACGGTGTTGCAGTATCAGAGCGTCGCAATTGATAAATTATGTGTTGCGAGTGTCGCTGGCGTAATTTTTTATTTTAATTTCATTATATACTTTGATTATTATTTATTGATCATTTAAGTGAAGCATTTTATGAGAAATTGTCCTAACAACTCTAAATTTACCTTGGAATAAAAAAAAATGTCATTTAGTATGACATATAAAGGTAACAAATAACAATACTTTACTATTGTTCAATAGTAATTTGGTTTAAGATATATATAGTAAATGAATAAGAAAAATTTATCAAGCTTGCTTTTTTTAATAGATTTAAGAATTCTCAATAAATGGCCGACTTATCAGTAATTTATCCTGATTTATTGCCAATATTTTCTGATTTAACAGCAATTTACTGCCAATTTATCAGCCAGTAAGTGTGAAAAGTTAAAACCGTAGCGTATCAATAATTTTATGTTGCGGCTAGCCCAAAATCATCTAAATAGCAGTTGCTACGCTATAGCGGAACCACTATTTAATTAGATGGGATAATGCTTTGTTACGTACATGGAACTTCATTTGATGATCTTCTTCATTGCTTAGACTTTGTGGATGTCTTTGCTTTGACATACTTTTATCTTTTACATGCATTGATAGATTGGACCTTTTCAATCCTCGAAAGGTGAACGTGCTAAGCTGAAGGTCAAAGTGCGCTTGAGCCTGCATGGCATTGTGTCTATTGAGTCAGCAACGGTAAGTCCCTGTTTTAGGAATTTTGGTGAAGGGATGTTTTTATGGCTAATTTAACACTTAATTATTTGTATTGACCTTCAGCTACTAGAGGAGGAAGAAGTTGAAGTGCCTGTGACCAAGGAGCTTGCGAAAGATTCAAAGATGGATACTGATCAAGCTAGTGGTGATGCTCCTTCTGCTCCTCCTGAAGGGGATGTCAATATGCAAGATGCCAAGGGTGCTGCTGAGGTGAGTGCTGAGAATGGTACTTCTGAGTTGGGTGAGAAGCCTGCGCAGATGGAAACAGACACCAAGGTAAATACTGGGGGTTTGAAATTTGTTGCTCTGAATGTCTCTCATACGTTCATAAGGTGCCTAAATGAGAATCATGACATTATTGGTTTCTATGGGAACGGTTAGACATGTCAGTGTTTGTTTTGATGACTTTCCACATTGCGGCAAGTCTCGTTTTCTCTCACTTCTAACTGATTTAAAAATATAGTTGGCATTGTCTTAAATGCAATCCCCTAGCTTGCTGTTCTTCATTTTTGCCATACTACAATGGATATTGGAACAGTGGATGGAGAACTGTTATGGTTCACATGATGCCTTGTGTTACTTATATTGTTCTGTGGAGTCCATGAATTTGTATGACCGTACAGTTGTACTCTTGGTTTATGTTTTTCTCACCCTCATCAAGCATGAACTATATGAGCCACCGCTCTCAGCTGCAATAAGTTTCTAACTCACCAGTTGAAGAGCACTGAATTTGAACCCCATCACTTGGATTTCAAAAGTTGTGATCTTGACTGACCTTGTTTTCCTTTCCTATGGGAAACAACAAAGGGTAGTGCATTGTGTTTATGGTGTACCCTGTTGATGCTCACTGAGTCATTGATTCTTTTGGTGATATTAAATCCTAGACATGGGGATTTTCAGTTTCCTCCCGGGGGGGTTCGGGCTTGCAATAATCCAACCAGTTCTTTGGAGCTTGTTGTCAATGATGGTCAATCAATTATCTGTTGTAGGCTGAGGCTCCCAAGAAAAAGGTCAAGAAAACAAATGTTCCAGTAGTGGAGTTGGTTTATGGCGGTGTCTTACCCACAGATTTGCAAAAATTGGTTGAGAAGGAGTTTGAAATGGCTTTACAAGACCGAGTTATGGAAGAAACAAAAGATCGGAAGAATGCCGTAGAAGCTTATGTCTATGAAATGAGAAACAAGGTATATTTTTGACTGAGCTAACCATTCCTGGATTCTGATATATTAGGTAGCATTGGACCTCGGGCATAATTTTTTAAATTGCATGCGGATACCTAATCTAGTTGACTCTCATTTTCCATCCAGCTCAATGACAAGTACCATGAGTTTGTTACCCCATCAGAGAAGGATGTATTGCTTGCCAAGCTTCAGGAGGTCGAAGATTGGTTATATGAGGATGGTGAAGATGAAACTAAGGGTGTCTATGTTGCAAAGCTAGAGGAACTCAAGAAGGTTAGTTAGATGTAGTACCCAGTAAAATGGTTATTGTTTTATGATTCAGGACTATTTTGACTTTATGTGGGTCTTTGCAGCAAGGCGATCCTATTGAAGAGCGCTACAAGGAACACATGGAGCGGGGGACTGTTATTGATCAGCTGATTTATTGCATAAATAGCTACAGGGAAGCGGCTGTGTCAACTGATCCTAAATTCGATCACATTGACATTGCTGACAAGCAGAAGGTATTAGACAAACCATTTCCCTTCATTAATTTCCTTGGTTAAGTGGTGGTGATTAATGGCCCTTGTTCTCTGTGATCTAGTTCCTGTATTGGCTTTCTTGTAATTGGGATCATTGTCCTTCCACATTTTTTGATTACTGACTAAAAGTCTGAAACTGATGTAATAATAATGTGTGTTATTTTGTACATTATTACGGTTACGGTCAACTCAACTGATGTTTATAAATGGGGCAATAAAGGTTTTAAACGAGTGTGTAGAAGCAGAAGCCTGGATAAGAGAGAAAAAGCAACAACAAGACGCACTCCCTAAATACGCAAACCCCGCTCTCAAGTCAGCTGATGTGAGGAAGAAGGGTGAAGCTGTTGACAGGTAACTTCTTTATTACACTCTGGATTTGTAGTGGTAGTAATATTCTACCGGTATGTTGGGTCTGTTGGTTCCCATTTCAATGAAGGTGCTGATATGTGTGGTGGTGGTGTTGTCCATAGGGTTTGTAGGCCGATAATGACAAAGCCAAAGCCTGCCCCACCAAAACCTGCAACTCCTGAGGCCCAGAATCCTCAAACCCCTCCAGGCGGAGAGCCCCAGCCTCAGGGTGGCGATAATAGCCCTAACGCTGGTGAAAATATGGCACCTGATGCTAGCAATGATGGATCCGAAAATGCAGGAGAGCCAATGGACACGGAGAAGGCAGAGCCAGCTCCAGGATCTACTTAAATTGTGGTTAAGCAAAGTCCTAATTCTGCCTCTCTTATATGAAGCTTCCCCTCTTTTTTCCTTGCCCGAAATCCTAATGAAGTCTACCAGAAGACGAGCTATGTTGGATGCTGTTTTTATCAAAATTTTGGATTTAGGTTTCGGTTGTAATAGTATTCTTCCATTAGGCAGATGTTATTTAAGTAGTAATGGTGTTCGAAAAATCTCAGTTACGTAAAGGGTTTTTGAGAAAGCGACCTCTTTTTTTTTTTTTTTTTTCTTTTTTTTTCTTACTCACGTTTCTTTGCACTGGAGGAAGTCGAGTCGAGCAGCTCTTTCTCCTCGAGTTGTGTTTATGACATACGAGTAGCATTACTCTCCTGAGTCTGGCGACTTTGGATTTTATTCAGCCGTCGATTCATGTGCTCATATTTTTGTTTTGTTTTATATCGTTTGGATAAATTAGAACAGATTCAAGCAGGCATGAAGGTGACGAGACCTGCGAACATGGATTGCTGATTCTGTATGGGATGTTGTAAGAGCGAATAGTGTGAGGGCCAATCTCTCTCTGAGCCATAACTTGAGACTTGGCTGCAGGGATGAGCAATCGAGATTCGGGCGTTTCTCTATTTTGGGTTGCGCCATGAGCGTACGTAGGTAAGGGCCTTATGAAAATTGTGGAACAAATTCGTAGAGGCTGATTAATTTTATCGGAACCTTGTTGAGAAGCGATGCGTTGTGTGCTTAATGAGTGTCTAGTTATTTGCTTGTCATATTATTGCTGCCCGTTAAGGGATGGGTAAAGCCAACCTGCAGCTCGAAACCAGGTTGTACAAGCAACCGACTCCACTGAATTCTCTTGGCGTGGAGCATTAGATTAAGTGAACAGAAATGTGGGAGGAAAGTTTGTTCTAACACTGGGTCGGACTTAGCTATGGGGACCTGGGTTTGGTTCGACCCAGGATGGGTTAACATCAAGCTGGGTCTTATCTGGTTTAGGTCCCCAATGGATCGGATTATATGTGTTGAGAGAATTTCCCTGAGGTCCTCTATGCATTGATTTAAGGAATGAGTCAAGATTTAATCTGCCTTACAGGCAATTTGGGCTCTTCAAAGAGACAGGCGTGGGTGTCAAATAAAACAAGAAAAAGGAAGAGAGAGAGATAAGTGTGTTATACCCATGGAAGTTGTATGGTGCCACAAGAAGAAACCTGGACGAGGAACAAGCATCATTGAAGTTTTATGGAGTTAGGGTCGGGGACCGAGCATCGCTTCCGCCATGGTGTCGCGTCATGACACGCCGTAAAACCGTCTGGTTAGTATAATAGTATTATGTGTATATACGTAGGTTACGTATATATAATATAGAGGAAACCCTAAAACAAGAAAAGAAAAGAAAAGAAAAATGCTTGCTATTTTGGTTGGGACTCGGTAGGGAGTGTTCTACAGTGCATGAGATCAGGCGTTTGGCGCCAACATTAATTTTTCTTCGAAAGATCAGATAATGGTCATTTGCCAGGGGAAATAAGAGCTCTCTCCACGCCTTTAGCTGAAAAAAGAGTTTTGTATATACAAGTTGCAGCATATACTTAAAAGAGGTTTTGTACCATGCTTCTGACCAGGCCGCTATACACACATGAATTAAAGACGCTGGTGGTGGCTATGAATTAAAAGACGCTGATGGTGGTGACTGACTGGGATTAGACAACCACCGAGTTCAGACGATTGTTGCCAACTTTTCGTATTTCACAGGAAACTCGATCTTTTGCAAACATCTGTTCCAAAGACACGGACAGAGAGAGGAGGCTAGGAATTGAGAACTAATTTATTGATGATATCATAGCAGCAACCAAGCAGTTGAAGGAAGATGCATCTTACCATCAATTACAATGTCCTGAATTCATCTTTCTGATGGAATTAGAATGGATGCAGATGCATTTATGAGGACATTATATTGAGATGATCTCTGGACATTAACCTAGTCTCAGCCATCGAGAAAGATATGGCGTGACCTTCACTAGCCGTCACTACTGTGATATTGATAGAATGAAGTTAAAACACTGCTAATAACGTAAAACTAGAAAGACGTGCGCCTTAGCGGCTTACTCATGCCACCTCACCTACCACCAGGAAAGACCCGCCCCTAATCACCTTGCATGGCACACCTTTTCAAACACTGCTACAAATTATCCATTTCTGAAGGGGATAAATGTAACAAAGCTCGTCTAAGCACCAGCTTCACATCTTCCATTTAAAACACGATTAAGTGTGAATTACAGAAGTAGTATTAGACCGATCCAATTTTAAGATAAGAAGAATGAAATGAAGGCCGCAGCCAAGAACATAGATCTAAGTTTCTTATTATTCTGTATCTTACCTGAGAAGCCCCAGAAGCAGAAATAGAGACAGAAATACATATCAGAAGATGCATCGAGAAATTTTGAAATCTACTGCATAATTTGTTTTAGCAATGATCTACAGAGTCGCACATTATGCTTATGGCTTAAGCTCTTTTTAATCTGAATCTGCCGGCGACCGTCCAATATTATACAATAGGAAGCAGTTAAAAATGATATACTAATACATAATACTACTACTGTTAAAATGTTCAGGCCATCAGCCACTGACATCTTCGGCAGAGACATCATTGTCTTCTTCATCAACACCTTGCCATATTCTCACAATCTCGGACCGAGCTCTCTCCAATATCTGTCTCCTCTGCACCTCCAATTCCTTCTGAAAATCCATTCTCATCTTCTCTAGTTCTACCATCTGTTGTCTTTTATTATTCTCAATCTTCTCATAGATCTCGCTAAATTTATGGATAGAGTTTGCCAGCAACCCTAAAGTAGACCCCTTGTTTTTCTTGCCTGGTTTCGTTTTCTTATTTGGTGTCAGTCCACCCGAGTCGTTACCTTCCCCTTTTGAAGATTCTGAATTTCCAGGGCTATCTCTCATCTCGTCCAACCCGTTTGCACGGTTCAAATAGACTTTAGGGTTCATGAAAACGTACTCTCCTGAGTCCATCCCACACGAAAGGCCGCCTTGTTGTGGCGCGGAGGACATTAACACATCCATCTTTCTGAAATAAACCCATTTGCTGGTACTTCCTCCTGCTTGAGCTAACCTCATCTTTTCCTTCTTGTACTTTTTCTTCAATGTATCTAACCGGTTTCTGCACTGGGTATCAGTTCTCTCAATATTCGATTCCTGGGAAACCTTATCAGCAACTTCTTGCCACTCTTCTGAACGAAGACTCTTCCTCCCCAGTTGGAGGAACCGGTCACCCCAAGCATCTAGTAAAACAAAGGTTTCATGCTCAGTCCAGTCTGTAGCTGGATTTCTCCCACCAATCGATGGTTTTGTTGATGAAGTAGGTGCACCAGAGGATGCTGACACACGAGGAGCAAATTCATAACTTGCAATTAAGTTCTTCAGCTTCCTCTTCTTTGGGTGTTGTTCCATAAGATCATCCATTTCCTTAGTAAGCTGATTACCCATACCATCCTCCTCATCTTCATCACCATCTTCGTCATCTTCCTCGTCATAGTTGTCTTTGCCAACCATCATAACACCATTAACTCCATCTGCGCCATCTTCTTCCCCGGTTTCATTCTCTTCATCTTCCTCCTCCACCTCCTCGTCATCACCATAGCTACTACCAATCTGCCCAGGATAAGTAGCATTCCCAACAGGAAGCTTAGGCGGTTCTGGAGTGCCATAACCATCTTGGTCATTCATAACGTATGAACTGTGAGGATACCTTGCATCATCCTCAGTATCATCCATTTGTTCCCAACTTATAAAGAAGGATAAGCACAACCCACAAATCCTCAGCAATACACCAATTCTCTAGAAAGCATCAGCTTTCTAGCTCCAATTTCCAAACTGTCATAGCCGCCCAGGAGGCATATACGAATTACAGAAAATACCCATATTCTTGATTTATGCACTACAATAATCTGTTTCAATCAACTAAAATTTATCAACAGAAATACCATTTCAACAACCCATGTCTTTCAGTCTCGAGAATTTATATAATTGACCACAAAAGCCACAATTCGGGCCCCATTATGTACTAATACTAATTAGACGAGCATAACAACTGAAAGATGTGGTCAAAAATAAATTAAAAAAAATATTACCTCAAATACTGAATTGAGCCAGGGCTGAGAGATTCGAACTTTATTAGACGACTTTTGGATCAAGCATACAGAACTGGGATTGAAGTTTCAGAGGTCATCCTGTGAAACCCTAGTTTGGGAAATTGATTAATTGCACGAAATCCAGTCAATTGCAGCAAGGTAAGAAATTCTCAAGTACTCAACAAAGTGTCCTTTTCTTTAAATCTATTTTCAAGGCGATGAGGTAGAAAGAAGGGCGGAGCTAAGAGCAGCACTTTCGCATCTGAAAATTTTTGAGGTGGCCGGACTCCGCAAGTATATACCGAGTGCGTTATCATTCATTCATCTTACAGTGAAGTGATGATGATGTTTTCTCCAACTTCCCTTGCGACATCTCAGCCGTCCAGTCTTTCAGCATAATGGGCTCCATGCCGATCAGTTCTATGGCTTTTAACTTTTTTGGGTTAACTTACGGGGGGAAAAATTGTAGAATATTATCGCTAAATATTTGTGCCCAAAATTAAAGTTCGAACTATCTGCTGGTAAGTTACTCGTTTAGTGATTTTAGAGCTAAGTTTTTGTTTTAACAAGAAAGCTATTACTTTTATCTCTTCTTTTATTTTATTTTTCATTCACACATTAATTGTCTTATTATTTTTTAATAAATAATATATGTGTAATATTAAGGTTAAATTTATTATTATTATTTTTAAATATGTGTAAAATATATAAAAAGTATTTTTGGAATGGAGAGAGTATTATTCAGATAAACTCTTTTCACCTAAAATTTATATCAATTAAAAAATCAACCATACTTTAAATAATAATATAAATAATATAATTTGTTTCATGTTAGATTATATTACTTTATGAGAAGGAGACTAACTAAATTGTAAGCCAAAAGTAGGTCTATACACTTTATATTACTTTCCTTAAATAATTAGTAAGATAAAGCGTCAATATTAAATCTAATTAAATACTAGCAATATAGTAACAAAAAGAGGCTACTATATTTAACTAGATTTGAAGTATTAAGCAAAAGTAGAAGGACGTCAGTATGAGTATCTATACTAATACAATAAATATATCTAGTTTTTTTTTTCCTCCTTTGAGCCACACATATCTAAACGTTCCGCTACTTTAATTAGAATTACAAAACTATTAGGTGAATTGTTATCTTATCTAGTTATATTTTATATATAAATATTCTAATATATTCATATAGCCATCTAACAAGTATATAATCCTACATACTGTCACTATGAGAAAATCAAAACAAGGCATGTACCATATAAATCATACTTGATAGTATTATATATATAAACGATAACAATTAAAATAGGGTCAACGAACAATCTTATGAAACAAAAATAATAATATCATATCTCCAACTATAATCTAGGATTTTAATATATTCCCCACCAATAAATAATTACCAGTCATAATAAATAAATAAAATACAAAAAAATATATATTAAAAATATATGTTAGAAATAAAAAATAATCAAAATTAATTATGGAAGAAAATTTAGCAATTTATTCAAATGAAAAATTGATTATATTCATCAGAAATAAATTCTTCTAGTCTCTTTTCTTTCTCTTTCTCTTTCTTTTTCTCTCTACATTGCCTTTCTATCTGTGTCTGGCATCCTCTACCGTTCTTATACTGAGTGCTAAGGCTAAAATATTACTTTACTTAGATAACATTAAAACAAAGGCAGGATAGAATTTCATTACAAACTACATTGTCCCGAATAAATACAAAAAGATCAGGCAAGAGTTGTAATGTAACAAAAGAGAAATAGCAGGGGACTTAAGAGTCCAAGAAATATCCGGACCAAAAGAAGTCGAGGGGAACACCGGATAGTCCTAACTCTCAACCCTCTATTTGAAGTCGTCAGACCCTACCCTCAAAGTGATCCTGCAAGGTAAAGACTGCCTGTGGAATAGGCAGGGGACCATGAAATGGAACCCGTCAGTACTACGGTACTGAATAACCCTTTATACCAAACTAATATGAGAAACTAGCATGGAACACATGCAAGGCATACGATTAACAGGTACAAGACATTTAAGTATTCATACGAGGATTGATATACAATAATCATTTAGACAATCAAATTCTATTAAAGCCACATGCTACTCATTTTCATTTGTCTAAAACAACCGACAGCTTACCAGACTAACATGCCAAAGGTATTCTCAGAAGTAATGATTAGAACCTAAACTCCAGCATAACAATTATAACATCAGCAGCATGACTCATATCTCAGCATAACTCCCAACCAAATTTATAACATCACAAGTGTATTCACAGGTAAGCTATAACATAATCCACAACATCAAAAGTATACTTACAGGTAGAATATGATAAAATACATAACATCACTTGGGTACTTACAGACACAGAATAATAATATCCGTAATCCCACAGGTACACTTACAGGTACAGTAAATTAAAATACAAAACATCAACGGTATATTTACAGATATAGTATAATAATATACCTAACATCATAGGCATACTTATAGACATAATACCCACACAGGTAGGCCCGCAGGCTACTACTTAAACCATAGGTAGGCACAACGGCCACTACCAAACCAATCCAATATCCAATAATAATCCTTCAAATCAAAACACATTATTTCTATTTTTATTTACTCGAGGGGGATACAATAATAACCCGGAGATATAACAGTACACCGGTCATACCGGCGCACAAGGCAACACGATACCCTCCAACCATCCAACCCAGAGGTGTAACAGCACTCTGGTCATACTGATGCACAAGGCACACAATACCCTCCTCACCTCGGACACCTAATCCTTAAGTATCGATACCCCCTATAGGGCCCGTAGGTCACCTATAGAGTAGACTAGGGCCTTATTGGGGCACAACCGGTACACCAGAAACCCAAACAAATCGAGGACTCCTACCTCGTCTCTAGGATAGCTACCCCTAGAGAGAAACCATTCCCAAACTCGAGGTCTTTCACTTTACGTATTAGTATTTTTATAAAGTGATCACAGATAACACACATTACACATTTATTCTCATTTCCATACTTATTCAATTTCCCTTTATTTCCAATTATCCAATTATTCACATTTGGGCGTTAGGCCGAAAATGACTAAAATGCCCTTGAAGCTAATAATTATCAGATTAGTATCCATTTAAATACTAAGTCTATCTTATTTATTAATCTATCATGAAAAGGCTAAAATGAATAATCTAAGTATTTATTATATAATTTAAATCATCAATCATGTCAAAAGACCATTTTGCCCCTACATAGATCTCGACATATGAAACTCTATAATAAACTTTTGAAATGTACAAAACACATGATCGTAAAATCAACAACAGATAATACATGTTAGACATGATTTTCAGGATAAATATCATATTACACAAAAATGACTAAATTGCCCCTAGGGCACACATTCCTAATAATTATTCCACAATTATATATAAACATGCTAAACTAATAATTATATACATAATTATCATACCAAACATTTTCCCGTCATTAGAATTATTTTTAAGTCATACTTTTATACCCAAAATATTTTATATCAGATAACATGCTTGTTTTTATCCGTTTTCATAATAATAATAATAATTAACACATAATTATATTGAAATAAATCATGATAAACATATTTCATACACCAAAAACCCTAATGTATTATCACGCAATTTTTATCATTTTAGTAGAGTATAACGGTTACCTGAAATCCAGTAAAAACGTAAAATTAGCGGTATCCACTAAAATGTATTAGGTCCTGCAAATTAAACTTTCATACCTAAAAATAATACCACAAATACAGAATTAATATCTATCAAATAAAATAATAATTATAGTATAAAAATATTTATTTTTCTAAAATTACCAAAATACCCTTACAATTAATATTGGTACCAAAATTTTATTAAACCACTACGCAACTCACGCTGCATGTAGCGTGAGTCACGCTCGAGGGGAAAGGGGGCATGACCGAATGGGCGAGAGGGTCGGGCAAGGCTGCGAGGCAGGGGAAGGAGGGGACGGCAGGGCTAGTGGTCAGCGGAGCTGGTGGTTGGCCGGCGGTGGAGGGTGGCTGGTTGGCTGCGGAAAGGAGGCTGGCTGTGACGGGCGGTGGGTGCTGCTCGACGTGGTTTAGCCAAGAGAAAAAAAGGGGGGGCTGTTGGTGGTGCTGTGGCTGCTGGGGTTGCTGGACAACGGTGGTGGACGCTGGTGGGCTGGCGGGAGAGTGGTGTTGCTGGGCTACTGGCTGCGACGAGCGAGGGCGACGGGCTTGGGAAGTTGGGCGACGGGGGAAAGGGTCGGGGTGGTTGCGAAGGCAAGAAACAGAGGGCAGTTGGGTGACGGGTGGCGACGCTGCTGATGGTGGCTGCAGGAAAAAAAATTGGAGGAGGTGGTAGGGAGGTTGGGCGCTGGAGCTGCTGGTGCTGGCGTGGTGGTGCTGCGAGGTGACGGGCTGCGATGGTTTGGTGGTGTGCTGTAGGGTTTGGGTTCAGGGTTGGAGGTGCGGGAGAGGGTGGCTGCATGGGCTATTTGGTTGGGAAAACTGGGCAAAGAGCAGAGAGGGAAGGAGGATGGAAAGGGCTGGGAAAATGGACAATGGGAATGGTCGAGTGTCGAAGGAAATAGGAGGGAGTTGGGAGAGGAACAGTGGGTTGGCTGTGTGCCTCGTGTGTGTGCGTCGTTTTCTGCTGAAAGTGTGTGCGTGAAATGGGAGACTGTTTGGGGTAGAGTGTGCGAGGGTGTGGCGTGTATATATGTGTATAATATGCAGAGTGTGTAAGAGTTTGTAAGTATGGCGTGAGTATCTGTATATAAATGTACGGACGGAGATAGGAAAATATTCCGAAGAAATGTTCGGATAAGGCTTAGAGTAGAGTTTATTTATTTAGTTGAAATTTTAATTTAGGTAGATTAAAAATATCAGATATAAAAAAAGTTCGGGAAAAATTATTAGAATTTGAGTAAGTAAAAAAAAATAGTCGGAAAGAGTAAAATAATCGAGAATAATTGTTAGGAAATTATTTTTGGTTATGGATCAAAAGATTATTAATAAAATAATTTAAAATAAGATTTACGAGTAAAACTAGGATTAAAATAAAGAATCGGTTTCTATCAACTTTCTAGCCTAATTATTTTTATATCTATGTCGTCGAAATAATAATAATAATAATAATAATAATAATAATAATAATAATAATACGTTTAATACTAAACCTCTTAATTTAATAATTTTAACTAATCACATGTAATTATAAACTTTAATTAGGGTTTTCTAAATACGGGGTATTACACTTGTCTCCTAAGCTGGTTGCTCTCTCTCTATATGTTTGCATGTCAACTGCTCCCCTAGCGCACGTCTTCATTTTCCTTTTCTTCTTTTCTCTCACTTTGTGTTCTGCACAAACTTTCTTCTCTCTTTTTCTTTTGCGTAGGTCTATTTCTTTTTCTCTCCTCTTTGCTTCCTCTGTCTTTTTTTTATCTTAGGCGGCTGGTTCCCCGTTTATCCTTATCCCTATGTAGTTCTATTTTTACTTCTTCTTCTACGTTCTTCTGCTACGATGGGTTGCTCTTCTTCGCTAGCTCTCTCTCTCTCTCTACATCAGAGTTCTTCCCCTTGTATGCATTTGTTTTCTCTCTCTATTTCTTTCTTCTTCTACTAGTGGGCCTTATTTGCCCGGTTCTTCTTGGTCTTTGACCCTTTGGTCCTTTGGGCCAAAGGACCCAAAACCTTATATATATTACCTATAAAATAAAATTAGAAGAATTAATAGATAATCTTATACATTAAGTCTATTTTAGCTCAAATAATAAAATATATAAGATTATTATCATTTAAATACAAAATTGTAATTATTCTCATATATTATTCAAATAAAAATAAAAAACTAATATTAAAAGGTTAGAAAATATGTCAAAATATGTACTTAGCAATAATAGCTTAACACTATTAGTACATGTAATCCCTAAACTCATTTGACCTAAAATCATCCAAATATGTTCTAATACAAAACAAGTAAAACCCAACCTAAAGTAGAATGAAATGAAATTGGATAACTCAAAATCAAGCCATTCCCATCCCTATGTGAGCCAACACATCTCCTATCAACTTAAGTTGATTTTAAGAATATGTTTGAGTGAGTCATAGCTGTTCGGTTTTATTGAAGTTTGTATTAGCCCAAATTTAATTAAATTTAAATATTACTTGGACCGAAATTCATTTGATTTTTCACATATTTGATAAAATTGTTTTGGGTCTTAGATTATACAATGTTGTTTGATAATTAATTTAATTTCATATTACTACTCCATTTTAGTTCATTAATAAGATTCACTATCCCTTTATAAGAGTTCAAATTTACCACAATATTTATTAAAATGTACAATAAATGACTAGCATGTGAATAAAAATTCTTAAAATACGTGTCTGAAAAAGCTAATAATGATTATTTCATTTCTACACATTAAATGATCAAAATAATTTTGGATCATTGTTTTATTTTAGCTAAACCAATAAGAGTTATATTAGACAAAAATCTATTTGAGTATGTATAAATACTTATTTGTTGTGGGGCGATAGGGTGTAAAAAGATAGAACATGCAAAAGAAAACATCTTAGAAGAATACTCATTTTAAATGTTTTTTAAGACTAAAATGCGTAATATTTAAAATATATAAATTTTTTATTTGTTTGTTATGTTTTTACATTACTATACAAGCGATCAAAAAGCACCACTAAAAATGCACTTCATTCATAAGAATAGTACCCTAAAGGCCATTGTTATCATTTTCTATTTTTTAATAATAAAATTTTCTCAGGTACCCTAACATTTAGTTCATATGTTCTATAATTTTAATCATTTTACTTAGCCAAATTTATATTTTAACTTAGTTTCTCTTGAGCATAGAAATGCGAAAACTATTCTAATTCTGTTGAGACAATTTTATATTTCACACAATGAACATTATATTTTAATTTAGTTTCACTTGTGCACCTAAATGAAAAAAAAAACCTATTCTAATTCCATTGAGGCAAGTGTCAAATTATAATGCCTTTTAGACTTGTAAGGCTATTCATATGATTCGAAATTTGATGAACTCATTCAGTATTTGTATTAATATGATCTAAAAAATAAAATAGTTGATTTAATATTTTCTCAAATCAAATAGTTAATTCAATTGATAAAAGTCAAGTAAATTAGATATATGATCCAAAAAATAAAAATAATATCTAATATATAAAATTACACACACATACACAAAATATTACAATTTTCTATCAGACTATTTATTTTATCATAGAATTAGAGAAATTAATTTAGCTCCACTAATGATGTAATTTGAAGAGTGAGAATTAATAGTGGAGAATTTAATCAAGATGAATAATATGCAAAGATTGTTGTATGTGATTACAAGCCACAAGTTTTCTTATTTTATATTAGAGCCCATTATCTTTGCCTTGGTGGAAGATTCGGGCAAAACTAGTTCAATTAGGCCTAAAAACATGCTTACTTGCTTAATTATGGACCAATGAGGTACTTAATGGTCATTGAG
The DNA here is from genome assembly GCA_030549775.1 of Tamarix chinensis. NCBI lineage: Eukaryota > Viridiplantae > Streptophyta > Magnoliopsida > Caryophyllales > Tamaricaceae > Tamarix > Tamarix chinensis. The sequence goes on from CM060178.1 coordinate 84,455,744, forward strand.
CTAATTTTTAATGAAGACATATGTTTGGAAAATGCTATGTACTTCCAATATGAGGGAGAACTAGTCATATGATTTGCAATTAAGATTTAGTTAGTAGTTTTTAGATTCTTGGAAAGTTTATCTTATTAGAATTTCTATCTTTTTATGTATGTGTGTGTGTCAATAATGGAATAATTTTGGGTGTGATTTACATTTAGTTTTTTTTTTTAAATTCATAAAAAAATCATATTAGAGGAGGTACAATTCATGTATCTAAATTAACCATACAAAAACGTTGAAGATCATAAAGTGCATTTAAATATAATATTGAATCTTCAAATTGATCTCTTTGTTAATTATTCTTTTTTATTGTGATTTCTGTGTAAGTCATTGTAATGCCCCAAAATTTTAAAACCAAAATTTAAATATTTAACATTTCATTTGAGATAATTTAATATTAAATTATTGATTTAATTATTTTAGGGACCCTTGATTTACAAAATAGATAGAGTTATTTAATAAATTGAATATAATTCTTTTTATTATTTTGTCTTACTCTCTTATCTAAATAAATCCCAAACCCATAAATTTAATCAAAATTATTATTTTAAATTAATACCTAAATTTGTGATAAATTAATTTAATATTTTTCCCAAAAACCAAATTTATCATAAATTTTAATCCTAATTCTGCAAATATTTTTCTTTTTCTCCTTTCTCATTTTTCCTTTTTCTTTCTTTTTTTTTTCCTTTCTTTATTTTGCATTCTCCCTTTCTTATTTGGGCCAGCCTAATCCCATCTCCTTTTTCGTCTCCTTTCTTTTCCCTCATCTCCTTCTATGGGCTAGCCTATCTTTCCTCCCTTCTTCCTTTCTTTCTCCCGCAGGGGTTAGCCCGCTCTTCCCTTTCTCCCCCTTCCCTTGCATGGCCCCTTTCTTTTCTTCTTCTCCCCTTGAACCCCCTAAGCCAAATGCCCCTTAACCCCCTCGCATGCCTTTTCCCCCTACGCCAACCACCGCTGACCAACGCATGCACCACCCCTTATTGTCCTTCCTTTCCATTTTCAGCCCAACAAACCTTAGTCCCCCCTTCCTCACATGCTTTACCCTCACCCCTTTCTTCCCTGTCACCTACCATGTTTGACAGGCGATAGTAGCAGCCCCCTACACCACCTACCTCACACTCCTCCTCCCTTTCTTCTCTTCTTTTTTTCTTCTTCTTCATGCCCTCCTCTTTGCCTCACTTATCCCTTGATCCTTGCCTCTCCTTGTGGACACTCTCTTCTTTTTCTTTCCTTCTTCCCCTTATTTTTCCTTCACCAGCCCCGCAACTCCCCTCCACTACCTCCACCACCCAACCAGCCACCACACCACACTCTTCCTACATCCTAAACCCTCCCTACACCACCCTAAGCTGCCAGTGTTGACCACCCTGTGGCTTGCCACTCCTTTTTCCCTCCTTACATTTGACCCCTTGCATCGCCACCTTCAGCCACCAGACACCACCCCAACACCCTTTTGCACCACCTGATCTGAGCTACTTGTCGCTCCCTCTTTCCTTCTCTTCTTCTTTCCATTTGTTCCTCTTCTCCCTCCCTTCACAACACCCTCTTCTTGCAACCACCGCCACCATCTTTGCCACCCTTGAGCTGCCACACTTTGATCCCCACCACCCTTACACCCTACCTTGCCCCTGCACCCAACAAGCACCCCAACACTTCCCCCTCAAGCCTAACGAGCCCCCCTCCCCTCCTACCTTTTCCTTACCTCTCTTTACCTTTGCATGGCTCACCTTGCCATACAACATGAGTTATGCCATGCCATTTAGTATTTGTTGGCCATAATTAAGGCATTAGATAGTTTAATAATGTTATACACATTTAATTAATATTTTTAGTAAAAATAAATCTTTTATTTATTTAATATTAAATTTCACTTGTGACATTATCTTAGGTACACAATTTCATTAATTGAGGCTTGAGCATATTAAACTCGGATACTAATTTAGGTTGGTTTTATTAGAAAAAGATGATCGTTATATTCACTAAAATGTGTGGATTATCATATGCTAGTGCATTAAGATTTTTGGTATATGATTTATGTAAATATGTTGTGTTACTTTCCAATTCCATAATTATTATGTTGTCTTCTATATGTGAAAGGGGTGACTAAGAAAAAGGGTTTGATGTTGATGATAAGTGTTATATGTATATGCATGCTAGGCTAAGAGAGTATGGATACTTATAATGAAATATAACTAATAGGAACCCTAGGGGCAATTTGGTTATTTGGACACCTCCTAGTGTTTAAATCTAAATGGGATGCCTAATATGTTAGGAATGTTGTTAAGTGTGGAGATTAGGGTTTAGTGGATTATAAATGTATGTGATAGTTAGGGATGTAAACGGGGCAGATTTTACCCAAAACTCGATGGATTTTATCCGACGGATATTTAAACGGATATGGATGATGGAAAAAAATACTCATTGGGTTCAGGTACGGATACATGTATGGGATATCCATACCCGTACCCGTAACCATACCCGTATCCATATCCTTACCCGTTTACCTGATATATAATTATCTTTTTACCCTTAATTTTAAAATAAATATATTATAAACTAAGGTTAAAATTATCATTTGGCTTAACTCTAAATGGGTTTATCCATCTGGTAATGGATTTATCCGCTGGATAATATCCATTAACGGGTAAACGGATAATCCGTCGGGTAATAAATATCCAACGGATACGGATATAGATGTGTTAATGGATATGGATTCGGGTACGGGTACGGATTTTCTTAACGGGTACGGATACGGATATGGGTATACCTGCCCCGTTTACATCCCTAGTAATAGTAGAAATATCAATATATTAGGGTCCGTAAGTATTTTGGTAAAATTTTATGTATAATGGTGATAATTACAATAAATGTGGTGGTTAAGGAATAAGTGGTGATAAGAATAAGAATAAGGTTTTTATAGTGTTGATAATGCATATGGAATGAATATTAATATTTTGGTTTATAGGAGCTTTTTAGCAATTTTGCATGTAAAGTGGAGTATGCTTAAATAAACATGCATGATAAGTGATAATTGGTGCTAAGAATAATATTAAGGGTTTTGTGGTGTTAGTAGTATATGGTTGGATATGATTATTTATATTTTATGACCTAGGGGCATTTTAGTAATTTGACGTATGCAATGGGAGTTAGCTTAATAATTCTGTATGATAAGTGGTAATTGGTGCTATGAATGAAAATAGAGGTTTTGTGGTGTTAGTAATACGTGTCGGGTAAAAATAGTGTTATTATATGACATAAGGACATTTTGGTAATTTTAAAGGTACAAAAGTAACTATACTAATGAATGTGCATGCTATAGGTCAAATGGTGTTTAAGTATGTAAATAAGGTTGGTGGCATTAGTATTTCATTCTTGAGTATAAATGGTGATAATATATGGTATTGGGGTATTTTGATAATTTTGAAGGTGCAAGGGTAATTATACTAGTAAATATACATGCTAAGTGCTAAAAGGTGTTTAATTGTGAAAATAAGGTTCGATGGCATTAGTATTTCATGTTTGGGTATAAATTGTGATATCATATGGTATAAGGATATTTTAGTAATTTTAAAGCTACAAGGGTGATTATGCAAATAAATGTGTATGCTAAGAAATAATTAATGTTAAGTATAAAAATAAGTTTTGGTGGTATTAGTACTACACGATTGGGCATAAATGGTGATAATATGTGGTATAGGGACATTTTTCTAATTTGAAGGTGCAAGTGTGATTATCCTATTAGATGTGCTTGCCTAGTAATAATGGGTGCTAAGTATGAAGATAGTGTTTGGTGGTACTAGTAATACATGTTTGACCATGATTGATGAATTTATATGGCCAAAGAGTATATTGGTAAATTTGAGGATGCAATGGTGGTTATGCTTATAAATATGCATATCAAAGGTTAATTGGTCTGGGATGTGAGAATAGTAATTTATGGTCTTAGTAGTATTACTTTCAGCATGGTTATTAATATTACATTGCTTAAGGACCTTTAATAGTTTGGGCATATATTAGGTAATTATTTTGATGAACATGTATAGGGAAAGCACAACTTAAGGGAGACATGACCATGGGTGAGAAGAGTATGGTTTGTGGCTATGAATGGATATGGGGATAAATGATGATATGGCTGAGCAGCTTGTACACTTGGGAAGCCCATAGAGTGTTAAATAATGAGAGACTACTAGAGGAGTGAAATTAGGGTTTCTAGGAAGGAACAATTTAGAAAGTTAGCATCATATGAGCAAGATGGGAGAGTTAGGTTACAAACCTTAAGGGATGGATAATCTTGGTAACATATACTTGGTTGTGGGAGTTTTGGGCCAATTAAGTAGTAGAGAAGGGGTTAGGTCCATTTGGGACAAATCAAGGTTTTAGAAGATTAACTCTAGGAGCCAATGGTTATCACATGTGAGAAATAGGGGAAATAGGATATGGCCTATGAGCAAAAGGGTTATAATGGTATGTTTGGGTTGGTGGATAGTCTTGGGGACTCAAGGAATCGGTGGGGAGTGTGGATATTTTGGGTTAGGGAATTAGAGTTTCCATGAGGTTAGGTTTGAGCCAAGGTAGTAGTAGATTAGGAGTCTTACAAGGTTTATGCATGTATTTGTGTGTGATATCTGAACAAATAAGACACAAATAAGACACTAATTACTTAAAGTGGAAGGTTATTGAGTCGAGCCTGTGTGTAGGATATTTACCAGTCCACTAATCATAATAGTGGCCAGGCATGTCTTGCCCTGGATTGTAGTATATCATCGGTCCACCAGTTATAGTAGTAGCCAAGTGCGTTCTACCATGGATTGTAGTATATTATCGGTCCACCAATTATAATAGTGGTCAGGTGTGTTCTACCCTAGATTGTAGGATATTCTTGGTCTACTCGTTATATAAGTGGGGGTCCTGAGCTCAATAATGAAACCCTTAGATGATATAAATTTATGGAAAAGACAATGATCACTTACAGTGGAACACTATGTAGGTTGGGACCGTATGTAGTATATTTACCGTTCCACCGATTATAATAGTGGTCAAGTGCATTTTGTCTTAGAATGTAGTATATCTATCGGTCCACTGGTTATAATAGTGGCTAGGAGCATTTTTCCTTGGATGGTATTAGGCTTATTGGTCCACTGGTTATAATATTAGTTAGGAGCATTCTGCCCTAAATGATATAGTTACCAGTCCACCAGTCATAATAGTGGGATCCCCGAACCACGTGGATATAAACCAAGTGATGGCTAATTATGATACTAATGGCTAGAATATAAATAATAATGAACGAATTCACATGTCCTAATGATGCGTGTGGCATTCTTGTTGTGACGTTGTTGAGAAGTTTTGTAGGTCAATTATTCTGGTTGTACTACAAAGAGCATCACTTGGTGTTCCTATAGTAAGTTATGTTGCCTCTAAGTAAATGAGCATTGTGGCATATAATCTTGATGCATGTAGCTATCTGAATGATTATTGCATTTTAGATGATATATGTATTATTCCATGATTATGTGTTCGATGTGTTTCATTTAATGTTATAAAGGGTTACTTAGTACCATAGTACTGAAGGGATTCATTTTTTGGGTCCCCGCCTATTCGATGGGCAATGGCCTTTGCAGGTTATCTCACATGCTCCCTTCGAGATTAAGAGCATAGGGTTATCTGGGGCACAGACCGGTGTTTCAAACCAGAAAGTCTTTTCGTGTCTTTCTTGAAACTCTTTGTATTTATTTTCTACCGACATTTTCTTTATAACCACAATTAGTAGATTTTCTTTGGAAGGCAAGATAACTTTCCTAACTATTGCGGTACTCTGATTTGTAAATGTATTCTTAAAATTTAGTTAAAGTATGTTTTCTAGCTTTAGCACTTAGTATCAGAATGGTGGAAGGAAAATGGTTTGCTACTAAGTGTAGTGTTAGCATCCTAAAATTTACCGGGCTTGCTTCCACATAAAAATTTTAAAACTAAAAATTTTCAGTAGCAAATTTTGGGGAGTGTTACATTCATAATTAATTTCTTTTCCCAATTTTTACGTGGTTTTTATAGATTTATTTTGTGTTCGATTTAACACATTCACATCCCATCATAATTGTTCCCATTCACATCCATAGCCATACATAAATGCATATTCAACCTCTTAAAACCCTAACCCTAAATTTCCTCCATAGGAATGAATATTTCCACCTTAATAACATTTTTTAAAAACCCTTTTTAGCCTCAATTAAACCCCATAATATACCATTAACCACCTTTCAATTCTTTCTCATAATCATCCATCAAAATCCATACATATAAACCCAAAACATCTGTTCTTTAATTTTAAACAGTAACCTTAACTCTTGTTCTTTACTAAATTTTTTTCTCCATAATTAATACACAAATAATCACAAAACTACCATGATATTAATACCTAATCATTACCCATTAAATCAAAATTAATATCCTAATAAAATAGTACATCAAACCCTTATAAAAATTCTGAAAGACTAAACTCGAACCAACTTCATTCAATTATCTATTTATTTTTATTCAATTCTTGCGTGGCTTGTGTAAATTACTTAATCATGGTTGTGTGTGTTTATAATACACAAAAATATGTTTTCATGAATTTTATTGATTTTATCCTATATTGTTTATTGTTGGAAAATTTTAGGTTTATTGATTTTTATTTTTGTTTAAGATTTAACTATTATTAAAGATTTGAAAGTTTTTGTATGATATAATGTAATTTAAGGCTTAAATCAAATTATTATCATGTATTTTTTCTACATGTATTGGTCTAATTTAGTTTTATTTATCAACTATAGGATAGATAAATTTTTATCTAATATTTATTATTTGACATTTGATAAAAAAATTTGAATATTTGATAAATTATTTGTAAATTAATATGATGTTATAGATATTCAAAGTGTTAGAAATATGAAGCACTAAATATCCAATCCATAAACACCCTTAACTTATTATCAAAGAAGAGTAAATTAACTCATCTGAGATAATTATTGCACAACTGCCTTTACTCTTACCTGAAAACCTACCAGTTTACCTCCTCCCTTTACTTCCATCTATCGTCTTCCTTTAAAACTTACATGAATACTAATTTTAATTCTACCATACTTCCACCTTTACGTAATGTAAAATAAACTCATTAAATTAAAATAAACAATGAATTAGGAGAAAATGATTGTAAACCCACTTAACATGACAACACCACATTTCTTAAGTATAATTGGGATATTAGATCCGTTATGAAAGGAGCTCAGGGATATGAACATCGAGTTGATTATGGTTGATGGTTTGGAGGTAAAGATGAATTCTCTCACAATCAAACCTTTTATCTTTGATGAGATATGAGCTAGTTAGCCTAAGGGCATGAAGCTTGAGAGGTCAAATTAGAGGCTAGAGTTATAAAGTTTTAAATCTATGATGATGATAGTATTTGATTTTGGGGCAGGTGGTATATTCCTTAGAGAGTTTAAGAGCAAGATCCTTAAGGATAGTCATTATATGCCTTATTTTATCCATCATGGAGGAGATAAGTTGTATAATTGCCTAAAGTAAATTTATTAGTGGCCCTATATAAAGTGGAAGGTTCTAGAGTTTGTTTAGATGCTTAACTTGGCAGAAGGTTAAGATTGAGTGTAAGATACTTGTAATATTAGTTCAACCACTTGAGGTTCCTGAGTTAAGGAGATAATTTCTCCATGGACTTTGTGATTGGTCCTTTGAGGACTAATGGTGGGTTCAACTTCATCTAGGTTATTTTTTTGGCCATTTGACTAAGCTGGAAATATTCATTCCAATGAAGTAGTAATACCCCATTGTTAAAAACCTATTTTATTAAAATATTTTGGAGGAAAATGAATTTAGGCGTAGATTTGAAAAATATTTTTTGATTTAGTAGTTGGCTTGGCAAACCAGTTGATTGGTTGCCCTATTTGTGTTCCTAATTTTGAGAAGCTCATTGATTGGCATGCTAAAACCAATCAACTGGGTGTAGTGTAATTGCTTCTTCACATTGTCTTGGTTTTGACACTTGATCCAATAATTGTAAAACCTTGCAAGTTGACGATTATGGATTATCACAGTTTTGGGGAAATAGGATAACATTTTGATTTGTATCATATCAATCCATTTAACTTTTCTTAAAGAACACATTGTTAAACAAAACCCTTTTTGCCCTTATCACCTCTTTTATCCTCTTTTCCCTTGTTTCAATTGATTTTTATGATTTTTTTGTGCTCTTTGACCTTGGTGATCAAGGTTTAGTACTGGAGGAGGTTGTGTAGGCCATTTACTTGTGGTAGCCCTATAAGCACTTTGGAGTTGAGTTTCTTGGGTCATTTTGCAATGGCGTTGGGCTGAGCCTTGTAAGTGTAGGGATGTGTTCATGGAATTATTAAGTTTGGGAATTCTAGCTTGAACCTATGAGTGATTATATATGGAGAGAATGCTTAACTATTTGAGCATTTTTTATGTGTGCTTTAATTATGGAGGAGTTAAACTTTTTTGCAGGTTTTGGGACTATGATGATATTTTCTAGAACTAGATTTTTAGTGAGCTTTTATGTACATTTCCATGTTTCAATGTCCTATGATTTATTTTAGTTTGATGAAACAATGTGGTTGTAGGAGTATGGCAACATTTGGTTGGTTTTATTGGAGGATATACTTAAATTTTTACATTTGTTATTTCATGTATTTAATCATGATTTAAATGTGTGTTTATGACTTAGAGCTGTGCTAAAGTGTATAATTAATTTTGGGTTTGAAAAAAAATAGGGGATAAGTGATTTTTTTGGGCACCATTTGACTAATTAATCATCTTATAGGGGGAGTATTATGTTGAGTTGGTAACCAGTCGACTAGTATACCAGAACAACAAATTCGTCTACCTGACTTGCTCATGTTTATGCTTGATTTAATTTGAAAAATTTTCCAATAATTTTGTAACTTGATTATTTAGCTTGGGATTGTTCATAAACTATTTTCACTAGTTCAAATAAATATTTACACCATATTTAGTTGGGTTTAAATGGATTTATGGATTTAAATTTCAAAAGATGCTTTAATGACTTCATCACCATTTTTTCTTCTTCTACTTCTTCCTCCAAATTTATCTATTTACTGTGCACTATATAACAGATTAATCTCACCCAAAAGATCCTTTTCCATTGAAGTTTTTTCTCCCTCTTCTTTTTACCTCATTCCTTTTTTGTGTTTTGAAAATTTTGACGTGCAACACTTTGAAACCCTTCAACCATCACCATTTCAGCTTTAAGGACAAAATTCAACCCCGTTGCCTCTAAAACCTACCCATAGTGTTCTGAATTTAGGTTAGGGATTGAGTTTTATAATTATATAACCTGCGACCCTACATTTTCATTAGAACACCGCTTTATTTTCAAGCCATAGTCTTCCTTTGTGCTCAATTTCCTCAACCATCAACTTCGTTTATTTTTCTCTTTATTCTTACTTTCACCCACCTTATCATCTTTTACTCTTCATCCTAATCTTATTTTCTTCTTCTAATTATTCTTTTATCTTCTTCTTGTTTTTCTCTTAAATAAGTTAGTGTTAAATTTAGGAAAGATTGAGGGTTAAATCCTTTTATTGGTTTTCCTTGTGCATGGAGAAGGTTCGAATATTTTTAATTTTTTTTGGTTCTAAGTGTTTGCCTTGTCTCATTTTTTACGAAATATTAAAGGGGTTTTTAAGAAGTGAACATTTATATTTTTAAGGTATTCAAGGTTCTTGAAGTCTCAATAAAGGTGGCATTCTCAATTGTTTGAGGTTTTTTGCTAATTTGAGTAAAGATAAGTCAGCCTTACCTTTGCGTGTAGTAAATGAGCATGTGGTGTGTGTTGACATCTATATTTTAGAGTTTTGTGTTTAATCATATACATTGGATATTTAATGATATCTACATGCTTTATGAAATGTGTGTGACCATGAGTAGAAGCATGAAAAAAGGGACTTAGCTTGGTTATTCCATGTTGCTTCTTATGGGTTTGTACACATTTTTACATATCTCAAAATATGTTAAATTTTCTACGTGTGAGCATGTTTAATATGAATCAAGGATTGTTTTTTACAGAATTTGAAAGCATGTTTAAGCATTCTTTGATTTTTGGCATGCCATGGGATTAAATGCTTAAATAATAATGATTTAATGGGAGTCTAAGCACGAGTTAAGTAAAAAAGTTATTGATATATGATTTCCAAGTGTTGGATATTATGTAGGTGGCATGCTTGTTGTTAATTTTAGATATAAAGGAATGTTTTAATTTTGAATAGAGTGTGAAACCGAGGCCTTAAACAAACCACTCAACCAATTGAGTCAAAACTAGTTTGTTGATACTACCAAATAATTGGTATGACTTCACTAGTTGACTGGTTACAAGGCAATTTTTTATTTTATTTTCTTTCTATATGTTCTCTAAAATGTGATAATTATAGGCCACTAGTCAACTGATTGATCTTTACCAGTCAACTGGTCACTCTTTTCCAATTATGGTATTTTTATTATATCACCCTAACCAGTCCACTAATCCTAAGCACTAGTTGACTTGTACATTGGGGATAATTTGCAATATTTTTAAAGGTAGTTCCTGTAAGTTGACTGCGTATTTGACCTTAGTATTAGGTTTGAACTAGACTTTGATATGTGAATAAAATAGGAGAATAATTAGAAACTAAGTAATGGTTTGAATTTTCCCTCTTGGCATAAATTGGTTGAGTAAGAAAAGTTGTCAAATTAATTACTCATAATGGGAACTGATGGATATTGTGAGACCTTTATTGGTTATAATTGGATGATGTGGCATGTGGACCTTGATGTAGCTTATAATATACTAAGATACTAATTATTTAAAGGGAAAGAGTTCAATCGAGCCTATGTATATCTGACTTTCATAGTAGCTAACTAGGGGTATCTTTGGATTATGGTTTTCCTTCTAGTAAGGAAATCCATATTAATTATGGTACTCTCCTAATCTATTTTACACCACCAATATATATTTAGGGGTGTTGGCACTTAAGGATTAGGATACTTAGTAATGTAATGAGATTGCCACTATCTTGGCTTATGACCAGGAGTAGTAGAAAAATATATTTACTTTCATATGGTTAACACATAAATCCTATGTCACATTATAATTATGAGAAAAAGATCAATTAAATTTTAAATTAAAAGTAGGTCTATAAACTTTATATTAAGCCCCTAAATTAATTTAATACGATAAAGTATCAATATTAAATCTTATTAAATTATAGCAATATAGTCATAAATGTGTCTTATATTTAACTAGTTTTAAAGTATTAAGCACATGTGAAAAGGATGTCAATTGAAGTACTACAACTAGTACATCAAATCTGTTTAGTTGTATTTTATACCGTTGACCTTCACGTATCTAATTGTTTTAACACACCAATTAGAATGACAAAGCTATTAGGTGAATTGTTATTTTACCTAGCTACAACTTATACACATAAATTCCAGTGCAATAATTTAGCCACCTATTATGCATATAATCATAAATATTATCACTATAAATAAGCAAGAACAAGGAATGCACCATATATTTCACACTTGAAAAAGTCATGCATATAAATAATAGCAATTAAATCAAATTAAAAGGATAATTTTATGACAATTAGGAAAATTAAGAAACTATTATTTTAATATCAAACTATAGTCTATGGTTTCCATCCCTCCCCTAATAATAACATTTTAGCTACCCATCATGGGAAACATAATTAAGCAAGACATATATTAAGGTAGGAAAATAAAATACCAAAAATTGAAGAAAAAATGAGAAAAAGAGTGTGGACAGACGATGGATGAATGAGGCTAGACCGACTTTCAACATTAGAATATGTCACCTTCCTTATACAAACTAGTCTTCTCCACCGATTGAATGATCTCTAAAATATGATTCTCCTTTGTGTAATTATTGGCATGTGATTAACAATTGAAGAGTTTTTGGATTTTGAATTGATGATTTTGTGTATCAATTAGAAGATTTAACCCACAAATTGATGGATTTATGGAGGTGAATAAAGTGATGAATATGTTGGAATCCTAAATTGCAAATCCTATAATGGAGGCTAAATTAATGGATGATAATCATTAATTAGGGATAGATGATGGATAAATTGAACGGGCTATGAATGAATTGATGGTATGGAAGCACGTATTAAGAGAATTGATGAAGATGAATGGAGGTAGAGGTTAAAGATGAAGGATGAACCCTAACTCTTGAAACTCAAGGATTGAAGAAATAATATGTGAATTAGTTGAAGGTTTGATTTAATAATGTTTATATATATGTTTTTAGAGGATTAATTTTTTGGTATAAGATTGTGCATAAGGTTGGTGAAAAGATAAGATATAGATCATCAAAGATTTAAAGAAGTCTCATGTTGTGTGCCTTAGAAAATTTGTGTTCGAGTGGTTGTGGACCGCCAACCCTTGGGCGAATTTCAACATCTTTTAGTTGATAGCTTTGAATTTTGGTGTGATTTTGACCCTGCTCTAGTGCCATTCAAAAAAGTGGTAAGCTCGAACGTTGTAGCTATTTCTCTTAGCTTTTTTTTTTTATGAAACTTGAATAACCTCAAACAGATACTGGATGCAAAATTTATACTTAAAATACCAAAGGTTGTTTTTTATTATTTTATGTGATGCTCCAATTGACCTATTTTTGTGTGAAACTCTCCAAAACACATCATTTTAGCTCATTTTCTTCATGATAGATCCCAAATGAATACTTATAATTTGAGAGAGGTTAAATTGTTATTTTAAAAGGAAAAGTAATGTAAGGTGAAAGGATTAACACTATAAAAATAGGGCATAAAAATACACTTATCGATCTTTAAATTTAAATATTAATATTTTACCTAAGGGATCAAGCTACACTTAATAGAAGCTACACTTAGTAGAAGCTCCACACTTATTGACATTTTTTTTTATATATAATCACTTATTCAATTATCATCTTAATGTACTAAGGATCAAGGACTCAATATACTTATCATCTTTGATCTACAAGGGATCAAAGAGCTCAATCACTTTATCGTATTTGATTTACAATTGTTTAAAGGACTCAATCATACTTGTACAATGAATCACAAAAGATCACTAACTAATCATGCCATTAAGGCCCACTTGAAAACACCAAACCAGTTCACCATTTTATTCCATCAATTTTTTATTTGAAGAAGCCAATACACCAAAGGTCAAAAGCATGGTAAAACTTATAGATCAACCCTAAGAAAAACTCCAAACTATACCAGACCAACCAACCGACTGGTTTAATAGATAAGTGGGCTAGTCTGGGAACAAAGATAATAGATTTAGAACATCACCAAAACTATAAAACCAACATATTAGTTAAAAAAATGGACTATTTTAACTAGTGGATTACTATCATGAAGCCAATCATATGGCAACAACAGAACATAGGCAAAATGGTGGATTGGTAAGGCCGAATTAGTATATTGGTTGAACTTGTGGACATGTTTTGTAACACCCCCAAAATTTACTATTGAAAATTTTTATTTTATTAAAAGAAAATTAGTAGAAGCAAAATAATAAATTGTGAATTCTGGGGATATTACCGCCACACTTAGTACTGGACCGGTTCACTCATATCGTTCCAGTACCAAGTGCTAAGGCTAAAAGAGTAAAATACAATTTACGAGAAACTCAAGCATATTTAAATAAGAGTAGCATACACAACACTTTACAAAAATAAGAAACACCAGTGGTGGTTATAAGAAAACGAGGGCCACATCAAAACTAAGGTTTAAAAAGAGAAGAAGTACAACCCTAGGACTTTCCGGATAATTCCTTATGCTCTTTTCTGAGGGCCCACTTGAATAACACTTGAAAATGACCTGCAAGGGACAATGCCCATTAAATAGGCAGGGGCCCCATGAATAGAACCCTTCGGTACTACAGTACTTTAAAACACACTTAAAGGTAGGCACGCAGTGTAACACATGATGTACCACTATACCCATACATAATGACAGGTGTAAACAAAATGATCAGATCCATACATTCACATATTGAACAAGTCAATCAGATATTAATGGTGCATACATAACATTCACTTTCGTATTCGTATACTTAGTAAGTCAATCAAATATTAATAGGTCATAATGAACCATCGATACTTTTAGGGCCTTAAGGCCATTAGTCCATCATTAATCAATCATCTCAGATTTTAAATTTCCATGTGAGTGCAGGAACCTCGCTATTATAGCCGATGGACCGGTCATGCAGGGCAAAACGCTCCTAGCCACTATTATTTATTGGTGGACCGGTCTGAGTCCGACTCACATGGTGTTCCACTGTAAGTACTTAGTGTCTTTTATGTGTTTTATCGTTATTACGTTTGGTTTGTTGAGCACAGAATCTCCCACTATTATAGCCGGTGGACCGGAATACATACAGGGAAAAATGCTCCTGACTACTATTATTCACCCGTGGACCGGTCTCTAGGACATGCCAGCTTCTGGCCACTATTATTCACCGGTGGACCGGTCTGGGTCCGGCTCAACAATTTTCCTCTTTAGGTGATTAGTGTCTTATTCATATCTCATTCGAAAGTATTTTACTCTAAACATACATGGATAAATATATCCACACTTATCTTGTAACACCCCGAGTCAACACGACCACACGGGGGCTACCTTGAAGTGGTTTCGGATTGATCGGCTGACCCCACAGATCAACACGAGTCCTTTCAGCACGCTTTGTCCTCACTCACGCACTTCATGAGAAATTTTTAGAAAATTTCCGAAACTTCCCAGGAGGTCACCCATCCTAAAATTGCTCCACGGCCAGCACACTTAACTGTGGAGTTCTCAGGACGGAATCACCAAAAGGATGGTGTACCATGTTGATATAAGAAGCCAAATCAATCCTTATAACACTCCACTCAATTTGGGGTATTACATTCACCCCCACTCAAAGAACACAACGTCCTCGTTGTGCCTCAACCAATGACTGTCTCAATACAGTTCATCCCAAGAATCGTCCAGCTAGGTGGCTGACTGACTCATCCAAGTTCAGCTCATGATCGCGGTTTTGCTCTGATACCATTTGTAACACCCCGAGTCAACACGACCACACGGGGGCTACCTTGAAGTGGTTTCAGATTGATCGGCTGACCCCACAGATCAACACGAGTCCTTTCAGCACGCTTTGTCCTCACTCACCCACTTCATGAGAAATTTTCATAAAATTTCCGAAACTTCCCAGGAGGTCACCCATCCTAAAATTGCTCCACGGCCAGCACGCTTAATTGTGGAGTTCTCAGGACGAAATCACCAAAAGGATGGTATTCCATGTTGATATAAGTAGCCAAATCAATCCTTATAACACTCCGCTCAATTTGGGGACACGCAACACCCTAACCCCCTACTCCCCCTCGAGCCTTGTCGTTTCCCGTCTCAATTTCCCTATAAATATCCCTAACCATTGCCTTAATCGGGTTCGAAATTTGGAACCCAGAAAACCAGAGCCGCACACCGCCCGACCTTTAGCCGCCCTTTCCTCCGCCTTCGGCCACCGTTGCCGCCTGCCCGCGCCACCAACATCCTCCCTGCACCTCCCTCTACACAACCAGACTACTAGCTCCCCCTGCCTTGCCTCGCATGAGTCGCCTTGGCCACGTGAAGTTGCCTTCCCGAAACAGCCTTGAAATACCCCAGAACCCTAAATTAGGAAATCATGGCCGAATAGGGAATTATTAGAAAATTTATTTAAGATAAACTACTTTTATTGGAAAGAAAAGGGGAATTAATTAGGATAAATCAAGAAGGAATTTATAAGTATTCTAAGTAGGAGGGCTTTTGGTATTTTAAGATAATTAAGGGTTTTATTTTAGAAATTAATTAAGTAAATTATTTTATTTAAGATAAGAGGGATAAAATAGCTTCAATTAGTATAAACCTTATAAATAATTTAATTGGAAGAAAATTTGGGTATTTTTCCTAATTAGTATGGAGGTTAAGGAAATTTATCTAAAATAGCCTAAACTAAGCAAAAAAGGAATTTATTTAATATTTTATAAATATTAATATTCTAAATAGCCCAAAAATATTCTAAAGAATTTATGCAAAATCCAAAACCCAAATTAAAGCCTTCCTTTTCCTTTTTTTTTTTTTTTCTTTTCCTTCTTTTTCCTTTTTCTACCTTCCCGCCGAAGTTGGGCCTCGCTCGGCCCAACGCCACCCTCCTTCCTTCTCCTCGCCCGCGGACCAGCGAGCCCAGCCGCCCGTGGGACAAAACGTCGCGTTTCGACGCTAAAGTCGCTGAAACGCTGCGTCACCACAAGGGAATAAATAACCGTTGCCAGACCGACACAGACGTCGCGTTTTGCCTAAAAATCACCCAAAACGCCGCGTTTCGTTAATGGGGGGGAATAACCGCCGCCGCCCGGCCGGTCCCCCTTCCTTTTTCCGCTGGACCGCCGGTCTGGCCTCTTCTTCTTCTTCTTCTTCCCTGTGCCGTCGTCATTCGCCGCCTGCAACACGAAATCCTGCCGGAGAAGAAAGGCTTGCAACGATAGCTCCAACTCCGGTCATTTCACCCCTCTTCACCCTGTTGATTTCCCCGTGGATGTGACCAAACGGCACAACCCTTCTCCCGCACGAAAATTCCCCATTTCCCGGGCAATCATGGTCTGAAAATTTTCAGACCGTACGCCGACCAACTACGCCGGACAACCTACCCTAACCCTACCCCCTAACCTCCACTTCGAAGCTTGTCGTTTTCTGTTCAATTTGGCCTATAAATAGCCCTCCTCATCGCCTTAATCGGGTTCGACAACTGGGAACCCAAACAGAGCAAAGACGCGCGCCGCCCTGCCTTCAGACGACCTTTGCTCCGCCGACAGCCACCCCTACTGCCTACCCTTGCCACCACGATCCTCCCTGCACCTCCCTCTACACAACCAACCACCTTAGACTCCCTGCCTTGCGCCGTACGTGCCGCCTTGGCCGTGCGAAAATTCCTCCCCAAAAACGACCCTTCCAGCCCTGAGCCACCTTTGCGCCGCCGCCGCCGGCTGTACCGCCACTTGTAGCACCTTCACCACCCCCCAAAAACACCAGGACTTCTTGCTCTACCACCCTACACCTCCACTCTCCCCTAGTCTCTCCTCCTTTAGCCTCCATAGCCACCTTTCCCAATTCTTCCTCCTTCGTCGCCGCCGCCGGTGCCACCACCCCAGCCAGGTGGTCCAACTCCCTAAACCCTAGACCTGGAATAATAGAAGTGGTTAATAAGTTTTAATATTATTACTAACTATTGTTTTTAATGTTATTATAATTATCATTAGTCTAATTATTATTAATACTACTAATATAATTACTAATAGTACTACCCTTATTACTATTATTATTATTGTTAGCAAGTCCTAATGTCATCCCTAAGAACTTCTAATTAATGGTATTAAATAATACAAGACCCTATTAAGTTATTATTATTACTAATATTACTAGTATTACTATTATTATCCTTACTATTATCATCACTATTATTACTACTATTATCATTATTCTTGTTATTATGGTTATTACTCTTACTACTCTTACTGTTATTATAGTGATTATTATCGTTATTATTATTATTATTATTATTATTATTATTATTGTTATTATTATTATTATTACTATTATTAATATTATTATCATTATTATCATTATTATTATTATTATTATTATTATTATTATTAGCATTATTATTGCTATCTTTATGTTCGCCATATCCAAAACCCTAACCGTATTTACCATCGTATTATCCTTAATGTTATTATTATTATTATTATTATTATTATTATTATTATCATTATTATTATTATTATTATTATCACTACTGTGTTGTTATTACTATTATTATTATCGTTATTATTATTGTCCTTAATATTATCGTTTTAGTATCCTTATTATGATTTGTTTTGTCACTAATGTTATCATTACGATTACTATTACTATTCCTACCATTATTATTAGCATTCTTATTATTATTAATGCTTTTAATAACATTATTGGAGCCCTTACCATAATATGGCAAAAATGATAAGGCTTACTCCGAGTAGTGGAAAAATTTAACTAATTATCTTAGGGATAATAATAACCCTACCTTTTTATTTATAAACTACTAGTTATTAATATTAGCCTTAGTTTTAGGCCATGATAAGAGTAAGATAGGGGTTTTGGTATTCCCGATAGAGGGAGATTAACTCATAGTATTTCCTTCTTATAGGTGATTCGAGTGAGAACTTTCGAGAGGCGTAGGAGCGTGCTCCAAGCCCGGCGCCGATCTAGGTAAGGGTCTAACTAAGGCCACTTGTGTGATAAGTGAACTACTGGTTGTGGATGTCTTATATGCTCATGTGATGTACTTATGTGTTATGTTTTAAATGTCACTATCTTATATGCCTTATGTGTAGCTCAGCATGGATCCAGGTACGTCTGTGTGATTACCTGTGTTATGTTTAATGTGAATGTGCTTCAATTTATGATGTGTTATGGCCTTAGGACATGCATACTAGGGAGTTTGGTGTGGTGACATAGTTTGGGGACATGGAAGGAAATAATTGGAAAGAATTATCAAAAGGGGGAAATAAGTCGGTCAGAGAAGGAATAGGAGAACTAGGGTTTGTATGGGGTGGTTACAGTCTGCATGGGGCAAACCTTACGTATAGAAAGGTGCCTCGGGGTGTGTGGAAGGTAAGAGAGGTGTTGTTTGGGTGTTTGGGGGCTCCGAGTGAAAAATAGTACATGGACCAAAATAAGGGTGCGCAAGAGACTAGGCTAGAGTCTAGAGGGTGACAAGAAGAAAAAGGGGAGAGTTAAAATAATAAGTGAGGATGAGGGTGACATGGAATGGGGGTTGAATCGAAGGGTCGTGAGGTGTAGGGGTGCTAGGATGGTTCCGGATGTACGAAGTAGAAAGGGAGTGGGCCACATAGGCCCAAGTTGGGTTTTCTGGAGAAAACCCTAAGGGAAGGTAGTGAGTGGACTTTGGGGTAAAAGGTGGTGGGCCTAGACCCACACACTTAGGAGACGGGTTCCAGAGTGAGTAAGCTAAGTAAGGGAAGGATGTTGGGCGAGTTAAGAGGCGCAACAGTCTCAAGATATGAGCCGGACCCTCTTGGGAGGATGAGCATAGTTGAAGTCAGCCATGCATGTCTAGGGCGGAAACTTGTTGAAAAAGATACCATAAAATACTAATCACTTAAAGAGAAAGATGCTGAGCCGGGCCCAGACCGGTCCACCGGCGAATAATAGTGGCCAGGAGCTGGGGTGCCCTGGAGACCGTGCCACCGGCGAACAATAGTGGTCAGGAGCATTTTGCCCTGTATGATTTCTGGTCCACCGGCTATAATAGTGGGGGTTTCCGCGCTCAGCAAACCAAATATAAAATCGATAAGACCTGGGAAAGATAATAAATACTTATAGTGGAACACCATGTGAGTCGGGGCCAGACCGGTCCACCGGCAAATAATAGTGGCCAGGAGCGTTTTGCCCTGGAAACCGAACCACCGGCAAATAATAGTGGTCAGGAGCGTTCTGCCCTGTACATATCTCCGGTCCACCGGCTATAATAGTGGGGCACCTGCACTTACATGGATTAATAAAGAGTATGTGGAATTGAGCATGGTAATAAGAGACTTAAAGGATAAGTCTAATTGGAACATAATCGGCCTCACTATTTGTATTGTCTTATGTGCCTACATGATCATGCTTGTATTGTGTACTTTGTCTGTTCGGCCTTAGTTATTCGGTTACCTTGCTCAGTACGAAGCGTACTGACCACCCGTTTCATGGGTGCTGCTCATTCCCACGAGCAGAAGGCCCCACTGATCTAGTGCAGGTAGGTGACTCTATATTTGATGCCTACGACGCTTATGAGGCGTTGGGCGGGACCGAGAGCTGAGTTCGGACCCAGCTTGGGGATCGAGAGTGGCGTGGCCGGAGTCTGTTATCACTTCACCTTTCTTATGTATTTTAAGTTTATTTGTCTTGAGTGTGTGACGTTTCAACTTTCAAAAAAACCTTAAACCATATCTTGAATTGTACTTTGAACTTCCGCACTCTGATTCTGTACTACTTAGGTTTTATCTATGAATGTGTTATGCTAACAACTCGTATTTGTTGGGTTAATCCGTTTTAGCCTTAGCACTTAGTACCGGGACGGTAGGAGTGAACCGTTCTGGTATTAAGTGTGGCGGTAACGCCCCCGAATTTACAAGTTTTATCTTTTGTTTCAGATAAACTTTTTTTGAAATTAAACGAAATTTTTCAGGAGTAAATTTGGGGGTGTTACAAGCCTTTCGTCCCCTGGCGCCACCTTCGTGCCGCCGGCGCCGCCTCCATCGCCACCTACAACTCCGCCACTACCCCCCCCAAATCAACCAGCGGTTCCTGCTCTACCACCCTACACCTCCATTTTCCCCTACTTCCCTCTTCCCTAGCCTCCATCTCCACTTTCCTCCTTTTCTCCCTTCCTCCACCGCCGCGCCGCCGCTGCCGCCGCCACCACCACCTCAGCCAGGTTGCCCCAAATTTCTTGGACAGTTGAACCTTAGACCTCGAATAATAGAAGTGGTTAATAAATTTTAGTATTATTATTAACTATTATTGTTAATGTTATTATAATTATCATTAACCTAATTATTATTAATACTATCACTGTAATTACTATTAATACTACCATTATTATTATTATTATTATTATCATTAGCAGGCCCTAACTTTTCCCCTAAGAACTTCTAATTAATGGTATTAAGCAATACAAGACCCTATTAAGTTATTATTATTGTTAATATTGCTAGTATTACTGTTATTATCCTTATTATTATTGTCACTACTATTATCATTACTATTATGATTACTATTATTATTATCGTTATTATTATTACTACTCTTACTATTCTTATTGTTATTATAATTATTATTGTCATTTATTACTATTATTATTATTATTATTATTATTATTATTATTACATGTGTTACTTTAACTATGACTAACATCCTTAGTACCTCTAATATATTATTATTATTATTATTATTATTATTATTATTGTCACTATTATTAATATTGGTGTTATTATTATTATTAATATTATTATTATGAGCATTACTATCATTATTACTACTATTGTCATTATTATTATTATTATTATTATTATTCCCATGTTTATTACTCTAACTATAACCGATGTTGTTATTATCCTTGTTATTATTATTATTATGGCAGTATTCTTACTACTATTAGTATGATTAACATTATTATTATTATTACCCTTATCATTATTATTATTATCATTACTATTATCATGGTTATGAGGTTGTTGCTAGTAATATGATTATTATCATTATTATTATTATTATCAACGTTATTATTATTATTATTATTATTATTATTATTATTATTTTATTACTATTACTACTTTACTACTACTATTATTATTATTATTATTATTATTATTATTACCATTATTATTGATATTATCATCATTATTATCATTATAGCCATCATTATTCTTATTATGAGTACTATTATTATTAGTAGTATTCTTATTATTGCTAGTATTATTAGTAATTATTAATAATAATATTGGAACCCTCACCTTAATACTCTGGATTTTCCTAAAACCTACTTTAACTAGTGATAATCCATTTAAGCTATCGTGAGAATAGTAATAACCCTACCCTTTGTTTATAAACCCCTATTATTAATATTAGCCTTAGTATTAGGCCATGATAGGGGTAAGATAGGAAAATTATGGTAATTCCGGTAGAGGGAGATTAACCCTTAGCATTTTCCTCTTATAGGTGAACCGAGTCAAAGCCCCCAGGAGGCGTAGGAGCGTGCTCCAAGCCCGGCGCCGATTTAGGTAAGGACGTAACTAAGGCTGCTTGGGTGTATTACATGTTTTACTTGCCTTGGATGCCTCGTACGGTTTATATGCTGTATTCTGTGTATGTTATCTATTTTACTGTGTAGCGCATCATGGAACCGAGGTACGTTCTCATGCACTTGTCTGTGTGTGATAATATGGAAATGATGTAAATGTGATGTGATGTGACCCTAGGACATGCATGCTAGGTTATTTGATGAGGTGTTGTGGAATGGGGGCATGAAAGAGAAAAATGAGAGATTAAGATAACCAAAGGGAAGTACGTTGGCTAACGTAGGTAAGAATGACCTAGGCAATCTATGATCCGTAAATGGACGAGAAAAGGGGGAATTGAATAAAATGGAAGAGTGGGAGAAACTAAGTTTATATGGGAGAACTACGGTTTGCATGGAAATCTTAGGGTTTGGCATGATAGAGATCGAGGGGATTGCATGGGGAGGTTAAGGCCCGCATGGGGGCGAACCTTACGTATGGAAAGTTACTTTGGGACGTAGGGAAGATAATGGAAAGTTGGTTTGGGAGTTTGGAGGCTCGAGGTGAAAAATAGTATGTGGGATAATATAAGGGTACATAGGGACCGACTAGGGTTTGGGAAGGAAACCCTAATTTGAGAAGGTGGAAAAAGAAAAAGAAAATAATAAAAATAAATGAGGAGGAGTGAGGTATGAGGGAGAGTTGAGTCTGAGGGTCATGATTTGGGTTTCCAATGCAAGAAATGTGTTAAGTATGAGAGTTACAAAGGGTGTTTAGTGGCCTAATATAAGCGCGGGAGATAGCTCGGTAACCTAAACCGAGTAGGGATATAGCTAAGGCTGAATGTGTGACATGTGTCCTACGTGCCATGGATGTTCTATATGATTTATGTGTCGTGGTCTTAAAAGCCATTATTTTAACTATTTCATGTGTGGCGTGGCTTGGAATCGGGTTGTGTGCATGTGCCCTCATTTGTATGTGATAGTACGCATATACCTTCAGTTTTGATGTGATGTGTTGAGATCTCTGGCCATACATGACAAAGGTGAAATTCCCTCGAATAAGATACATTAAAACACTAACGACTTACAGAGAAAGATATTGAGCCGAACCCAGACCGATCCACCGGCTATAATAGTGGCAGGGTATCTTACCCTCACGGTCGTTCCACCGGCTATAATAGTGGCAGGGCATGTGCCCTCGCGACCGTTCCACCAGCTATAATAGTGGGGGATTTTGTGCTCAACAAACCAAACGTAAAGTGATAAGACATGGAAAGATACTAATAATTACAGTGGAATACCTTGTGAGTCGGGGCCAGATCGGTCCACCGGTAAATAATAGTGGCAGGGTATATTACCCTCGCGACCGTTCCACCGGCTATAATAGCGGCAGGGCATGGCCCTCACGACCGTTCCACCGGCTATAATAGTGGGGCTCCCACACTCACATGGATCGATAAAGACTATGATGTGAATCGTTATAATTATCTGAGATCTTATGAGAAAGTTATCTGATTCGTAACCATCATTGTTCATCTGTGTTATTGTTTATTATTCACATTCTATGTCTGTTTGTTCATGTACTTCTGTGCATGTGGGCCTTAGTGAGTCTGTTCCCTTACTTAGTACGTAGCGTATTGATCACCCGTTTCATGGGTGATGCTCATTCCCACGAGCAGAAGTCCCGTCTAAGTTTTGCAGGTAGGGGACGATGTCTGTGGCATTTTCAGGGCTGAGAGTTGAGTTTGGATCTAGCTTGGGGGTCGAGAGTGACGTGGCTAGATAACTTCCCCTATCTTGTTTCTTTGCATTATCGTACTTTGTTATTCCGTTATTTTAAGTCCTCTGACATTTGGAAATTTTAAATTGTACTTCGGAATGTAACTTTTGACTTTCACACTCTGATTCCGTAAAACTTATGCTTTACGAATTATTTGTTTTGGTTCTATTCTTTTTAGCCTTAGCACTTAGTATCGGGTCGGTAAGCATGAATTGATCTGGTTCTAAGTGTGGCGGTAATACCCTCGGATTTACAGTTTTATTTGCTTACTTCCGCTAAACTCCTTTAAAAGTAAACGAAATTTTTCAGTAGTAAATTTGGGGGTGTTACATATCTTCCCAAGAGGGCCCATCCCATATCTTGAGACTTCTATACCTCCTAACTCGCCCCGACATCCTTCCCTTAATCCACTTTCTCACACCGGGAGCCCGAATCCTAAGTGTGTGGGTCAAGCCCACTCACCGCCTTACCCTAAGGTTTCTCCAAAAAACCCTAACCTGGGCCTATTTGGCCCATCCTTCTCTACCTTACACATCCCAAACTATTTCAACACCCCACACGTTGCGACCCTTAGATCCAACCCTCGCTTTCTCTACCTTCTCGTTTATTTTTATTATTTCCTTTTTCTTTTTCCAACTTCTCAAATTAGGGTTTCTTCCCAAACCCTAGCTCGGTCTCCTATGCACCATTATAGTATCCCACATACTATTTTTCACCCGAAGCCTCCAGTCACCCAAACGACACTTCTATTACCTTCCTCACGCCCCAAGGCAACTTTTCATATGTAAAGTTTGCCCCCATGCGGACTCTAACCATCCTGCCTCAAGGCAACTTTTCATATGTAAAGTTTGCCCCCATGCGGACTCTAACCATCCTATGTAAACCTTAGATTCTCTCACTCTTTCAATTTATTTAAAGTCACCCTTTTATTCATCCTCTCATAGCTCATGGATTATTTAGGTCATTTCTACCTACGTTAGCCAACTTACTTCCCCTTGGTCATCTTACTTTCCCATTTTTTCCCTTTTTCATCCTTTCATCTCACATTACCACATTAAATATCCTAGCATGCATGTCCTAGAGGGTCACATCACCTAACATCGTATGCACAACAAATATAATCATCATCCACATACCATAAGGTAATCACATAAGCATATATTCATTCAAAGTTGCGCTATAAATGATTAATCATTAAGCATAAAATATACAATATGGCGTAACACATGGCACATAAGTCACATAACACATACATAGTTGTTCTTTGCTACACCCTTACTCGATTTAGGTTACCAAACCATCTCCCACATTTATTAGGCCGCTAATCACCCTTCGTAATTATTACATTTATCATAATTCCCATTTGGTTGGTTAGATTACCGAATTTCCCTTTTCCTTTATTATAATTAACAAATCACCCATTAGTTGGCCAGATTACCAAATTACCCTTCCTTGTTATCATAATTACCAAATTGCCCTTTAGTTGGTTAAATTAACATCATATTTACCATTTTATCCTTTAATTACAAAATTACCATTTTCTCCTTTAATTATAAAATTATCATTTTACCATTTTATTTATAAAATTACCATTTTCCCTTTAATTATAAAATTACCATTTTACCCTTCAATTACAAAATTACCATTTTACCCCTTAAATTATAAAATTACCATTTTGCCCTTGAATTGTAAGATTATCATTTTTCCTTTTAATTACAAAATTACCATTTTACCATTTTATTACAAAATTACCATTTTACCCTTTTATCATAAAATTACCATTTTACCCTTTATTCACAAAATTACCATTGTACCCCTTTACTTCCAAAATTACCATTTTACCTTTTATTCACAAAATTACCATTATGTCCCTTTACTTCCAAAATTACCATTTTACCCCTTTACTTCCAAAAATTGCCATTTTACCCTTTCCTCACAAAATTACCATTTTATCCTTCTACTTACAAATTTAACACTTTACCCTTGTCTCCAAAATTACCATAATACTCCTTTTAATTACAAATTACCGTTTTGCCCCTTATTACACCACTTATATTAAATTATCATCACTACATAAAATATTAATATTAATGCATCATCTACAACTATTATACTTAATATGATACTTATTAGCACCACACATATTATGCCATATTCTTGTACAAGATATATTACTAAAATACCCCAAAGGCTTACAAAAATATTAACCATGCATTAAAGATCACAATAGCATAATACAACATGGATAAATACTTAACATTTTCATTATTAACCAAATTCTCACCTTAAACAATATTTCCATAAATAGCATAATCTAACATGCTCCCTTTTTATCAATCAACACAAGAAACAACATATATTATATTAAACAACATATATCAACACAATATCATATTAAAAAGCTTAATGTGCTAACCTTAATTTCCACAAAAAGAACCTTACCGGTATTCTGGTTAAAGGTTCCAGCTTTGATTAGCAAAACCAATACCTAAAAATAATATCAAGATTGATTATACTAGAAATAAGAGAAAACCAAGTACAAGACTTTATGATACTTAATTAATCAAATAATTAACTTAAAATATTATTATACCTTAAAATCATTAACCAATCAAACCAAGACAAGCAGCAACTCATACTACTCATGCAACATGAGCTACATGTAAAGAAATGGGGGGGGGGGCTCGAAGGTGGGTGGAAGGAGGAAAATGGGCTATTTTTGGGTTGGGGTTTTAGGGCTAGGAAAGAGGGCATGCGGGGAAGGATTTAAGGTAAAAGAAGGGTGTAGAGGTGGAGAGGGGTGTAGGCGGTGGTCGGGGATGGGTTGACTACGGCTAAGGGCAGCTGCAACAGCGGTAGTGAGGCTGCGAAGAGGGCTGTCGAGGTGAGTCGAGATGGAGGGGCTGAGAAGGAAGAAAAAGGGAGGGCAAAATGAAGGCTTGTGGGTGGTGGTTTTGGCCAAAGGAGGTTTGGGGGTGGTAGAGGGGGTTGCAAGGATTAGTTTGGTGGCTCAGGTGGCGGCAGAGGCGGCGGAACGACGATGGGACGAGGTGGTACAGGGCAGTTGTTGAGAAGGGAGGGAAAGAAGAGGGGAGGAAGAAGGAGACTGTGGGGTGGCTCGAGGGGTGTTGTGATGGTTCAGGGGTGAGGTAGAGGGTGGCAGGGGTGGTGCAGGTGGCTAGTGCGGCGGTGGAAGCGGTAGAGCGGGGCGGCGAAGTAAAAATAGGGTGAGAGATGGGAGGAGAAGAAAGGAAGAAAAAGAGGGTCGGGGAGGCATGTGAGGCTTAAGAAATGGCAGGATGAGGCAAAGAGGGAAGAAGAAAAAGAAGAGGAAGAAAAAGGAGGGGATAGAGGAGCTCAAGGGCGGCGGTAGGGTGGTAGGGGAATGGGTGTTGTAGGGAGAGGGAGGAGAAGAGAGGGGTATGACAGGGCATGGGGGAGGGGAGAGAGAGATGGTGGGGCGGGATGGGGCAGAGAAATGGTGGGAGAGAGAGAGAGAGATAGGGATATCAATAAGGGGAGGAGGGTTGTAGGTGTCGGCCGGAGATGGCGGGGCTGGTCGGGCGGTCGTTTAAGAAAGGAAGAAGAAGAAAGAAAGGAGGGGGTGCTACTAGGCTGGGAGAAGGGAAGAGAAGTGGGTCGCCCTGATCGGGGGAGAAAGAAAAGAAAAGAAAGAGGGAGGCAGGCCAGGTGAAGCATGCGAGAGGAAAGAAAATGGGACAGCGGCCCAGGCGTGAGGGTGGGGGAGAGGCAAGCAGGTCGGCGGTCCAATGGAAGAAAAGGAAAGAAGAAAGAAAGGAGAAAAAAAGGAGAAAAAAGAGAAGGATAAGGAAAAAAGGAAAAAGAAAAGGGAAAATGGGATAAAATAAATTAATTTAATTTATAAAATAATAAAATACAATAGTTTTTGGTAATACATTTATTTAATAATTTAATTTAATATAATTAAAATATAAGGGTTTAAAAAGGATAATTTTAGAAAAATAATGGTTTAAAAAATTATTAAAATAAAAGAGTATGATAAAATAATAAAATATTTATTTTAATTTATTAAATATTTATATCAAATTTTATATACTCAAAAATCCATAAAACAATTAAATTAAATAGATTTAAAGGCTAATTTATCCCAAATAAAAGTAATTTATTAAATTATAGGCTTTTAAAAATTCGGGAGATTATATGTTTTTCTTACATCCATTGAACTTATTCCACTAAAAACTACATGTACAATTATTAATTTAAAACAAACATTTCTACTCAACATCAAACATTTCAAATCATTCCACAACACCACAAAACTTTCTAGAATAAAAATTTAATATTCTTAAAACAAAAATCATTCTTTAAGTTAAAAATAAAATCACAAATCATGCTTAAATCATCACATTCATGCCAAAGGAACAAAACTGACCTATCTTGCTTCCATTGATATTTTCATGCTATCTTGATCTAAGAAAATAAGATTGAAATGCCGCTATAGAATAACATGGAACATTCAAATTAACAAAAAAGCACATTAGTGGATAAAAATAACCATATACTCAAGAGTTACCAAACACATACTATTTCCTGTCATATTTCTTGGCACAATTAATGCATAGAAACGTACACAATAATCATGCTTCATGTTTTAAATAAACATAACACATGAGATGTTATTCTACCTCTATAGGGTCTAGCCAATTTACCTTCTATATATGATCTAAGAGTATAAGGAGAAGCAAGACCTAGTCTTACTCTTCTTATTTTCTTTCACAACACCTTGGTCACGTTTAACAAAGTATAGATTCAAGCTAATTTACCTACTATCTAATCTCTAAAAGTAAAAAAGAATAACAAGACACAGGCTTGTACTTCCTCTTCTACAACACCTCGATCATATTTAACAAAGAATACAGACACACACACACACACACACCCACTCACCCACCCCACACACACCCACCCACCGTAACATGCCTATTTTTACTACTATTTTTTTTCTTAAGCGAAGGCATTCAATCAAATAGTGGGGTGTTATTGGTATAATTGACATAATTCTAGCTTACAATACCATCCTTATTATCAATCACAAGGCAAAATAATAAGAAAGTAAAACATGATAAATAGAACTTGAGGGAACTTTCATAGATATTAGATCAAAGTTTGGAGGTTTACTCCGAGTATTATAATCCAAAATATAAAAAGGGATACCATGGATCTAAGAGTGAAAAAAGGTACCCGGTTAGAACAAACATCCATATAACATGATTCTATGCCTATAACCCTGATACCAAAATTACTCCTCCATATATATGTCAACAAAGGCTGCAAACTCATCCATCGGGTCAACCTCGACCTACATAAAGACATCTAGGTCATCTACTTGTAGGAATGAGTAGCGTCCATGAAACGAATGATTAGTACGTTACGTACTGAGTAAGGTAATAATACAATCGAAGCAATATTACATATAATAAATGAGTCCACATCATAAAGTAAGCATACATGTGATAATATAAATAGCGCCAGGTAAATATTGATTTTAAGCCTTGCTATAGAAAAATATCATATTCGAATATTTTATTTATGTTGAATTTAGGGACCCAACTATTCTTAAACTGGTGAAACAGTCTAAAATGCATCTTAGGGACAAAACACCTGAGCCACTATTATTATCCAGTGAAAAGGAATCAACACCTCTCTCTTGACTCATGTAGTTATTCACTTTAGATTATTAGCATCTTGCCCATTAATACTTTATCTCTTAATTGCATATTTATGTATATTGAATATAAGGCCCCACTATTCTTAATCTGGTGGAATATATTGATGTACCTCTTAGGGACAAAACACCTGAGATACTATTATTATCTGGTGGAATGGACCCGTATAAATACCTCAGCCCGACTCACGAGATCTTTCACTTTAAATGATTAGTATTTTATTAGAGTTGATTGTATATTCAAGATTTATTATGTGGGTCCAATATAAGTATACATGACATAAAATTTAATAACATTATTATGACTACATATTTATCCTTAAATGACCATAATGCACTTAGGTAGTTAAAAATGGTCATATTCTCCTAAGGCTTGATAAATCCCAATATTAACGCTTATAAATCTCCACTATTTATTTGGAACATATACCCTTAATTATTTACATAGATACCATTTCCAACATTATTCTCCAAATACATACTTCCAAATTTAGTTACTATCAAAGTATTATATCACATGACTAAAATAAAAGCACATACATATACACCTACACATAAAGTCCTAGCTACGACATATATCCTTACCAACAAAGACACTAGGATCTATGCACGTAAATCTTATACATCCTCCTATGAGATCATTAGAAAATCACCTAAAAAAAAGATAATACATAATTAAGCTCAAAGATTATAATCGAGGAAAAAGTTAAGGTAAAGGAGGGTAAAAATAGAAATAACCAAAGTCAAAGGGAAGCTTGAGTTGCGTGGAAGTGTGGTGGTGCTATGGTAAAATTTTGGTTGTTCTTGGGTAAGGTTTGGGTGTGAAAAAGAGGGGTTACACAAGCATGTGGCAAACAATGCACTCCTAGGACGTGAGCTGGGAACCTGCATGGGATGGTTGTGTGAAGAGGCACGACTATGCTTGAGCAACAAATTACATAGGATATAACAAATAGGGACACATTGGAGTGCAAAGGTTGTGCGCGAGATGTGTGAGGGTGCATGGGAAAACCATGATGGTCTACACATGCATTTGATAAGGAAAAAAAAGAGGTGCACACCTATGTGAGTGATCATGCATGAGATGTGCACCTCACAAAAACTTGATTAATGCAAGGAAAGAAGAGGAGTAAAAAAAAATGGTTGACAACGACGATTAGCGATGATAAAGGGGAGTAGTGGGGTGGTATTAGCGGTTGATCCACCAATATTTAGGTAGTGCTTGGTGGCTGGTGGTGGTGTGTGGATGGGGAGGTGTTTTGGTCACATGAAACATATCAGGCACAACTGAGGAAGAGGAGGAGAAGGAGGAGGAGGAAGAAGAAGAAGCAACTTGGGCTAGTTTGGCAGAAATTTTGGGCAATAAATGAGGCAACAAATGATGGAGTAAGAGAGGTAGAATAGTGTAAATATTTATGTGTGTATGGTGGCATGCAAACGGGATATGCAGGGAGAAGATGTAGAGGTGATGATGTAGATGGTGAAAAAAGACAGTGGCAACAGGTCGATTGGAGAAAGAATTTCAACATAAGAGATGGGAGAGGATGGTTAAGAGAAATGGTGGAGTGTTGGGTGAAAAATGGTAGGGGTATGTAGCATGAGACGGTGATTGTTGTGTGAGGCTCATGATAACATCAATAGGGGAGTGAGAGTGATGGTTATGTATTGCAAGTGGTATGACAATAAGTTAAGTATTACGATGAGAAGGAGGTAGGAGAAAGGAGAAAGGAAAAAGGAGAAAGAAAAGGAAAAAGGGAAAAAGTTGGGGTTAGTTTTAGATAAATTTTTGATTAGCTAAAATAGGTAGGATTAGTGACATAAATTTACCAAAATTAAGACAGGTTTTGAAAAATAATTTGTCCGAGTAAAAAAATTGAATTAGGTTAAGATTTTATAATTAAGGAATTTAGATAAGGCTAAAATAATTTAAAAAAAATTAGAATCAAATTAGGATGTTAATCATGCGGGATTAGGTTTAGCAAAATTTCAAGGTATTACACACAGACACACACACACACACACACGTATCAATAATTTTTTTTTAATTTTTATATATTTTTATCATAGAGATATATATGGAATGAAAAGATAGGACAAATAGAAAAAGCATCTCAGCCGTTTTATTTGAGTGGATGGGATTAAATGAAGATTGAACAAGGATTTTTCTTTCCTTCACTTTTTAGCCTTATACTACATAGGGAAAGTAATAAGGAACTAAAATAAAGGATCAAGAGGGTGAAAAAAGGAAGGAATAGTGAACTAAAAAAGCAAAAATTTCTTAGTTAAGAGGAAAGAGAGGAGGAAAAGTGGTATTGCACACATGGTAAATTTTGAGAATGAAGGAGTGAAAGAGAAGATAGTGAGCTAATATATCAAATAGGCCTCATACTTTTTAACATTGGTGTTGATGGAATAAGAAAAATATAGAAAACGATTTTCTTATATCATGGAGGAACATGGTGTGTAAGGTGAGTTGGTAGGGAAAAAGATTATGTAAGAGGAAATCATATAAGAAGGGACATACGATGAGAAGGAGGGAGTGATTAGTAGTTGTCTACTACTATTATTACTACACGACAAAAGGAGAATGATAGAGAGTAATGGAGTTAAATTTAGGATAAGGTGAGGATATTTAAAATAAGGTATGTTTTAGTGAAATAATTAATTGAAATAATACTTTTGAAAGTGTGAAAATACGCTTACTACCTCAAAATATAATTTTTATCACAAATAAAAAGTTATCAAGTTTCATAAACATTAGATAGGCCTTGAGTGCCAAACATGGCTTAAATAAAAATCTCTAGATAAGTAAAAAGGCTGGTACAATAAAATTGGTCAACAAATCTTGCTGAAATTAAAATCCCAAATATAGGACTAGTGGAATGGTTTGCTAAACTAGTTAATTGGCATTTAGACCTTAAATATATTCACTTAAATTTTTTTCAAAAAAATTTAACCATATCGAACATACATAAATAATTAAAGGAAGATCCATTTATATTTTAGGAATATAATTTGATAAGTCATGATTTTGAAAAATGGGTATTGCATTAACTTTGTTGTCTATTCTCATTCTTTTCAACTCCATCCCTCTTCCACCTTTAGGTTAAACCTCTTAATGCATTCAATCTCAATAAGATTAGTGTCATTAATGTAAGGAAACTTTTGATAGTTAAATCCATTAAGATATAAAAGAATAAACTAATGACTAAGGTCATTATGATAAAAGTGGAATGTGGATCCAATGATTCTACGAATACAACCAAAGATTAATTAGAAAATTCTATGTTAGTTATGATAGTTAATGCATATTGCTTAGTAATATTAGGGAATGCATTATTAGTTTATCGGTACCTTCCTTCATCTAACCGATTCCCTTCCTAACTTCTCAACAAAGGAGAGTAAAAATAGGATCAATGGGTATAGATGATAACTATTTTCTCTAGCACATTCTCATTTGACCAAATAATTACACCACAACTTTTACATGAAACTCCAATATTCTCTAGCCTACCTCATTCTCTCATTTTCCCTTACGTTCTTCTTTTGGAACATCTACAAATATCAACTTTAACTCTATCACACTACCACCTTCAATATCATTTCGCCACATATTGCGTGCCACTAAGTTAAAAGGAACAAACGATGTTTAATTTTGTTAAGATTTTAAATTAGCAACTAACGATTGATGTCATTAAGTTTAAAATAGAACATATATCTAATAAATGCACTTATGTAATCGGTATTCAATAAGATAATTTGTTGTTTGTTAAAATAATTAAACAATTGATATTGGTTAGTAGTTAAATACTGTACAATGCACAAGTGATTGGTTTGATGGATCTATTATTTTTCTCTTTTTGACCACTTTTTTCTTACCTCTTGCCCATAGTGAGCGAAAAACATATTAAGGAGAAAGAAAGATCCTAGTGTATCAATGCAATATTCTCAACAAGATATCACACTGTCGTCTTTATCCCTAACCCTAACAATCACTCTTCTAGATCATTACACTTGCACCTTCCACAAGTTTTCCTCTTCAACTTCTTCAAAGATTGCCCCAAACTCCTAGGGCCAACCCTAAGTTTGGGAGGATTATAGGCAATAAAAAACGTAAGGCTTTAAAATTTTATTTATTTATTTATATGTGCATATATAGTGTATTGAAAAATATGGGGCTCTAAACAACCACCTAATCTTCCTATACTTAAGTTCGACCCTACCAAATTTGTATTGCTTCCACATTTAAAATCTTTTCACCATCATTTTTGATTTCACCATACCACCAACACACATGGAAGCAAAATTAGTGAAAGGGATAAGGGCTTTTTTTAAGGATCTTTTCATGGATAATATTTTTAAGAGTGCATAAATGGTAATTTAATGTCTAACGAATGACTTCTTATAAGGATTTATCATTTCAATTATTTAAATGTTTTATTTATCCAATAGAGTGAAATGGATCCGAGTCAATTAGGCATGTAACTTTTTATGTACATAAAAATAATGATATATTAGTCAATTTTTTAATCAAAATACATAATATTTTGAAATTACGCATGCAATTCTTTATCTAAGGTTGGCGTCCACAACAAAAACTTATTGCATGCATTTTCTAGTCTGTCTTCCTTTATTTTTACTCCCTATAGAATGTGCTGGAAGAGCATCATGCATGCATGACTAGTGCAAAGAAATGATTATGCTATGGTAATTTAGGAATTTTGAAAAGCATAAAATATTTGATTATGATAATAATTTTTATCATAAAATATT
This sequence comes from Tamarix chinensis, assembly GCA_030549775.1. NCBI lineage: Eukaryota > Viridiplantae > Streptophyta > Magnoliopsida > Caryophyllales > Tamaricaceae > Tamarix > Tamarix chinensis. Next base: position 84,489,970 of record CM060178.1, read on the forward strand.
TGATGAAATAACAAATTGTTATCATAAAATATTAAATAATAATAAATTATTATTATTATTATTATTATTATTATTATTATTATTATACATACATACATACAACTATAAATATTATTATATACATAAGTATAATGAGTGTTAAAATAATTATAATTATCATATTGATTATAATATTTATTATTATTATTATTATTATTATCAATTTTAGAAATATAATAGTCATAATTATTAGTAGAAATGCAAATATTAATTTTACTACTGTTATTATAATAATATATGTTATAATTATTATATTTATAATTATAATTTTTTATGTTTATTATAATACGAATAATATAAATTTATATGATATAATTTGATTGATGCTAATATGATATTAAAATAAAGTAAGGATAAAAAGCTTTACTAATTTTTTTTCATTTGTTATTATATGAGTTACATATTTTTATGTACAATTTTTTTTATTAATAAGATAACTTATTGGTGTTTATCAATTTATATGAGATAAAATATTACCTTTTGTAGACCAAATTTGGCTTTACTTTAGATCAAGTTTAAAATTATGATAATATATGGGTTGGATCGTTTGGCATTAGGTAAGTTCTGGTGAGGTTGTTATTGAGTTTTTGTCCAGGTATAGATCGGGTAATAGTTTTAAAAATCGAACCAGTAATCAAATAGGTATCAAAATTAATTTACTAGTTTAGTGGTCGAATCAGTAGTACATATTAAGTCAAATAATGTGAAATACATATAAATTTAAATTATATTTGAATTTGACCTGCTTCCAACCGATTTTTTGACTGGTTAGGTTGGCCAATGTTTTGATTGTTTCATCAATTTTTACTAGTCTGACCAGTTTTTACTAGTTCCGATACCTTAAAAATCATTACATGTACTTTAATCGATGACTTGATCGGTTCGGTTTTTAAAACTATAAATAAGATTCTTTTTGGATTGAATTATTTTAGATACAAACTATTATTCAAATAGCTAAAGTTAAATTAGGTTTAAATTAATGCAAATTATTTCAAGTTTTTAAATTAAAATTAAATTAATTTTTTTAGATTTATATTATTTTTTAAGGTTGAATTATTCAAATGGATCAGAATCGGATCGAATTACATCGGTCTTTCGATGTCTATTCGTTAGTGTTACCAAGAGAAAAGCAAAACAAGATAGTCAGCAGTTAGTACTTTATTATTAATCGTATTAAGTTAGCAAAAAGAAGCAATATCATAGTGGAGCGGTTTTAACTGGAACTGAAAGTACACGAGATAAAAGCGAAGTGGATTGGACTTGCCGTACTGAAAGCATTTTTAGAGTCAGCATAAAGTGGGGCCATTCCGCAAAACAGAAATTTGTCATTTTCGTTAATGCACTGACGTGTAACAGTGACAGAAGAAAACAAAAGAAAAGCAGACAACCGGACAACAGCACAAAAAACACCTGTGGAATAGCATCCCTCTTGGGCATGATGATTATACGAATGAATCGGCTGCATTAATAATAGTATTCATTTATTGCAATTGAATTAACATTAATTGTTTATTTAGAATTATTTATTAAAAATAATTATCTAAAATTGTTATTTATTTTAAAAACTACTTTTGATAAGTATATTTAAAACAAGACCTTAATAATTCCTTAGGCACAATTATTTTATCTGATATATATATTTATTCTAACAATAATTTATTTTATGATAAATAATTTTTATTTAAATAATTATTTTTTTAAGTTGCCTTATAGTTGTATGTAATAAATGAATTAAGGCTTCGTTTCTTTAATAATCCAATTTATGAAATGATATGCACATATATGTATTATATATATATATATATATATATCAAAAGTGCTAGCTGATATGGGTAAATTTTTTTAATCCATCCTTTTTATATTATATATATATAAACCAATGAAGCAGTCATAGATTCAGTGTTAATTACTACTGCCCCCATTCCTTTTAGCACTAGTCCCCATCCAATATTCCACCCTAATTATCATAACCACTGCCATCGCTTCCACCACCGAGGCGTTCCCAAAATCGATCCAATATCCACCACCACGACGCCCGCCACGATGATCTCTACCATAGAGGTCTCATCGGTCGCATTCTAGCCACCGTTGATCAACTCAAGAAGCCATATCGATCATTGTGGAAGGCGCCGCAGTTTCCCTGTAGCTTCCTCTGGTCTCAATGGTTTGATGACCTTGAAACCAACTAGTGCTATTGGTACTAGGAGAAAAGCAAGGAGTTGCAACTGCATTAATCATAATGACACGTTTGACGATCACCAAACTGCAGGATTAAGGATGTTCTTATCATCACCACCATCCGATACAAGCCTTGATGATATTGTCGGCGGCGACGGCTGCGGCAACATCGATGATCCAAGTAAGGAAGAGAAGTTAGTCTTTAGGCCAACGAATGATACTTGGGCTCGGGTGGCTGCATTTGGGATAGGGCATGCACCATTGCCACCGCAAGTTATACTCTGACAATTTTGATAACGCTGCAAAATCTCTGTGTGTGTGTTTGTGTTTGCGCTGAATTGTTGTTAATTCATTCTTACATACACGTACGTACGTGTAATTAATTTATAATAGCGAGTGTGACTATACTGTAGTTTGTATTTATTAATCAATTCGATGATGGTTGATGTCTTTGTCTAGGGCCGGGCGACGGGGCATTTTGCTGTGAAGGATGATCGACAGATGGCCTGGTCATTCATACCGATCATTCCTGGTTAGATGATGTAGATGATGATGATGATGAAGAGGGGGGATATGATAGATTGATATATTATCTATATATATTCGACAGGATTGAATGTTAATCTATCAAGATTAATATATATAATATATTGCGGAAGCGTACCTGAATCCATAATAATAAAAGATTTATCGGGTACCGTCGAATCTGATGTGAAATCCTAACGGTCGGTTTTGTAGTCTTTTAGATCACGCACATGCCTGCTGCTTGCCAATGATTGGTGGGCACCAATGGAGCGAAGTACATGTGACCTAGGGACCATAACCACATATATATATAGATAACAAACCTGTTATCTATCGGGCCATCCTAGTTCAGTCCATCAACGATCTATGACTCTTATAGTCTCTACACATATGGGTCCGCATTCAATCAGATACATTAAGCCCAACTTAATTAAACCTAATTCGATCACGTTTATTCGGGCTTAACTGATATGAAAACTTACAATTTGTATCGTTCACATTCAAGCCCAACGTTGGATAATAAATCAACAATCTCCCACTTGGGCTATATGTGCAACGTTACTAATTGTGACATAACCGAATGAGCTCAAATGTGTTGTCATTATAAAATGTATCTTTAACCAATCTGGTCCATCAATCACATAAACATAGGATCAAAGCGGCTTTCGTCACATAACTACGTAACTAAACCCTCAATGGTCACATATGTTGACATGACTGAATAACATGGATCAAGATGTGGATGTGTAGCATGGAAATATCATGCAATGTGATCCTAACATGCATATTTCCAACTGGTCCACCTTAAAACTTTAGTGAGATCAAACCATACCAAAAGATAGAAAGGAAATAAACTGAAACTTTATTTCTGCAGAAAACATATGGTCAAAATATCCATAAATCAAACCAAAGAGAGTCTATACATAGAGCAACTGAAATTACAAACTCTCACTGAAACTAAAGATCATTAGCCGATATAACACCCATATGAGCTACATGCTCGAGAAACCGCTTGGGTGGTAAAGCTTTAGTAAATGGATCCGTAATCATGGAGTTTGTACTGATATGCTCTATAGACAATTCTTCTTTCTGAACCTTTTCTTTAACAACTAAGAACTTGATATCGATACTCTTCGATTTCGTAGAACTTAGATTATTGTTGGAATACTGAATTGCAGCCTTATTGTCACACAACAACTTGAGTGGTTTTTCAATACCATCAACTATACGTAGCCTCGTGATAAAATTTCGCAACCATGTATCATAATTAGAAGCCTCATAGCATGCCACAAATTTTGCTGCCAGGGTGGAAGAGGCTACAACTGTCTGTTTGGAACTCTTCCAAGACACAGCTCCTCCAGCCATCAGAAAAACAAAACCTAATGTGGACTTCATACTATCTTGGCATCCAGCAAAGTTGGAGTCAGTGTATCCTACGATCTCAAGCTTGCCTGACATCCGATATGTGAGCATGTAATCTTTCGTTTTCTGTAAGTACCGCATGACTCGTTTGGTTGATGTCCAATGGTCAAGTCCTGGATTGCTCATATATCCGCCCAACATCCCAGTAATGTACGCAATATCCGGACGCGTACATACCTGAACATGCATAAGACTTCCCACAGCTGAAGCATGGGGAATATTTTGCATTTCCCTTCTTTCATAGTCATTTCTAGGGCATTGACTGAGACTAAATTTGTCTCCCTTAGCGACAGGGGTATTTTCCGGTTTGCAGTTATGCATTCCATATCGTTTGAGAATCCTTTCAACATAGGTCTTTCGTGACAACCCTAGGATACCTCGAGAACGATCTCGGTATATCTCTATGCCCAATACAAAAGATGCATCACTAAGATCTTTCATTTTGAAATTCTTAGCTAGAATTCTCTTGGCTTCAAGCAACAAACCTATGTCATTACTTGCTAGCAATATGTCATCAACATATAAAACCATAAATATGTTCTTACTCGCATGGAACTTATGGTATACACATTCATCAACCAAATTCATCTCAAAGCCAAAAGAGGTGATTACTTGATGAAATTTAAAATACCATTGTCGAGACACTTGTTTGAGCCCATAGATATATTTCTTAAGTTTGCAAGACATATTCTTTGGGTCTCCCGACACAAAGTTTTTTGGCTGTACCATATAGATCGTCTCCTCAATGTCACCATTGAGAAAGGCGGTCTTTACGTCCATCTGATGTAACTCAAGATTAAAACGTGCCACTAATGCCATAATTACCCTCAAGGAGTCCTTAGAAGAGACCGGAGGGAATGTCTCTTTGAAATCTTCTCCTTCCTTTTGTGTAAAACCCTTAGCGACTAGACACACCTTATATCTTTCCACATTGCCTTTTGAATCCCTCTTAGTTTTAAATATCCATTTGTAACCAATGGACTTCTTTCCTCAGGAAATGGGACAAGATCCCATACGTCATTGTCAATCATGGACTTTATTTCCTCATTCATGGCATCAATCCACCTTTGAGAATTCGAACTCTCCATGGCTTGACGGAAGTTGATTGGATCATCTTCCATCATGCCAATGCCAACCTCATGTTCTAGGAGAAATACAATATAATCATCCGGAATAGCACTTCTCCTTTCTCTAGTGGATCTCCTTAGCTCTTGAGGTTGTTGAGCTTGTCCTTCTGAAACAATCACTTCATTTTGAATGGGTGGTTATTCTACATTGTCTTGTTGAGGTTTTTGATTTGCCTCCTGATTAATGACAGGTGCTGGGACTTGCACATCGTCAGAGACAATAGTAGGAATAGTGACTAATTCCTCCTCAAAGACAATGTTTCTAACCTCATTTCTCCCCCCAAGCTCAACATCCTAAAAAAATGTGGCAGTTCCCGTCTCGAAAATCGACTTAAGTGTGGGATTATAAAACTTATAGCCCCTAGATCGCTCCGCATAACCAATAAAGTAACTACTAACTATTTTAGAGTCCAATGACTTTTCATGTGGTCTATAAGGCCTTGCCTCAGCTGGACATCCCCAAATATGGAAGTGCCTTAAACTAGGCCTTTTTCCTATCCAAAGCTCATAAGGTGTTTTAGTAGTTGCTTAAGTTGGTACTCTGTTTAGAATGTAAGCTGCTGTTTTTAGTGCTTCTCCCTAGAGTGATTCTGATAAGGTAGAATGACTAATCATACTCCTCACCATGTCCTTAAGAGTTCTGTTTCGTCTTTTAGCTATACCATTCATGTTAGGAGATTCTGGCATGGTGTACTGTGGGACGGTACCGCACTCGTCTAGGAATTTAGTAAATGTTCCTGGACATTGTTCACCTGAACCGTCATATCTACCATAGTACTCACCACCACGGTCAGATCTAACACACTTAATTTGTTTGTTGAGTTGATTCTCAACCTCAAGCTTAAATGATTTAAACACGTCAAGCGACTGTGATTTCTAGTGAATGAGATACAAGTACCCATAACATGAGTAGTCGTATATAAATGATATGAAATACTGTTGACCATTCTAAGAGGCCGTAGGGAACGGTCCACAGATATCTGTGTGAATCAATTCTAAGACATCCGAAGATCTATTTGCACCTGTTCTCTTAGTTTTGGTCTAATTCCCTTAGCACAATTGATACAATTGTTTAAGTCCGCAAATTCAAGGGAATTAAGTATGCCATGAGACACAAGCCTCTCAATTCTAGCTTTTGAGATATAACCTAAGCGCTTATGCGATAATGCCGCTGAATTTTCCTTATTTAATTTGCGTTTAGTACCATGTGATTCCACATGCAGGGTTTCATGATATGAAGTGATGATGTCAAGCATATATAGGTTATCGTAAGCGCATAATGAACCGGTGCCAATCATATTTGAATTTAATGAAAGACTAAATTTATTATTTCCAAATGAACAAAAATAACCAGACTTGTCCAATAAGGAAATGGAAACCAAATTCCGTCTAAAAGACGGTACAACGAAAGTGTTTTTCAGATCCAAATAGAAACCAATTTCTAATAATAACCTAAAGGTTCCAATCACTTTAACTGGTGTTGCCTTGCCATCTCCCACATAGATGTATCTTTCACCATCACTTGGCTTTCGGCAGTTCAAGCAACCCTGCATAGAAATACTTATGTGAGTAGTAGCTCCAGAATCTAACTACCAAGTGTTTCTAGGTACTGAGGCTAAATTAATCTCAGAACAGACCAAAGTAAGGATTGTACCTTTCTTTACATGCAAAGCGTGGTATTTAGGACAATCCTTCTTTACATGTCTAGTTTTGTTGCAAAAGAAACAACTATCCTTTTCCTTCTACTGTTTCTTTTGAACCGAACCCTTAGGAGCAACTTCATCCTTTCTTTTCTTGCCCTTTCCCTTAGAGGTACTGGCTAAGTGAGCACTTTTAGTCCTGTCATGCTTTAGTCTTTGCTCTTCTTGCACACAATAAGAAATGAGCTCATTGAGAGTCCATTTCTCCTTTTGGCATTTATAACTGACCTTAAACTGACTAACTTGTGTTGGAAGTGAAAGCAACACTAAGTGCACAAGCAAATCATCTGATAACTCGAGCTTTAGCACTTTTAGTTTCGAAGCAATGTTGGACATTTCCATTATGTACTCCCTTATATTTCCTTTGCCTTTGTACTTCATTGAAATCAAGTGCTGCAAAAGATTGCTTCTTTCTGCCTTATCGTTTTTTGCAAAACGTTTCTCAATTTCGGCAAGGAAATTCTTAGCGTTGGTGATGTCCTCAGACACACCACCCCTAAAGGTTTCCGGAATGCTGCGCTTAATGATTATTAGACTCATGCGATTCGACCGATCCCACTTCTCAAAATTCCTCTTATCATCAGAGGTACTTTCAGCTGTTAGATCAGCGGGTTTCAGAAGCCTAAGTGCATGATCCAGATCCATGCAGCCAAGGACAATGATAACATTGTCCTTCCATTCCTTAAAGTTATTCCCGTTCAACATGGGAATAGAGCTTAAGTTAGCAGACATAGTAGTAGCAGACATGGCTGTACATAAAACATAAACATAAATAAATATTCATGCTCACAAAAATAATTCACATAATAAAATAATCAATGAATTTAAATATTGGTGATCCCATCACAAGAAACCGGCGCAACATTAATATCAAGTCTTTGGACAATAATATTAACTGCAAGTGGTGTTCCTGTTGCAATAGTCAAATACTGACAATAAGGCCTGTCAAATATAATCCCATCTTTGGATTGACTTATTATCCACATGGCAACCAAATAATCGTCACATATTTATTATCGCACGTGAATATGAAAATCTACCAGATATTTGTCTTCCTTTGGGCCGACTAAAGAACCGCATGAATAGATATATGCACAAACATCTAATATGTTCAATAAACTAATTTTCATAAAAGATGTCACTTTGGTGACATATTATTTCAACTAGCTTATCTATTAATATTAGACAACCAATTATTTAAATAAATTGATCCCTTAATTTTATTTTATAAATTTGGACCTATAATATTTGGACCAACCTTATTTAGATTTAATATATATACAACAATATCAAATCTAGCTTTATTTGCATAAATTTCAAGTAACGCACATAAATAGGCCCATATGAAATTTTAATTGGAATAAAATAAAATAAACTTGATATCCAATTAAAATAAAATTAATTAATTCAATCATGTATTATTATTATTTTAATATAGAAATAATAATATACAATAAATATAAGGCCCAAACTATAAGTCCAAATAGTATAAAAGGAAAACTGGACCACAGAATAAAATAACCGTAGGCCCAAAGCTAGACTGGCCCAACATAAGAATTTATCAGCCCAAAAACAAAAAATAATAATAACTAAATAGCTAGGCCATCTGCCACTGCAGCCCTACCTCCTTTTTTTTCTGTTAAAAAAGTTGGGCCAACCCTATCGAGAAAGAAAGGTGCGAGGCAACACCTGCCGCAGGGCATCCAAACCTGCCGCTTACAGCCCTACTTAAATTTTTTTTAATCCGAATCAAACACAGCCTTAAGCAACGAATGAACAGTAATCGACTCATGAACAGTGCCCATCCATGAACAGTACCGACGGGAAAAAACTAAATGCATGAGTTCCGAATGAACAATACCAAATAAATAGTACCAATTGCATGAACTTTTTTTTTTTAATCTTGATAAATTTAGCAACGACTCTGACACCAATTGATAGATTGATATATAGTCTATATATATTCGACAGGATCAAATGATAATCTATCAAGATTAATATATATAATATATTGCGGAAGCGTACCTGAATTCATAATAATAAAAGATTTATCAGGTACCGTCGAGTCTGATGTGAAACCCTAACAGTCGGTTTTGTAGTCTTTTAGATCACGCACGTGCCCACTACTTGCTAATGAATGATGGGAACCAATGGAGTGAAGTACGTGTGACCTAGGGACCATAACCACATATATATAGATAACAAACATGTTATCTATCAGGCCATCCTAGTTCGGTCCATCAACGATCTAGGACTCCCATAGTCTATACACATATGGGTTCACATTCAATCAGATACATTAAGCCCAACTTAATAAAACCTAATTCGATCACGTTTATTCGGGCTTAACCGATACGACAACGTCCAATTTATATCATTCACATTCAAGCCCAACGTTGGATAATAGTCCAACAGGATCAACCTCACCTCGTCCTTCTTCAAGAAGACCATCTAGCATCATCGGAAGATAATACTACACATGAAGAAATTAAGAGATGAAAAACCAAAATCTGTCGTTTCTAATTACATTACCGCCTACCATAATTATTATTTTCCTTCGCCATCTTAAATTAGTTTTTCCTAAATTTTCGAGAAATGACCGAACATCAAATTCATCGAATGAAAACTCCAAATCAATTAGATTGATCTTAAAATCATGGGTCATTATTAATACACTGAACTTTTTTTTTTGCCTAAATTCAATAGATAAATAAAAATGGTTTTTATTGATTGAACTATTTTTAATATAGGAGGAAGAAAGTTGATATGGATGCGATAGATAGTGGCCGAACAAATTAGAGAGTGAGGTAAAAAAGAAAAGAAGAAGAAGAAGAAAAGAACGACATAAAAAAAGGGAAAAATAGTTGGTGGTCCACTTGGATCAAAATAATTAAAGTTGGTCAATCTATTTAGTGTTCAGTCTAGTTTTTTTGGTACTCTAATATACATGTACATATAGAGAATATTACCTGTACATTTATATATAATTAGGTGTACATATTAGTGTAATTATATGTACATGATATTTTGTACTTATAACTAAATACTTTGGAACCATTTTAATTTTTAACTAATTAATTTCACTTAAATATACTACAAAGAAATTTTTCCTAAAAAAAATGGGATAAGAAGCGTAAGTTGACTCAATTTTTTGTTTTGATTGGCGTTCATAAATTGTGAACTCCTAGGAGGCATCGGTTCATTCGGATGGCACCGGTCCATTTCCGCAAAATAATTTTGTATGGAAAAGGTCGAACTTCCATTTGGCCTGTACTCCAGCGTGAACTCTAAGTAAGCATCGGGTGTGTTTTGTAGCCAATTTTATTTATTTAATTTCCGCTGGACTAAGACGATTTTTTATGTGACATATTATTATTATTGTTATTATTATTATTATTATTATTATTATTATTGTGAAATCTTAAAATTCTTCATACCTCATATCATAATTTACTATAAAATATTTTAAAACAAATAAATCAATGTTAAAGCACATGCGTAGAAGGGCCAATTACATACATCCCTTCAAATTAAATTTAATTCAAACATTAATTTACCAAACATACACTAAAAATGAGCATTGGAAAACATTTAAACATGTACACTAAATATATTTCGATACGTAAAACTTAAGTTGTTGACGCCGTAAAAAAAGTTCTATATATTACCAATTCATTGATTCACGTAGTGCAACATGTAATATATTATTGGGATTCGAGCGATCACGCTTCAAGTTATATATATACCTAAAAATTAAGTGTTTTTATTTTTATTTTTGTTAAGCCTATAATCGAGACTCATTCTCCTTTCTTTCTCTTTATTCCATTATTTTTGTTTATAAAGTGTTGAAGTTCTTTTAACGATTCGTAATTTTTTTCCCCCATTTGTGCTTGGAAAGAGGTAGTCAATATGATCCTACTAAGTATATAAAAATTATGTGATAACAATTTTAGTATTTCCTATATATGTTATGCTTAAGTGTAATTTATACTTCATTTTAATTCCATGAAAAATATGCATGTGCCTATATTATTATTAATTTCTCTAAGTATGTGACAATGTATTTTTATGCAATACCATGTTAAATTTATGAATATATATATATATATATATATATAATAGCATTCTAGATTAGGGTTGGTTGTGATAAAATAATTATACATGATTAGAGTTTGTGTTAAATGAACTTAATTATGTTTTAAGGGCAAAATGGTATTTTTTCCATGTTTTAAAATTTCCATATTTGTTAAATTATATTAAATTTCATATTTTAGCATTCTTTAGTCATACCATGACTTTTGTTTAATTCCAATAACAATTGATATGAAAATAAGAAAGTATTGAGTAAATACCATATAAGGGCATTTTGGTCATTATATTTTTATCCTAACCCTAACCTTGAATAATTGATAGATTAAATTTTAAATTAATTCCCTAAATTATAAATCTAAACACAATCCTAATTCTAACCCCACTATTTTTCTTTCCCCCTTTTCCTTTTTTTTCACCTTCTTCTTTTTTCATTTTCTTTATTTCCTTCTTGCCTTGCGCATCAATCTTGCACATGATGCCCCCAGTTTCCCTTTCCTTTCCCTCTTCCCCCAATTAGGCTAAATTAGCCCTATTCGCTCATGCACTTGTCGCCTTTCCCCTTCCCTTTTTATCCATGCATGTACCAACCCCCTATAAGCACATTTTACCCTCTACACAACCCCTACCCCAACACATTGCTCCCATACTCGCACACACCGCTACTACACCAACCCTCGACACTACCACTCTTAAACCCCATTCCATTCATGATTGTTTTCCCTTACCTTCTCTCCTAGCCATACACATACATATATACATGTATGCCCCATTATCTTCCTTCTCCATTTTCCTTATCCTCCCTAACCTTGTCCATAGAAATTACCGGATCCTTCCTTCCTCCTTTCCTTGCTCTATTTTCATCATTTCCTAATGCCACACCTAGCAGCGCCACCAGCTAAGCTTCTTCCTCCTCCTCCCTACCCTTCTCATTATTGTCATACCTCACCCAACCACCATCCACCTCTCTATCATCTCACCTTACCTTAGCTGATCCCATCCTTCCTTTCCTCATTTCCCTACCCTACCCCATTGTTAATGTCGCCTAATGCCACTATTGTCGAACCCTTCCCTTCTTCTCTTATCATTAACTCTATCATCGACCCCAACCACCCGTTTCTCTTATTTTTTTTCTTTGCATGGCCCCGTTAACCCAACCACCTTTACTCCACCTTTTTGCCATCGACCCTCTACCACCACCGACCATTCCTTGCCATCAACACACCATCTCCACCACACCACCACCACATTTGCTACCAACCATCACCGACCCCATCTCCACCACACCAACCACCACCCATCACCACCCCAATATGCCCAAGTCATGGCCGTGATGCCTTCACATACCCCAACCATGTACATCCATTCCCAAATCTTTTTGCCTTACCTCACCTTGGAGCACCGTCGTGCACCACCCTTATACGAGCCTTCAACTTTTTTGGTTATCTATATTTTTCTCAATATTCCTTAATTAATTTCCCTAAGTCTAACCTTATTTCAATTTTAACTTCTAGGTGATATTCTCGTGGTACTGGAGAAGGAGTTATAGGTTTTACATGCTTACAGATCAGAGAGGCTTCAGTAAGGATACATGTTATAGTTTGGAAATTTTTTATATAAAGTGTATTTATATGTGTGATATCATGTTTGAAATGTTTATATGGGTAATTTTATTATGCAAATGATGGAATATGATATATTGTGCCATATGATGAAAAAGTGAAAAAATTATGAAATCATGTGTTGTGCATGTTGTTGGTGGAAATGAATTGGGATATGTGGTATATATATATAAAATTGTGGTTTTATATTTTCATGATGATATATGTATGTTGGAGGCTGCAAATTATATATATTGGGACTCATAAGGTTCCTATAAAAATACTGGTATTTTAGCCATATTAAGAGTAATTTGGTTAACAGGGGATAAAAAAAGAGTATTGGATATTTTAATATGATAATTAGTTCAAATTATATTAATCACATTATGTGAAATTTTTGGAGTGATTATGAATGATCTAAGTCCAATAAACAAGAAAAATGCTTAAATTAGGAATAGTAATCCAGAGGTAGGACCATTATCGCATATGTGAGATGTTGAAGTTTGACCTTAATTCATGTATATGTTGTTAGTATTAGAATTTTAGGATTTTATATTAAATTTAGTTATTGTATAAGCCTTATAGAAAAATTTATGATTTATTTATGAAATTAAGGTTTTATAAGGAAAGGATATTAGAATTGCTAAATGTAGGCTATTATTGCATGTGTAAGATATTAGAGTTAAACCTTAATTTTTGGGTAAATTTTCAATAATAATTTATAAGGATGGATATTAAATTTGGTAATAAAATGAGTACTATGAGAGTTATTGTAACACCCTAATTTTTACTACTGAAAAACTTTATTTTGCAGCGGAATTAATTAAGTAAAATAGTGGGGGTTACCACCGTGTTCGACATAATTTTGGCTTATGCAACCATCCTTACATCAATTACAAGGCTAAAACATTTAAAGTAACACAATGAATTTAGAAACAAAAGAACATTCATAGTATAATAGTGAGTTTGGAGCCTAACTCTGAGTTTAACAATATGAGATACAAAAAGGGGGATATCGTGGATTAAGAGTCTAAAAAGGGTATCCAGTTAAATACATAAATCAGATAACAATTACTCTTCATTCGACCCTAACATAGATGAATTCACTCATCACCACATAAGGCGTCATAGGCAGCAAAACCATCTAATTGATCTTCTGAGACCTACACAAAAGATTCAGGGCCTTTTACTCGTAGGAATAAGCAACACCCATAAAATAGTTGGTCAGTGCGCTACGTACCAAGTAAGGAAACAATACTATAGAAATAGAGATATAAATAACATATGCTTTCACATTAGATAATAGGGGAATAACCAAATAAATGAAACATCTCATAAGATAGAATATGATCCAGATTCTTTTATTATAATCTATTTTCATTCTTTTATATATGTTGAGTGTAGAAAACCTACTATTCTTAAACTGGTAGAATGGTTTGAAACTCTCGGGGACAACACACTCGAGCCGCTATTATTTCTAGTGGAACGGAGATTAAAACATCTTCTCAAGGAAGAACACTCCCAAGCCACTATTTTATCTAGTGAAATGGAGATTAAAACATCTTCTCGGGGTAGAACGAACCTGAGCCACTATTCTACCCGGTGGAATGAGATTGCATATGCATATAGAAAAATAGATCACCTTAGTCCTAACTCACGTATTCTTCCACTGTAAATCATTAGTATCTTTTCCATACGTTATGATGATACGTTTTCATTCTAAGATGAGTAGAGACCCCACTATTTTTAAATTGGTGGAACGATCTGAAACTCTCGGGGACAACACACCCGAGCCACTATTCTTTCAGGTGGAATAGAGATAAAAAACATCTTCTCGAGGCAAAATGCTCCCAAGCTATTATTCTCTTTGGTGGAACGGGATATATACATATATAGATATAGAAAAATAGATTAACTTGGCCCTACTCATGTGCTCTTTTACTTTAAGTTATTAGTATCTTATTCAAGATTAATTCTCAGGCATAGGACATGGTTGAAACAGATATACATATTATATCATCCCTTAATTCCTTTCAAACCCTAATTACACTCCCTTTAGTATTCATTCTCTCATGAAGATTGTTCTATACAACTTATATTATATAATCTCCCAAATCCCATCATTAGTATCATACCCAAAATGCACAACCTAATTCCCATAAGTTTGCTTTAATAATCTCATCCCGATATGTTAATCACTGAGATATCCAAGACCCAATTTCTATAGAATTGTAATAACACTTCCCATAAAATTTTATGATTACTAATTCTAATAGATAACCTCTAAATTTTAAACATGGAATAATGATATTATCATTACAAGATAGCTTGCCCCAAATTTTCTATCAAAAAAATTTAAGGACCCCACAAAACAATAATCTTCCCATGAATTACTCATGCTATTATTATCATATTTTAAACCTCCTAATATATAAATTGTCAAAATTTCCTTATTATCCCATAATGACAAGTTAAAATTAAGCACAAATAAAAACCTTTATTTTCCACACATGTTATTTTTCAATTCCACAATTAGTCATCATACCTCATGAAAATTCTCAAGTCCATTTATCAAACTCACTTAGCCCATACTTCATACCATAATACATATTTTTGCAAGTATGATATTATCACAACAAAATAATGATGGTACCTCTTACCTATTCTTACTTTCCTTTAATGATATAACATCCTTAATTCCATATTTCATGCCATAGAATATAATTTCACATATATGACATTATCACAACAAAATATTAATGGTACTTATTACCCCATTCTTACTTTCTTCCAATAACATAATATCCTTAAAACCACATTTCATACCATAAGATATACTTTTACAAATATGACATTATCACAACAAAATCATAACTTAATGGTACCTCTCACCCATTCTTACTTTCTTTCAATAACACATTATCATTAAGTCCATATTTTATACCATAAGATATATTTTCACAATGTGACATTATCACAATACTAAAATACCCCAAAACCTAATTTTAAGAATTATAGATAATTAAGGATTAATTTAGAAATTTATTAAATAAATTACTTTTATTAAAATAAAAAGGAATTAATTAGGACTATTCAAGAAGAAAATAATAAATATTTTTATTAGAAAAATTTGGGTATTTTAGCCAATTTAGGATTTTATTTTGGAAATTAATTAAAGAAATTATTTTATTTAAAATAAGGAGGATAAAATACTTCCATATTAATATGAATTTTATAAATAATTTAATTGAAGAAATTTTGCTAATTAAAATGGAATTTATGGAAAATCTTTTAAAAATCCTAATTTAGCCTAAAAAGAGATTTAAATATTATTATTTTTAAATATCCCCAAATATCATAATTAATTTAATTAACCCAACCCTCATTTTTTTTTCTCTTTTCCTTTTTTCCTTTTCCTTTTCTTTCTTCACTTTTCCTTTCTTTTTCTTTCTTCTTCTTTTCTTTTTCTTCCTCCCCTCCCCGACCTGGGCTAGCCCACGGCCTAGTCCTTTCTCCCCTCTCCTTTCTTCGACATGGCCCACCCTGCATAGTTGACCCCTTCCCTTCCCCTTTTGCATGACACTTCCCTTCATTTTCTATCTAAATGTGACGTTTTGTTAAAAAAATTTAACCAGCGTCGTCGGTCGATTCTTCCCCCTTTTTCCTTTCTTTCTTTTTCTTCTGGACCTCCGGTCCACCCCCTTCTTCTTCTTCCCAGCTCGTCGCAGCCTCCTACACTTTCTTCCCCATACTTCGCCGGTATTTCCGCCGCCGACCGTGCCTGGAGACTGATCCACCAGCTAAAATAGTGGGGTTCCCGTACTCATATGGACTTGATAAAGAGCATGGTGTGAAAAGATTTATGATTAGAGATTAATTAAATAATTAATCAAGTTTAGAATTGGACCTTTGTACTTTTACATGGATGGTCATATGCATTTATGTTATCATGATTATGCACTTTTATTCTTCTGCATGATTTATGTGATTTTATGTGTTAGCCTTAGTGCATCTGTTACCTTACTCAGTACATAGCATATTAATCACCCTTTTCATGGGTGTTGCTCATTCCCCACACGTAGTAGGCCCTTCTGACTT
Source organism: Tamarix chinensis (assembly GCA_030549775.1). Classification (NCBI taxonomy): domain Eukaryota; kingdom Viridiplantae; phylum Streptophyta; class Magnoliopsida; order Caryophyllales; family Tamaricaceae; genus Tamarix; species Tamarix chinensis. Next base: position 84,506,749 of record CM060178.1, read on the forward strand.
TGTGCAGGTGGGTGAGTCATCAGTCAGGGTTGAGTGTTGAGCTTGTGGTTGGCTTAAGTTCGAGAGTGTCGTGGCCATATTCATTCTTTATGCGATTTATGTCCGCGTGTTATTTCTTTTATATTGGATTTACCCTTTTTGATTCATTTCTTACATTGAGTATTTTAAATAAACCTTTTATTGATTGTAAGATTATTCCCTTCGAGGAATTTTGACTTCACACTCTGATTTCTATCTTATGATTGATTTTACTATATTAGTTTGTAAACCTTCATGCGTACTCAAATTGATCCTTTTTGATATTATTGCCTTTCTATTTCTTTTATGAACTCTTGATTTAAGTTTAATATTAATATTTTTTTAGCCTTAACACTTGGTACTGAAACGATTGGAGAAACCGATTTGGAACTAAGTGTGGTGGTAATATCTCCAGAATTCATGGGTTTAATTTAAGAGTTTCTAATTTAATTACTTCCGCTTTTTTTAAAAAAAAATAGTAGTGAATTTTAGGGTGTTACAAATGCAATCACAACTTAATGGTGCCTCTCATCCATTCTTACTCCATTTTAACATAACATTCATATCATCACAAAATATCATGATTAGCACATGTTACATCATATATCAACAATATCATAAAAACACATATAATTATACAAGTGAATAACACCAAAAACACATAACATCAAATAGTATCCTTACCAACTAGGACACTAGGCTCTAAGCATGCAAATCCTAGACTTCTTCCCCTGAAGCTACTGGAATACCACCTATGAAAAATAATAAAATTCATGGTTAGGCTTGAAGAGTTAAATCAAAGGAGAAATCAAGGTAAAGAGGGTAAAAATAGATATAATCGTAGTTAAATAGGAGTTTGAAATATATGGATGTGTAGAGGAATGTGTGGTGGAGTTATGGTTAAATTTTGGTGGTATTTAGATAAGGTTTGGGGGTGAAAATGGGAGTGCATGACCAAAAACGAAGTTGCATAACCAGGCATTGCAAAAGTTGCACAGATGTGCAACATCAACACACAATAGGTTAAGAGAAAAAAAAATGCACGGCCAAGGGGGTGAAAAAGTTGTATGGTTGTGCAGTAGGAGATTTTAAGTATTGCACGGTCGCGTAGTAGGTGGTGTACAGGCCCTGCACTCTGCAACACTACAACAAACAAGGAGAAAAAGAAGGAAAAAGAGGTGACGGTCAGCGGTGATGGCGAGGGGGGAAGGTTGGGGCCACCTTGGTGGTCAATCCACCGACCAAAGGGTGGTGCATGGTGGTGCACGGTGGTGGAAATAGTGGTGCGCAAGCCAAAAATAGGGAAAGAAAGGAGTAGAAGAAGAAGAAAAGAGAGAAGGTGGAAAGGAGAAGGAAGAGGGAGCTCAGCAATGGCTCTTTGACATAAATATAGGTAGAATGAGGAAAAACCAAATTGGAAGAAAGAGAGTGTGAAGTAAGTACACACACATATACATGTGTGTGTGCATGTGTGGTGTGAGTTAGAAAGGAAGAAAATAATAGGGGGATGGTGTATGATGGTGATAATGGTGATGGTTGTAGAGGATGGTTAGGGGTAGGGTAGTAGTTGTAGGGTGAGGTGGTGATGGTTGATGGAGGTGCTATGTGAGAAGGGAAAATGGCAGGGGAAATTGAGTGTGTGTGGAGTGTGAGTAAGGAGGGTGCAGAAGGAAAAGAAGAAAAAGAAGAAGGGAGGTAAGGTGATGGGTGATAGATACAAAACGGTGATGGTGCAAGTTGCATAAATTCAGAAGTTGCAGCTCAAGGTTGGTGAGAGGAAGAGAATAAAGAAATTAAAAGGAGAAAGAAAAAGAAAAGGGTTGGGGGATTAGTTTGAGGTTATTTTAGATTAGCTAAAGGTAATTTGGATTAGTGAAAATTTTAGCGGGTTTTCATTTTGGTTTATGAATTACAGTTGATCAAAGTTAAGGTTTTGTAATCGGTTAAAATTTTGGGATTAAGGAGTTAGGTTAAGGATAACATAATATTAATTGAGATTAGAATTACTTAGGGTAATAATGACATGGGATTAGGCTAAGCAAATTTTTATACTACTACAGTTATGGTTAACTTATGAAATTTGGGGCTTCCTAGGAGGGATATGGCATTTTCCTTGGGAAATGTATCGATATTCATGTGGTTGTGTTTTATGTGTTTCAAATATTTATGTTAAGATGAATTATGTGTCTTAAATATCTAAATGTGTGTATGTATGATGATCTTGATATATACCACCATGAATAAGATACTAATTACTTAAAGTGAAAAATATATGAGATGGGGCCATGGTGTTGTGTGTCTATTCCACTAGACAATAATAGTAGCTCATAAGTGTTTTATTCTAAGATGTGCTTTAGATTATTCCACTGATTTATGAATAGGTGGTTTCTTGGGTTCAACATAAACTAAAATATGATCTTGAGATGAACAATAATGAATAAAATTTTAATCACTTAAAATAAAAGATTAGGTGAGTTAGGACTGAAGTATTGTGTCAATTCTACTAGATTATAATAGTGGCTTGGGAGCATCTTTCCCTAAGAGGTACTTTTGATTGTTCCAATGATTAAAGAATAGTGATCAAGAGCATGTTTCCCTAATAAATGTTGGGTCTATACCACCAGTCGATAATAAGGGCTTAGGAGCGTTTTGCCTTGAGAGGTATTTTAGCCCATTCCAATGGATTAAGAATAGTAAGGTTGATTATACTAGATTAAGAATAGCGGAGTTTTAAACTTAATGTAAATAAGAATATGGATTATGGTCTTGTATGAAAATGCGCTTCTTGAATTAGTATTATCTTGTGTTATATTATTATGCCTGATTATTCTTCTATGTGACTTATGTATTAGGAGCAATCCAGTTATGACTGTATTGTTACCTTACTCAATATGTAGCATACTAGTCATCCTTTTCATAGCTATTGCTTATTCCCATAAGCAGAGTTTGTGCGGGTCATTAAGAACCCACTAGATAACTTTGCTACATGTGATGTATTACTTAGGGAAGATTGATGGTTTTTTATCTTCAAGACTTGGGTAATATTAACTTTGCTACAACAGATACCCTTTAGAACTCTTAGTTCCTAATGTATCTCATTTGTGTATTTTATCTTTTGTAATCGAATCAATTCTCCAAGATCTTGATTCAATTATAAAATCTATGTCGTTCTTTCTTTTACTATATCTTAAGTGTTTAATTGTTTTACCTTGTATTCGATGTAAGGATGGCTTAATAAGCTAGACTTGTCTCGAGCTTGGTGATAACACCTAGTTATGTTGTTATATGCTTTCGCTAAAAAAAAATATTAGTGTTAAATTTTGGAATGTTACAACCATTATTTAAACCTTAATTCTATAAACTTATAGAAAGTGTTTAGGAGTTAATTTAAAGTGGAAATGGTATAAAGAAAGTCAACTTGGAAGGAAAATGCGGAAGAGATGTTGATGAAAACAAAGAAAGCAAAGAACAAAAATGGCAAAAAACCACCAACTAAACTGCCACTAACCTCTAATAATCACTAAGGGTTGAAAGGTTAATGTGTTGAGAGTTTAAATTAAAGAAAATAGAAAACGAAAACATTCCATGTAGGTTTGAAAAATAAGGAGCAAAGAGAGAACAAAAAGGAGGAAAAAACTTAGGAAAAATGTGGAAATTGAATGTGAATGAGTGTATGGGGACTTAAGGTAAAAAATTCCTCACTCTATCCTACACCAAAAGTAACTTTCAATTATGTGGAGGAGTGGGTTGAAGTTTCTTTCTTCACACTTGACCAAAACAAGGAAGATAAGTGTTTAAGGTAAGGTGGTGTAAGAAAAAAATGTGATTATGATGAGAATTCTGGTTGAATGAATGATTCTAAAGTGAGAAACTTATTTTTTCTAGCTAAGGGCTTGTTAGATTCAAATGTGTAGTTTTGAGGTCGGTTATAATTAATTTTGGATAATTAAATTATAAGAAAAGTCTAATAATATGTATTTATTAAGAGAAATAGGAAATAAATTCAAAAAAATTATGGAAAGGTGTGAAATAGCTTTAGAAACTAAAGTATGCACCTATATTTTTCCTAAAAATATTCAGATGTCAAATGAATAAAATGTACTAAATAAACAAAAATTAAAAAATTGTATAAACATGAACTTTTATACAATATCATATAAAATAAAAATAAAAATGAGAGAGTGGCTTGTTCCATGTTGATAATGACATAATCAAAATTTACATCATGAATTTCACACTGCAAAATGCCTATAAAGCATCTTCTCAATTTCCTAGATAGATATCTATGTATGCATCCAACTCTATCTTAAGAAATAAGCATAAGGATGCGTCCAACTAACAATATTGAACTAGCATTACTTACCCATAATATAAGACAAGAAAGATGTAATACTTTATTCTTTAAAAACCTTTTTAAATATTTTTTAAACAGAACATTATATTATTTTAAATATTTTGTACATCCTTTAAAAGGTTTGAATTTGGAATTATATTTTGATGGAAATGTTTTGTTCAAAACTTTCTTGTTTTTTCTTACAGTTTTATCTTTATAAGGCTTTCTAAGACACTTTTCTCCATCAAAATTATACAAGGCCCTTCTTAATAGTTGATATTAAAATTCTTCATTCCTTTTTATTCCTCTAATGATTTTCAAAATGATAAACATAGATTTTGGTGCAAAAATATTATTATTTTTTGTACTGGTGTACATTAAACACTTTTGAACCTAAAAAGTGTCTTTTTATCTATCAAAACTTGCTATAATTTATAAATTATCATATTTTAATATTAGTGAGCTAAAAATAATTTAAAATATTCTTATTATTTTTGGATTTAATTAGATATTTTTGGTATATTAGTCACCAAACTTGACTTTTTTTTCTCTTAGCTATTAAGGAATTTTCCTAGCTTTCCATTATTTATCTACATGGAGGACAATAAGATGAGTTTGGTCCTTATATCTAGAACCACCATCCCTCTTGGTTTAATATTTTTCTTAGATATTTTCTTTACATTAAAGACTTTAAAAATACTTAACCTTTAGTTATTTTGGTTGAAAGTGAGTAAATAGGAAGATAATTTTTTAGAAATAGTTTTGATATTTATTTTTGTAATTGCCTTATAAGCTTGTTAGTTCACCACTAGGACTATATTTTACATATCAAAACTTGTTTTGAATTCATGAAAATTCACACGTGATTTTATTATATTATTTTAAGTCTTTACATAAATGTTATTAATTTTATGAGCTTATTTGATTTTTTATTTTAGCCTATTTATATATCTTTCTGCCACTAAAAATAATCTATAAATCCTAAAATTACTATTCATCTAAGAAATTCCTTCCCTATACTTCTGTGATTGAATTTTTTATCTATTTGACCATTTCCCCATCCATTCAACTAAATATTGAGCCAAAATCAGTTCCTTGCACTTCATATCTATGTTACTTGTGATATTTTAGCTTTTCTTACATCTAAAATTCTTCACTTGCCTTCCACATACTTGAACTTGATCTCCATGACCTTGGAACCATGCATCATCACCTCCCCTATACCTTGGTTGATTGCTTGGGTTTCATTACTTCATTCAACCTAAACACACTCCACCACATTACACACTCAAACACTTTTTATTTTATCATTTAAGTGTGTAACAAGCTACCTCTCCCCAACTTTTGTCAGTATATTTTTGGTTAATCCATCCCCTATTTATACCCTGTTACTTGTCTTGTTTTCTTTGAGCTTGTCTCCTTTACTCCTCTTGTTTGCTCCCACATCTCCCTTTATTTTGGTTTTTTTTGCTAAGTCTTCTTGAGCTTGTTGATCCTAATAAAAAAAATACATATTTCTTGTCTCTATTTTCCTTGTTTTTTTTCCTTATCTTGATCCTTATCTAGCCTTATTATATATATATTTTTTAAATATAAAAGTGTTAGATTTGGGATAAAATTGAAGAACTACCTTCTTCCTTTTTTTCTCTTGGTGCACCAATCCTTGTTGGCTATAAAAGTTCCTCCCTATTGATTTCGATTATTTTTTTGTCTTGATATTTTTGAATGTGCTATATGATAATTATTTTTATTGAATTTTATGTTTTTAAGGAGAAGGAAGAATAGTTGGTAGCTAAGGTTAGTGGTGCTTCTTTGTTCTTATTTTTTCTATTTTGCTTGGGAAAGAGGTAACCTATGTGCTCCTACTAAATTTGTAAAAATTATGTGATAGCATGTCTAGGGTTTTATATCTTATGCTTAAGTTTAATTTATACCTCCTTACAATCTGATAAAAAATCTGCATACACCATGTATTGTTATTGATTGCTTTAAGCATGTCACCATGATTTTTTATACAAGAACATTTTAAATTTATGTATTTTAATATATGTATGATAGCATGAGAGAATAAGGTTGTTTGTGGTATACTAATTATGTATTATTAGGAATTTATGTACTAAATCGGCTTATTTGTGTTTTAGAGGGAAAATGGTAATTTTTTCACTTCTAAAATTTTCTAGAATTGTAATTTTATATTCAACTATTTATTTTAATGTTGGCTATTAATACCATGAATTTCAATTAATTATAATAACAATTAGTATTAAATTGGGAAATTATTAAGTAAATAGCATATGCGGGTATTTTGGTCATTTATGACTTATTATACCTAAAAGTATGAATAATTGGACTAAGATAACCTTAATTGATTCCTAGGTTGAACTTAGTGTTGACTTTCATTTTGAATTGAATAATTGACTTTAGGGATAATTTGGACAGTTGGAAATAAAGGAAAAATGGTTGAGTATGAAATTGAAATCATTGTGCATCATATGATATTTTATGTTCACCCCATTAAGATATTAATATTTAAAGTGGAATACCTCAAGATTTGGGAATTGTTTTTCTTTAGGGTTAGCTACCTTAGAGACGAGGTATGAGCCCTTATTTTAGTTTGGTGGTTTCGTTAGATGCCTCAACATTTCTAATAAGACCACTGTCTACTCTATAGATGACCTACAAGCCTTATGGGAGGTATTTACACTTAAGTATTAGGTATCACAATATGGGAGTGTATTGCCTTGTTGTACTAGCATGATTGGATTACTTATACAACCCTTAGTTATAAGTTATAAGGATTATCATAATATTGGAGTACTATATTGCCTTGAAACGCTGGTATAACCATTATACTTTATATGTCTTTGGGTTATTATTATATCCCCTTAAGTAATTAAAACCGGAAGAAACTCTTGTATAAGGATTTAAATAGATTTTTTTGGTTTGCTTATTAGGTGGTTACCTCTGTGAACTACTTGGTTTCGGTTTGCTGGTTTGGTATTTGCCTCTGTGCACTACTTAATTTTGGTTTGTTGGTTTGGTAGTTGCCTCTGTGCACTAATTGGTTTTAGTTTGTTGGTTTGATATTTTTCTCTGGGCACTACTTGATTTTAGTATGTTGGTTTGATAGGTGCCTCCATGCACTTTTTAAACTTAGTATATTGGTTGGCAATTGTATTATTGATTCATTCTTAAGTTTATGATTAGTATAGAGTTTGTTATTGGAAAAGAGATTAATTATGTTTTGGTGTCTTCCCCTTCACGGAACACCCTTGATATAATTGGATTTATGAAGCAATGATAATATGGTTAAGTATGATAAGATGAGCATATGGTTTATGGTATGAAATGAATTATGGTAATTAGATATGGCATACTCTATTTGAGTTGTTATGCCATGATTCTTTATGTCACATTCTGTGTGTTGCATATGATATTTGTATCCTTATTTTTGTATAGTGGTTTACTTAATACCGCTGTATTGATGGGTTTCATGTTATGATCCCCTATTTATTCAATAAACAGTCTTAACTTTTCAGGTTTTGTTGACAGTGGTAATAGCTTAGGTTAGGTTGGATCCTTGTTTAGGGTTATTTGGTGTCTCTTTTTGCTTGTATTTTTTACCTTCCTTGGAACATAAAGTGTTGTATAAATTCTTGCATACTATATTGAAATATGTTCCCTCTTTTGCTTTATTATTTTTCGTTGGTTTTTTCTCGACTTTGGACTAAGTGTTGACTATACTTAATCTTTGTGTTTGATTTGTTTTAGCCTTATATTATGTTTGTGTTAGCTATTGGTCATAATTCTCTCCATCTTAGATGCATCAATAACATCTAATTATTTTTTTATAAATACTTATGCTAAAATTAAAATTTTAAGTACTAAATTTAGGGATGTTACACTTTAGTTAAAATGCCCCTAATCACTAACTATCAAGCCTCACTTCCATTACGACATACTTTAATGAAACATAATGACTTGAACACTTGTAACATATTAGGATAATTATAACCACCATAAAATCAAGTTAAATCACTTATCAATAAATTCATATCAACAGTTGAAGAATAATCATGCAATTAGAAAAACACGAAGGTTCATTAAATGAACCATGCCACACATAAAGTAACACAAAAAATATCAATTAAAGGACTTATGAAACCTGAACCTAATTATTGAGTTACATCTCATAGTTATATTTAGGAAGCTCTTAGGTTTATCTTAAAACCAAACAAGAAAGAAATAAAATTATAGTATAGATGAAAAGACCAAAAGCCCCTTAATAACCCTTATTTCCATTTAATTTATATCATAAAATCACCAATTAATTTAATTAATTTACTAAAATCAAGAAAAAACCTAAACACTTCATATTAAATATTATTAAGCTAAAAATATAAGTTAAATGTATAACATGTCAACTCATACTTGATGTAAAAGTTATTCAAATCCTATTAAAAGATACACACGCCCCTTAACACTAAAGTTGAATATACCATACCATACTCTAAATATACTCAAATCCTAACATATTTTATATCAAAATTTGATAAAAGTACCTAATCAGTAACATGTAAAACCTATAAATAATTAAAACAAACAATATCAGAAGAAATAGACTGAAGGTTGGGAGCCTCATAGTAGTTTTGCAATATCTAGGTAGATTTGACGCTTCTCATAATTTTACTTTTTACTTGCTTAAGTAAATCATGATCCAAAAAATGTGTCATAAACTATATATACTAAAATTTCATATTTCATATTAAAAATTCAAAAATTTGAACCACACATGTACATAATTACTCTACAACTGGAGCAAATTCTAGGCATTAATCTAGCATGATGTATGGTACTCTCAAGTATTTTTCATGTTCTTTTCATATATACAACTAATCATGCTAAGAGGTAAATTAATAAAAAATAAAAAATTCTTATCAAGTGTATTAAAACATAAACACACAAGTTATATATCTAAAGAGAAAATCATACTACCTAGCGTGTCAATTCTTCTAGATAAATACTCCTAACAGATGATTGTGGATCAACTCCTTCATTATATTGCTCACTAGAAATGGTATGCTCCACAAGCACACAGGATGGAAATCTAGATATTGGTCATGTAATTGCCACTTAATACAATGCATTAATTGTATGCTTGCCTTTGGCTAACACTTCATTTCTTCTATTAGTGGCACAACATGATACGCGGAGCCCTTAAAGTGAAGTTAGCATATGTTTCTTGATGGAACATACACACTACATAAAAATATATTTAATTATGTCTTATTCCAATGCTATCATCAGTGTGTAGTAATTTCTTATATGAATTATTTATGTAGGTAGAACTCTTAGAACAATTTCCACTATTATCGATGAATGTGATGTGGAAAATATTCCATGATACTAGTGCCTCAAGATGGACGACACCATATCAATCAAGGTTGGGACTATGGTTAAATCTTAAGATTAAATAATGAAGACACATATGAGACGAAACTAATTTCTTTATCTTCAGAAAGACAATAAGGATGATTCGAAGGATTTGATGTTCCCTTATGTCGTATCTTATTTATTTTTCAATTTTAAAATATGTAACCGTATCATGCATCAATGTTTGGAGTAGTTCAAATCGTCAATGTTTGAAAATGTGAGAAATGATTATCATATATATGTGAAATACCACTAAACAAAACACACAAAACAAATCAAGCACTATGACCACACACAATCCCACACCCATGCCCACATTATTTTATAATAACTATTAACTGGCAAACAATGGTCTCAATAGAAACTTGTTATTGCTCACAATCTGGGCGTGGTTCACCCCTCCAGTACATATGACATATAGCTATTGATGCATTAGCAAGACATGTATCAACTATAATTTCATCATCCTTATTATGTTGCTTCAATATATGTATCTCTGTCGTTTGTAACATATACCTATGATTCATACTTACATACCACTCTATGTAACCATGACCAATATCCCATGGGTCCACTATTGGAGGTCCAAAAATATGTGGGTCAAGTAGGTGCTCATGCCTTACGCTCCATTGGGAAAGCATGTGATGATAATGAACTTTATATCTCCTCAGGTTGGGTCTTCTATATATTTTCTCTATCAATTTGATAGGGTCGTGAGGGATTAATTGTGTAAACCTGAACTGATAAGTAGCTCACTTTATCATACATGGTTCTACAACAGTCATACAATGTATATTACTATGAAATAATGCCATAGGATAATCACTCCTAACATTTGTTACCTTGTACGGAACACATCTCACTCGTAAAAAAAAGGATTATACTAACTACTCTATAATAGAAGTAGATGATATATAAAATCGATTAGTTTTTGGTTATCATCTCTCTACAAAGGAGGATATGAGAGGCCAATCCATGTACCAAAAAATGCATACTGTCATATGCTCCAATATAGTACAACAAATTTAAGTGAAATAATCCTCATCAATAGTATTAATCTAATTACTAAGTTGCTCTAGTACAGTGTGAACTTTCAAAAATTTGCAATCCTAAACAACAAAATAGAAAAATATAATCAACACATGATCATTAACAAAGGAAAAGTTCAACAAAGTGATATATTTTGTAACTTTTATTTCCAAACCATATATCTAATGTAATATGACCCCTAAAGCTTGTGATTAAATTAGGATTTCTTGGACCTTCAGGACATTGTCCAACCAACTACTAACTATCCCTTAGGCATATGTCTCATTCATCTGATTTTACATATTTATCCTCACTGCCATCACCACCATCATTTCTTTCATCTTCATTAATTGGTGGAGGACAATGTATATGGGTTGAAGAGGATAAGTGATCCACGTGGGTTGAGGAGGATGGTTGACTACTAATGGATGATCGACCCACTGATGATGAATATCCCCCATTAGTTCATGATGATGGACTAATTGCATTGGTGGTAAACGATAGACGACTTGTGTAGTCTGCCGATGTTGGAATTGTAGGTTTCTCATAATTAGGATTATCTTGTTGCTGAGATTCATGTTGGACTTGGTCTTGAGTTTATTCATATGATGATCTACTATATTTTTTGCTACATCGTAGCCCATTAATAATATTTTTTAATACTTGTTAAACTCACCAAAGTGGGCTATGTTACTTGTTTAGCTTCATTTCTACAACGCGTTGATGTGGTAACTCCACGACCTTTAGTTTTATTTGATGTATTTTTTATCTACGGTTCACCTAAATTTCAATAATATAAATACTTCAATATTAATTGTGATTATATCAATATGTGCATGTACATATATATACTCATTTTTACACATTTATAAATCTATGATATTTAAACTTTACCCTATAAATTATTTATACACCGAACATTTCTAAATATATACGATCTAAAATATCCAACATCTAATTTTTACCGTACCAATTACACCAAACATTTCTAGATGTCTAGTATATCCAATATCTAATTTTTATCGTACTAATTACACCAAACATTTTTATATCTATTCACTCTAACAAATTCAATCTCCAATAATAGATTAATCTTCAAAATTTATACCAGGATTTATCGACATGAATGGCCTTAGTTACACAAAGCTCCTTATGCTTGCAAGGTCGAGAAGCATTGCCCTGGCTCGTGCGCTAAGCTCACGCTGCTCGGCCTGGACAACACACAAAGCTCACGCTGCATGACCTGATTTGCATGTGAAGAGGTGTTGCGTTCGACCTGATTTGCATTCGAAGCCGAGTAAACAAATATAAAAAAACAAAAGTTACTTCAGTGTTACATTGGTGTTGGTGTTGTGTCTGATTGGTTGTTGCTGGATGCAGTGGCGGAGCTAGACTTTCAATCCCATGGTGTCCCCGTATTTTCATGTATAAACACACAAAATTAATACATATTTTTTCAAGATTAAAAAAAAAATTCATATTAGCTATAAGTTTTACTATAAATGACAACAAATACAAATGTATTTGTAATTATCATAAGAATATATTCACTTACCGAATTCTCATTAAATTTTATAACTTGATCTTAAAATAATTATAGATAATTGGGGTAATTTATTTCATACAATTTAGTGACTAAAATAATTACCTTGATTTTGTCTCTTTCAATTAAAAATCAAATGACTTATCAAACAATAAAAATATTATAAAAATGATAAAGGAAATATCCATATTTAATAATAACAATATCAAATATTTAGAATCACTAATCAATTTATTTACTAGAATCACTTATCAAAAAATTGAATGAATTAACTAAGGAATTTACTAAAACTTAATTGATAATATAATTTTAGAACAAACTAATTCAAAAACTAACTAATAAATTAAGCACTTCAATCTATAAATCTAAAAAATTTGATTTCTACAAACTAATTTTGATTTGTACCTAATTAATAATCCAATTTCTATTTTCTACATTAATAAGATAAATTAGAATTTCTATAAAGTAAAAAATTTGATTTCTGCAAACTAATTTTGATTTCTACCTAATTAATAAGCCAATTTCTATTTTCTACATTAATAAGATAAATTAGAATTTCTATAAACTAAAAAAATTTAATTTCTACAAACTAATTTTGATTTCTACCTAATTAATAAGCCAATTTCTATTTTCTACATTAATAAGATAAATTAGAATTTTTATAAACTAAAAAATTTAATTTCTACAAACTAATTTTGATTTCTACCTAATTAATAAGCCAATTTCTATTTTCTACATTAATAAGATAAATTAGAATTTCTATAAACTAAAAAATATAATCAATTAATATAATAAATATAATTAAGTAATGAAATAAATATAAACAAATTAACTGCATTCTAATTTCATAAATTTATAAATTTATAATAAATAATTTAACAAACTAAAAATTAACTTAAATTTTACCTTGTGGTGGATTGTGGCTCCTCGGTTGAAGACTTGAAGGCAAGGTAGCAGACAGTGGTAGAGCAGAATTGGCAGCTTTTGTTCTTGGTTCTTGGCTTCGGCGATGGCGGCAGTGGAGATGACTGACAGAGGCGGCAGGCGGCAGCAACAGGCGCTAGGGGCAGTGGTGGCGGAGCAACTACTCAGCAGACAGGCATCAGCAGCTGCATGGTTTGGCGGCCTGCACCAGCACCACACAGTCCACACTCCACAGGTAGCAGGTTGGAAGAAGAAGAAATGGCGGCATTCGGCGGCAGAAACAGCGAGCTCCGGCAGTGTTTGTTGTCCAAGTGGCGTGCGTCTTCACTCAACGAGACTGGAGAGGCGGAGAGGGTCGAAGCATGTCAAGCAGGAAGTGCAACGCAACAACGGTCGAAGAGAAGGCCAGGAGGGTAAGGGTTTTGGGGGGGGGGGAATCATCAAAATGACGTCATTTTGATGATGCAAAAAAATTCAAAACAAAACGACCACGAGACTTGATCCTGTGACCTCTGGGCGTCGATACACAGAAACCTACTAAAAGAGGATAATCCCTTGATTAATCTTCTCGACATACTTAGCTTATATACAAGAGTGTATAACCTGAAGTTAGGCTAAGATTCAGGAATGACTAAGCTATAATGAGGGAACTAATTAGCTATGATTAGGGGGACTAAATATTTGCCTAAAAAATATAACCATATACAAAGATAATATTCTTATATATTCTAATACACCCCCGCAGTCATAGCGGGAGGTGGACGAACGCCGAGGCTGTCCCTAAAATCTTCAAACAGAACCAACAGAAGACCCTTGGTAAAAATATCCGCAATTTGACGATGGGAAGGAATATGGAGGACACAAACTTGTCTTCGAGCAACTTGTTCTCGAACAAAGTGTATATCCATCTCAATGTGCTTAGTGCGTTGATGTTGAACAGGATTTCCAGCAAGATATATCGCACTAACATTATCACAATATACCAAGGTGGCCTTCTGAATAGGACAATGAAACTCTAATAATAGGTTTCGCAACCAACATGATTTAGAAACGACATTGGCAACCCCTCGATATTCCACTTCAGCACTGTGACAATGTAGGCTGTCGCTTAGCAGACCACGAGAGCAAATTGTCACCAAGAAACATGCAGTAGCCGGATGTAGAGCGTCTGGTATCTAGACAACCTCCCCAATCGGCATCGGAATAAGAAATGAGAGTAGAGGTAGATGAGGGATACAAGTGGAGACCATGATCTAGAGTACCCTGAATGTAGCGCACAATGCGCTTGAGAGCATGCATATTTTCTGCTTTTGGATCATGCATGAATAAGCATACTTGTTTCATTGCATAAGTAATATCAGGTCTCGTGAAGGTGAGATACTGAAGAGCCCTTGCAAGGTGTCTATAAAGAGACGGATCCTCATATGGGGTGCTAGAAGTAGTACCAAGCGTTGGTTTCGTGTCAATCGGAGTGGGAGAGGGCTTACAAGAAGACATGTCTGCTCGCTCTATAATTTCTGCTGCATATTTCTTCTAAGACAGAAATAGACCCCCGGCATGACGAGTCACATCTATACCTAGGAAGTAGCTTAAAGGCCCCAAGTCCTTCATAGCAAATTCTGAGCTAAGAAGAGTAATAATAGACTGGCGAAGCTCGTCTGAGGAAGCAGTCAATATAATGTCATCCACATACAATAAAATATAAGCCATAGCGGTACCTCACCGATAGATGACGAGTGAATGATCAGATGAACTATGAGCAAACCCGAGGCGATGTACATAGTCAACAAATCTCTTATACTAAGCTCGCGGGGGTCCTGTTTAAGACCATAAAGTGATTTCTTCAACAGACATACATGGTTAGGACGATCCGGGTCCCTAAATCCCATAGGCTGATGCATGTACACAGTCTCGTTGAGGTCCCCATGTAAGAACGCATTTTCGACGTCCAGTTGATGAATGGGCCATTCTTTAGACAGAGCTAAACTGAGAACCGTGCGGATAGTGGTCGGTTTGACCACCGGGCTAAAAGTCTCGCCACAATCAATGCCCACCTGTTGAGTTTTGCCGTCACCTACAAGACGGGCCTTATGCCGCTCCAAAGAACCATCAGAATTTTATTTATGAGCAAAAATCCACATAGACCTTATTACATTAACATCTGGAGGATGGGGCACTAACTCCCACGTCTTATTTTTAATAAGAGCATCATATTCATCATCCATAGCCTTTTTCCAATTCGGGTTACGAAGGGCAGACACTGGGTTACGGGGCATCAGAGATATATGAACCATAGTGTGGAGATTAAATGTTTTCTTGGGTTTAAAAATCCCGTGCTGGCTGCGAGTAATAGGTCTAGGTGGTGGGCTAGTAGAGATGTTATGAGTTGGGGTGAGCGGAGGAGGAGGTGAAGAAGGGGGACTTTTGTTTGGGCCTGAGGGTGAGGTGGACTGAGGAGTGGGCAGATCAGGAGCCTGTTGATGAGAGGAAGCATTGGACATTAATTGGTGTATTATATAAGGAGATGGGTCATTAGCAAAAATATCATATGAGTGAAGAGAAGGGGTATGAAGTCTAGCAAAAGGAAATTGGGCTTCATCAAAGAGAACATGGCGACTTATAATGATTTTTCGTGAGGATAAATCATAGCATTTGTAACCACGGTGATGAGATGGGTAACCCAAAAATACACATGGGGTAGAATGGGGTTGGAGTTTGGTGATGGTAGGAGAAGGAAAAAGGGGATAGCATAAACACCCAAAAACCCGGAGATATGAATAAGTGGGATCCTTTTGGTATAGGATGCGGAGAGGAGAGTGATAGGCCAATAGCTTAGTGGGAAGAATGTTAAGGAGGTAGGTATCCATTTGCAAAGCATGGTGCCAAAATGAAGGAGGAAGGGAGGCTTGAGCGAGAAGGGTGCGAAGAATGTTGTTAATAGTACGGATTTTGCGCTCGGCTTTCCCATTTTGTGGAGATGTATGAGGGCAAGAGAAACGAAAGGATATACCATTAACTTGACAAAAGTCCCACAAAGGCCCATTCTTAAACTCGGTGCCGTTATCACATTGTATAGTTTTGATATCCCGTTCAAATTGAGTGCGGATGAAATTTTGAAAGTTAATAATGGTAGTCGAAGTGTGAGGTTTATGGGACAAAGGGAATGTCCACAGAAATTTAGAATAATCATCCAATAGCAACAAATAGTATCGGTGGCCCGAAGAACTCAAAATGGGGGATGTCCAAAGATCACAATGTAGAAGATCAAATGGCATAGCAGTAGAAGATGTAGAAGAAATAAATGGCAATTTAATATGTTTCTCAAGCGGACAAGAAGGACAAACATACGAAGATTTTGTCTTATTACAATTGATGAATTTATTTTTCCTAAGAAAAGCAAAAACAGGTGCTCCTAGGTGACCTAAACGATTATGCCATACGGAATGAGCTAAAGCAACAAAAGGAGAAGAGGACTTGTCTTGGCAGAGTGAAGTAGTAATTGGATAAAGCTCTCCCCGACTCTCACACCTCATTAGAGGCATCCCCGTCTGATAGTCCTTCACAGAAAACCCAAAAGGATCAAATTCAACAGATACAAAATTATCAGTTGTAAATTTTCGAATAGACACTAAATTTTTAATAAGGTTAGGAGCATGAAGGACATTTGTTAAAGTAAATGGTGGATTAGGGGGAGCTAGGTGAGTGTGACCATAACCACGAATTGGAATAGACTGACCATTACCAACGGTAATACCACGATTATTGCTCAAATTAAAATACGACGTGAGATTACCTGGTGCGGATGTCATGTGGGATGTAGCCTCGGTATCCATGTACCAATTTGCATCCGGAGGAGTAATGCCAAGAGTGTGCATCGCAGCCTCAATGTTGGTTGGACTGGGTGCTGCTGCTGTGTAGGCCTGCTGAGGTCTGGGCCCAAGTATGCTGGGCTAGCGTGGCTGCGTGTTGGGCCTGACTGTAATACCCCGGATTTTGAAACCTAATTTTATTAAGCCTAATGATTTTATTAGCGTAATTTGATGTAAATATTTAATTATTTTAATTTCGATTCGTTTTATGGATTTATCGACGTTTTCGAATTCATATTTGAATTTAATTAATTGTTGTCGTTGCGAAGCATTTTAGATGAATTCGTTCACGACCATGATTTTATTATATTCTTATGATTTCGATTTTCGGTTAAAAATATATATTCCCTTTCTTTCTCGTGTTTTGATTTTTAATATTTTAGATTCGTTTTCGATTATAACTTCGTCGTGTGATTACGACTTTATTTTGGAGTTATATTTCGTTAACGAAATATATTATTTAAATTATAAAATTTCGGTTTAAATAGTTAAAGTTATTTTAATAATTTTATCCGTAGAAAATATTTCCGACTTTAATTTTATTCGTTTTTAAAAAAATCGTTAATATGTTCGGGAAGTTTTAAATTAAAAAGATTTTCGGAGTTTATTTGTGAATTTCTTTCCGGAATTAATTTTCTTCCGTTTTACTATTTTTGGTTTACGGAAAATCGATTTCAGAAATTATTTAAATTAGTCTCGGTTTATTAGAATTTAATTTAAATATTTACTTTTATGCTTTTAAATATTATTTCGAGGTCTTATAATATATTTCCGTAAATAATACAAATTTTTATGTTCGTTGGTAAGTTTTTCCGAAAATGTTTCCGAAATTCTTTATATAGCTTTTTATTAATTTTAAGCTTCGGAATCTTATTAAATAATTTTTGTTGAATGAATTTTAGATAAAATATTCCATTAATAATTTTATACTTTTAGTATTTATTTTATATGTGTATTTAAAAAAAAAAAAAAAAAAACTCGAGCCCTACCCGACCGGTGCCCCCCTCTTCCTTTTCCTTTTCTCTTCTCTTCCTTTTCCCGTCTCCCCTGCTCCCCCCGACCTGTTCTCTGCGCCAGAAACCCCTGCCCCGACCTCCCTCTCCCTGCTCCTCCTTCGTCGATCGCTCGCCAGCCACCGCCGGCCACAACAGGCGACGCGACTGACCACCACCACCGCGCCCAGCAGCCACGCACAGCAGCCGAAGAAGGCGGCAGCAACCGCGCGCCGCAGCAGCGACGAGCAGCAAACGCAGGCTGCGCCGCCACCCCCGCCCGGCCACCGTCGACATCTCCCGACCACCGGCGAGCAGTCCCCGGTTCCCGACGAAGCTTATCCAGCCTTCCTTTGCTCCGATTTCGTTGATTTTCGTTTGGTATAAATATCCGAAAACCCTAATATTAATTTGATTAATCGAGTGTGATTTAGCTTGTGATAAGCTAAATTAATTGTTGTATTATGTATATATGTGCTGTAAGATTGATTTGGATATGTTAATTGTATGGTTTGTGTTCGGAATTTGGAAAATTGAATTTTAGGCCGGGTTATGCCCAAATTTTTCGGATCCGTCCAATTTGGCGATTTTGGATAAATTGATTATACAATATGTTTTTAAATGTATCTAATTTCATGTCGGAACCGTCAATTTGAGAAATTTATGCGGAAACAATCGGAATTTGATTTCTAGGTCAAAATTCGTGTGTGTTGAAATTGGGTTGCGTAATTGAGTCGTTTCGCTCAATTGATTTTACAATATCATTTGAAATGTATTTAATTTCATATCGGAACTGTTGATTTGGGAAAATGGTACGTAATTAATCGGAATTGGATTTTTAGGTCAAATTTCTTGCGGAACTAAATTGGATTGTGTAATCGGGCCGTTTTATTCAATTGACTATATAATTTACATTAGAATAATTTTAATTACATTTTCGAACCGTCAATTTATATATTTTATCAAGAATTGATCGGATTTGCGTTTCGGGCTCAAAAACCCTAATTGTGCTAAATTGGGTATTTCTTTTAGCGGTTTTGATCAATTGATTATTTGATATGTTGTAAAATGTGTTTAATTGCATTTCTAAACATTCAATTTAATTAAATTAATAGAATTCAACCGAATTGCATTTTCGGGCCTAACACCCTTATAGATTTTAAGTGAGATTATGAAATTTGTTATGTGTATAATTGTTTTTCTAAAATTAAATTTGTAGAAATAGTTGAAATGATCCTAATTGTATTCTAATACCTTTAATTGGAATTAATTATTTGAATTATCTGAGTTGTGTCGTGGCTTTAAAACTTTTGAAAACGTAATCTTGAAAACGGATGTTGAATTAATCGGAAGACTGTTTTGTTAAAATTGATTATCTAGATTTATCTAAAATTAGTGTAATTGTGTTTTGAAACTATCAATTTGAGGTAATCGAAGTGATTTGGTCGATTTGTAGTTTAGGCATTAAAAACCCTAATCTTCGGGAATGGTTTTATAAAATTGATTGTGCTGTGTGTCCTTTATCTAATTGATTTCTGTCTTTGGGTTTTAAATCATTTGATTTATATTTTAATCTTAAATCTTAATAGAGCTATGCTCTTGAGTCCTAAGTTTTGGACACGTTTTCCAAAAAAGGTCGTTTGTCTGGATTTTGTTATAACATGTGAATTATTAATTTATAAGAGAGTTTCTAACCTAGTTCCGATTTCTATCGGCGATCTAGGAAAACTTTCTCGTGGATTGTTGAGCCTTCGATAGCTCTCTCTCATTCTCAATTTGCTTAGCTAGCTTCGGATTGAGGTAAGTCATTACTTACCTTTACCTATGGCTGAATTTGGATGTATGCCTACTTGAAGTGAAAGGTGATAAGTATGTCTATTGATTAATTAATTATGTCAAGTGGATGTTGTGTTCTGTGTGGTAATTGCATGTATGTACAAGTTTATAGCTTTAATGCAAATGTGTGTTAATATGACATTTGGATATGGTATGTATTTGATTATTTGAATGGTTAAATATTGATTGAAATTATATGCTACCCTATGCTGTATTCTTATGCCATGGAATTATTTATGTGGGCCTAGTTTACGGTCGGTTAAAATCATTGAATAAGATACTAATTATTTAAAGTGGAAGATCACGTGAGTTGGGCCGAGGTGTAGGGTCCGTTCCACCGGACGATAATAGTGGCTCGGGTGTGTTGTCCCCGAGAGGTGCTTCAAGCCGTTCCACCGGTTCAGAATAGTGGCTCAGGAGCGTTTTGCCCTGGGAGGTGTAGAATCCGTTCCACCGGATGATAATTGTGGCTCAGGTGACTTGTCCCTGAGAGATGTTTTCAGTCCGTTCCACCGGATTAAGAATAGTGGGGCCCTATACTCATCGTGAATAAGAATATGATATGAATTAAGTAATGAATAAGACACTAATTATTTAAAGTGGAAGATTACGTGAGTCTGGACCAGGTGTAGGATCCGTTCCACCGGATGATAATAGTGGCTCGGGTGTGTTGTCCCCGAGAGGTGCTTCAGACCGTTCCACCGGTTTAAGAATAGTGGGGTCCCTGAACTCATCGTAAATAAATAAAATTAGATGTAATAATGATTATCATTGGATTGTTAGATTGGTGTTACTTAGCATGCTATCGTGATTTCTTGTACGCTTGTATCTTATGTATTTTATGCTTCCTTCCATGAGTTTGGTAGTATTGATTTACTCAGTACCGGACCCGTACTGATGCTACCTTGATTGAATGGGTCCTGTGATGATCCACTGATGGTGGGGAGCAGATCTCTTGTGCAGGTTTGAGTTCAGATATTGTTTTTGGGTGGAAGACTTGACTTGAGAGAGTAGGCAAATCCGAAATTTAATCTATCGGGTTTTGTCTCATATTAACTGTATTTGTATTTAGAATTCTCAAGTATTGTATTTAAAATTCAAGGGTATTGTAATTTAACTTTCAATTTCTCGTACTCTGATAAGCTTTTAAAATTCGGATTTATTTTACAGGTTCCGCTGATCAATTCAGCGATGATTTTATTTAGTGAATTGATTCACTTGCCATCTGCCTGTGGATATCTTCTTGTGGGAGTTTATCCTTACGGCATTGATGTTTAAAGTTTTGTTTGACAGGTTTTAGCCTTGCATCTAGCATAAGATAGATGGTGGACATTTATCTTGTGTTAGATGTGGCGGTAACATTCCCCAAATTCTCTCCTAGCTTCCGCTTTATCCTTCAAAATTATTTTTTTTCAGGAGTGAAATTTGGGGGTGTTACAAGTTGGTATCAGAGCTTTTGGTTGTTGAGAATCGGGTTTCGGTTAGAGATTCGGTTCTCACGATCCTAATTGTTTTACACGAAAATGTATTTGCCTTCTTTTAAGTGAATTTTAAATCCGGATTAGCTTGTGAGGATAGTATAATTGGGTAGTGTAAGTGGCCTTGTGATTTGCTGTTGTGATTGTGTCTTTCTATATGGTCACTTGTTATTTTATATGCTTGACTTGTGTTAACTCTGAAATTTTATGTGTTGTGATTATTATGGTTTTGTGATTAGTTTGCCCTTAAGGGGGTAGTTACCCCACTAGGTTAACCCTAGTCTTGTAGGTTGGGTATATTGATAATCTTAAGGTGTATATTGTTGGATGTAATATGATATGATATAAATTGTAATATATTTTTATTGAGTTGTTTTAAATTTTTGGAGTTGTAAGAAACTTAGGTTTGCAACCTTGATGGTGATGTTTAAATAGATGTGTCATTTTCAATTAGGAGAAACCTAGAATTTTGATAATGATAATGTTGAGGTTTAGATAGAAGTGTTAATTTTAATAAGCAGTGTGTAGGGTGCCCAAATTGCTCTAGTGACTTTAATAATTTTGTATGACTTTCATTATGTGTGTATATTTTAATTTTCTGCTAATTAGCATTCATTTGCATGTTGCTTCGATTTTGTATTTCGTGTTGGTAATTTCAACATTAATGTATGAAAATCCTTCCTTGTAAAATATGCATATTTTCTTTTCTAGTTGTTGGTGAATGATAATGTATTAATTTTTGTCTTGTATGAGGAGAACTATTAACGAATAGTCAAAATAATAAATAAATAAATAGATAAATAAAAATTTTGGGCTTTGAATGCTATAGTTGCTATAGTAGTAGCATTTTTGAATTTAAGTGTCTAGACTATCATGGTTATAGCGTAGATTATGGATCTTGTTAGTGAAGTGTTTGTGGTTAAGAATCTCCTTTGACCTAGGTGTATGTGGTTGGTGTGTATAAGAACTTTTTATGAGTTGTTGAGCCAAGTGTTAACTTTGTTTTCATATGTGATGTTATAGAGATAACTTGTTGAAAAAAAAAAAATAAATAAAAAATTTTACATGCATGTGATGTATTGGTTGTGTTATTAGAGTTGTGTAATCTTTAGAATTTTCATTCCTTTATTCTATTTGAGCTTCACGTTATACTTTTTGTTATTCTTTTGTAAGACCTTATTTTAAAGAATAATATTTTTCTGTAACTTGTTTTGACTTTAAATATGTCCTTCTTTCTTGTTTGAATTCTATTGTATTTGATTTGCTAAACATTGATTCTCCTTCTTTTATTTTAGCTCCTATGCCTTGTTTGTTTCAACTTTGTTTGGTTTGGTTTTGTAAAACATCGTTTTACTTTTCTTCGGATTTACTTTTAACCTATTTATTGTGGTTAATGCTTTATTCAATCGTTTTGTCAAGTTTCCGCTACTTAGGTTTTCCCGAACTTCGGGGACGAAGTTCCTTTTTAAGGGGGTAGTAATGTAATACCCCGGATTTTGAAACCTAATTTTATTAAGCCTAATGATTTTATTAGCGTAATTTGATGTAAATATTTTAATTATTTTAATTTCGATTCGTTTTATGGATTTATCGACGTTTTCGAATTCATATTTGAATTTAATTAATTGTTGTCGTTGCGAAGCATTTTAGATGAATTCGTTCACGACCATGATTTTATTATATTCTTATGATTTCGATTTTCGGTTAAAAATATATATTCCCTTTCTTTCTCGTGTTTTGATTTTTAATATTTTAGATTCGTTTTCGATTATAACTTCGTCGTGTGATTACGACTTTATTTTGGAGTTATATTTCGTTAACGAAATATATTATTTAAATTATAAAATTTCGGTTTAAATAGTTAAAGTTATTTTAATAATTTTATCCGTAGAAAATATTTCCGACTTTAATTTTATTCGTTTTTAAAAAAATCGTTAATATGTTCGGGAAGTTTTAAATTAAAAAGATTTTCGGAGTTTATTTGTGAATTTCTTTCCGGAATTAATTTTCTTCCGTTTTACTATTTTTGGTTTACGGAAAATCGATTTCAGAAATTATTTAAATTAGTCTCGGTTTATTAGAATTTAATTTAAATATTTACTTTTATGCTTTTAAATATTATTTCGAGGTCTTATAATATATTTCCGTAAATAATACAAATTTTTATGTTCGTTGGTAAGTTTTTCCGAAAATGTTTCCGAAATTCTTTATATAGCTTTTTATTAATTTTAAGCTTCGGAATCTTATTAAATAATTTTTGTTGAATGAATTTTAGATAAAATATTCCATTAATAATTTTATACTTTTAGTATTTATTTTATATGTGTATTAAAAAAAAAAAAAAAAAAAAACTCGAGCCCTACCCGACCGGTGCCCCCCTCTTCCTTTTCCTTTTCTCTTCTCTTCCTTTTTCCCGTCTCCCCTGCTCCCGACCTGTTCTCTGCGCCAGAAACCCCTGCCCCGACCTCCCTCTCCCTGCTCCTCCTTCGTCGATCGCTCGCCAGCCACCGCCGGCCACAACAGGCGACGCGACTGACCACCACCAGCCGCGCCCAGCAGCCACGCATAGCAGCCGAAGAAGGCGGCAGCAACCGCGCGCCGCAGCAGCGACGAGCAGCAAACGCAGGCTGCGCCGCCACCGCCCGGCCACCGTCGACATCTCCCGACCACCGGCGAGCAGTCCCCGGTTCCCGACGAAGCTTATCCAGCCTTCCTTTGCTCCGATTTCGTTGATTTTCGTTTGGTATAAATATCCGAAAACCCTAATATTAATTTGATTAATCGAGTGTGATTTAGCTTGTGATAAGCTAAATTAATTGTTGTATTATGTATATATGTGCTGTAAGATTGATTTGGATATGTTAATTGTATGGTTTGTGTTCGGAATTTGGAAAATTGAATTTTAGGCCGGGTTTATGCCCAAATTTTTCGGATCCGTCCAATTTGGCGATTTTGGATAAATTGATTATACAATATGTTTTTAAATGTATCTAATTTCATGTCGGAACCGTCAATTTGAGAAATTTATGCGGAAACAATCGGAATTTGATTTCTAGGTCAAAATTCGTGTGTGTTGAAATTGGGTTGCGTAATTGAGTCGTTTCGCTCAATTGATTTTACAATATCGTTTGAAATGTATTTAATTTCATATCGGAACTGTTGATTTGGGAAAATGGTACGTAATTAATCGGAATTGGATTTTTAGGTCAAATTTCTTGCGGAACTAAATTGGATTGTGTAATCGGTCGGGCCGTTTTATTCAATTGACTATATAATTTACATTAGAATATATTTAATTACATTTTCGAACCGTCAATTTATATATTTTATCAAGAATTGATCGGATTTGCGTTTCGGGCTCAAAAACCCTAATTGTGCTAAATTGGGTATTTCTTTTAGCGGTTTTGATCAATTGATTATTTGATATGTTGTAAAATGTGTTTAATTGCATTTCTAAACATCAATTTAATTAAATTAATAGAATTCAACCGAATTGCATTTTCGGGCCTAACACCCTAGATTTTAAGTGAGATTATGAAATTTGTTATGTGTATAATTGTTTTTCTAAAATTAAATTTGTAGAAATAGTTGAAATGATCCTAATTGTATTCTAATACCTTTAATTGGAATTAATTATTTGAATTATCTGAGTTGTGTCGTGGGCTTTAAAAACCCTAATTTTGAAAACGGATCGTCTTGAATTGGTTAATCGGAAGACTGTTTTGTTAAAATTGATTATCTAGATTTATCTAAAATTAGTGTAATTGTGTTTTGAAACTATCAATTTGAGGTAATCGAAGTGATTTGGTCGATTTGTAGTTTAGGCATTAAAAACCCTAATCTTCGGGAATGGTTTTATAAAATTGATTGTGCTGTGTGTCCTTTATCTAATTGATTTCTGTCTTTGGGTTTTAAATCATTTGATTTATATTTTAATCTTAAATCTTAATAGAGCTATGCTCTTGAGTCCTAAGTTTTGGACACGTTTTCCAAAAAAGGTCGTTTGTCTGGATTTTGTTATAACATGTGAATTATTAATTTATAAGAGAGTTTCTAACCTAGTTCCGATTTCTATCGGCGATCTAGGAAAACTTTCTCGTGGATTGTTGAGCCTTCGATAGCTCTCTCTCATTCTCAATTTGCTTAGCTAGCTTCGGATTGAGGTAAGTCATTACTTACCTTTACCTATGGCTGAATTTGGATGTATGCCTACTTGAAGTGAAAGGTGATAAGTATGTCTATTGATTAATTAATTATGTCAAGTGGATGTTGTGTTCTGTGTGGTAATTGCATGTATGTACAAGTTTTATAGCTTTAATGCAAATGTGTGTTAATATGACATTTGGATATGGTATGTATTTGATTATTTGAATGGTTAAATATTGATTGAAATTATATGCTACCCTATGCTGTATTCTTATGCCATGGAATTATTTATGTGGGCCTAGTTTACGGTCGGTTAAAATCATTGAATAAGATACTAATTATTTAAAGTGGAAGATCACGTGAGTTGGGCCGAGGTGTAGGGTCCGTTCCACCGGACGATAATAGTGGCTCGGGTGTGTTGTCCCCGAGAGGTGCTTCAAGCCGTTCCACCGGTTCAGAATAGTGGCTCAGGAGCGTTTTGCCCTGGGAGGTGTAGAATCCGTTCCACCGGATGATAATTGTGGCTCAGGTGACTTGTCCCTGAGAGGTGCTTCAGTCCGTTCCACCGGATTAAGAATAGTGGGGCCCTATACTCATCGTGAATAAGAATATGATATGAATTAAGTAATGAATAAGACACTAATTATTTAAAGTGGAAGATTACGTGAGTCTGGACCAGGTGTAGGATCCGTTCCACCGGATGATAATAGTGGCTCGGGTGTGTTGTCCCCGAGAGGTGCTTCAGACCGTTCCACCGGTTTAAGAATAGTGGGGTCCCTGAACTCATCGTAAATAAATAAAATTAGATGTAACAATGATTATCATTGGATTGTTAGATTGGTGTTACTTAGCATGCTATCGTGATTTCTTGTACTCTCATATCTTATGTGTTTTATGCTTCCTTCCATGAGTTTGGTAGTATTGATTTACTCAGTACTGGACCCGTACTGATGCTACCTTGATTGAATGGGTCCTGTGATGATCCACTGATGGTGGGGAGCAGATCTCTTGTGCAGGTTTGAGTTCAGATATTGTTTTTGGGTGGAAGACTTGACTTGAGAGAGTAGGCAAATCCGAAATTTAATCTATCGGGTTTTGTCTCATATTAACTGTATTTGTATTTAGAATTCTCAAGTATTGTATTTAAAATTCAAGGGTATTGTAATTTAACTTTCAATTTCTCGTACTCTGATAAGCTTTTAAAATTCGGATTTATTTTACAGGTTCCGCTGATCAATTCAGCGATGATTTTATTTAGTGAATTGATTCACTTGCCATCTGCCTGTGGATATCTTCTTGTGGGAGTTTATCCCTTACGGCATTGATGTTTAAAGTTTTGTTTGACAGGTTTTAGCCTTGCATCTAGCATAAGATAGATGGTGGACATTTATCTTGTGTTAGATGTGGCGGTAACATTCCCCAAATTCTCTCCTAGCTTCCGCTTTATCCTTCAAAATTATTTTTTTTTCAGGAGTGAAATTTGGGGGTGTTACACTGACCCTGGGAGACGAGGGATATGGGCATGGCGGGATGTTCCACGGCATCCACTGCCAATGCCACTATGGACTTGTTGTTGACCACGGGTTGCTGGTCAGTCTCGTCAGCTGTGGCTGACCGCCGCCACCATTACTGCCGTTGCCACAAGCATTGTCGCGACCTCCACCGCGGTTCCTGCCCCCATTGTTGTTCCGATTGTGGCGGTTTTTGCCCCCAGTATTGTGCCGGTTTTGTCGAGTAGAATCAGGGAGGGAAACAATATCCCCCTGTTGTCGAGCTACGAGGGCAAAGTCGGCGTCTCGAGAGACTTTCTTCGTGAGGCCCGATTCTTCCAGGATAAGCATGGAACAGGCTTGGTAGAAGGGAGGAACTGGGTCACTTTGGCGAATAATAGTAGCGATGCCATTGTAAGCTTCAGTCAGACCTTGCACCATTTGAAGAACGAGGCGAGTGTTCGTGACGGGAGAGCCAAAGTTCTTCAATTGATCCGACAAGGTCTTGAGCCGTTGACAATAAGATGAGGCATTAGGAAAATCCGCCATGTCGGTGTGAGAGAATTCATGCTCAAGGGTGACGGCGCGGGAGTGTTTGTTGTCCTAAAAGATGTCACGCAGGCGATTCCAGGCCTCCATGGCCGTTGCATCCGGTTCCAGAATGGTGTGGAGGAGGTCCTAAGAAATTGTGGCATAAATCCACTGTAACACTGTAGCATCCAATGTAGACCACAAATCCTGCTCTTCATCGGAGGGAAGTACCTGTTCGATACCTTGTGTCGGAGGAATAATATGCTGGAGAACCCGGTGGGAACGAGCATGTATTTTAAAGAGCTCTGCCCACGTTGCATATTGGACATTCTCGAGCTCCAGGGTAATGGGGATATGATTCTTAATATTAGAGACAGCAAGGGCAGGGTGAAACGAAGACTTGGAGGTATTCATGGTGGCTGACGGGAAGAAGAAGAAGAAGGGCGCGTGCGGAAGGAGAAGAAGGATCGGGCGCTCGAGGGAAGCTGATACCATGAAAGAGGATAATCCCTTGATTAATCTTCTCAGCATACTTAGCTTATATACAAGAGTGTATAACCTGAAGTTAGGCTAAGATTCAGGAACGACTAAGCTATAATGAGGGAACTAATTAGCTATGATTAGGGGGACTAAATATTTGCCTAACAAATATAACCATATATAAAGATAATATTCCCATATATTCTAACACTTACCTGCCTAATCGTTCATCCATTTTAATTGTTTGTTATGGTGTCCTACAACTATTATATATATCTAATATCTAAAAATCAAGCAAAAATTTTACATTCCAGCCAGGGTTCCGTGGTGTCCCCGGACACCATACGGAAGCCTTGGCTCCGCCACTGGCTGGATGCTACATAAATGGATGTGAGAAGAAAGAGATGTGAATATGCTAAAAAGGTGTAAGAAATGGGTGTGAGAAGAAAGAGATGTAAAAATGCTAAAGAGGTGTGAGAAGAATATAGGGTTTAGAACTTTAGATGGAGGAAGGGACAAAAGAAATAAGAAACGATAGACGAGAAAGGATAATTAAAGTATACTATGATAATTTTATAAAAAAAATTCTAAATAATAATGGAATTAGATTCTATATAGCTATTTAGTAAAATTATAAATCTAATATATCCGAACCAAACTATATCATTCAAAAAAGATTTGGTTTGCTCCATTTTTTTTCCCCCACGTATTCTCGTGGCTGGTCTCAAAACAGTCGAGTCGAGTTGCAAAAATTTTGAAAATTGAGACAAAAAAGCAAGACAGGGATTGAGTGGAGCCGACGAACTTCGTATATTCGTTAATCACAAAACCCGATAAGTGAAATAAAATTCGGTAATCCACCACCTCTCCGTGCTCTATAGTGTGTAATGGAGAATTCTTGCTTTCTTCTCCACAACCATTTTCTTTCTCACCCGCCTACTCCTTCATCTTTGTCTCTTACTACCCTCTCTTCTCGCTCGGTCGTCTTCTACTACAGAAATGCTGACGTCAGCAGACGCAGGATTAAGCTCCCTCTACCGATGGTTTACCCGCCCACTCAGAACCCAAATCCTCAAGACTTCAGTTATTGCAGAAAGAGAGCATTACTTCTTCTGGGTTTCTCAATTTTTCCATTCTTTCAGGGGAAAGACAAAGCTCTTGAAGGTTTAGCCACCGGTTAGTTTGGTTCTTGATTGATTTTAGCTTGTTCTATTTGATTGTTTTTCTTGTGGGAAATTTTTAGATTAACTTTAAGGGGTATGGTTTGATTTTGTTTTGATATGAAGTTTCGATGAAATTAGTTAGTGGATTTTGTGAAATGAGTATTACATGTGCTGTCAATTTTACGCTTATGACTCCGCTTGTTCTAATTATTCTGTGATTGGCTCTTTGTATCGTTTTCCTTCTTCTGTGGATTGGTGATATGCCTTGAATTCATACTGTTAATCGCTGATTGATTATGTTTAGAAATGCTTTATGTTCTTTCAGGGGTAAATGACATTTTACATTTTCTTGCTGTCCAATGGCTTCCCTCTAGTTGCGCTTCCTTAGCCCTTTTTCTTAATTGTCTCTTCGTGATAAAACGACTTCTTATTTTCCGTTCCTTTTGTTTTGGGGTATATATCCGAGTAGATTGCTTCTTGGGATGAAATTAGTAGTATATGAATGTTGACTAATCACTTTGGCAGTTAGCTATATTTTGGTAGTATTTTGATAAGGTAGCGTGGCTGATACGTAATAGGAAGTACTATTGATGTCCCAGATGGGGATTTGGTTGATACTAGAAAGAGTCGATCTGCAATGATTTATTAAACAATGATGTAGGAAATTTATCTATTGATGATTAACTTAGGTGGGATGCAGGCCTTTGGATCCATTGCTTGTTTTGCATCCACTGTGGGGCGGAGGATGATATTCAAGTGCAAAGATGGTAGAACATAAGAGGTTGAGAAATATTACCCGAACCATTTGGGGAATACCCTACAAAGTTCATCCTTCTATGGTGTCAACGTTGGAGAGGGATTTATTGGGAAAATCTTTTACTAAATGGGGAAATACGTGTTACTGTATGTCCCGAGTAACATCCATGTAGTCAGAGAACAAAGGGGATTTCTGTGAGCATGATGACAAAAATTATTGCACGTTTCACAATCTTTGTATTGTTTTCTTACACGGGGCTGCATTGGGTATATACCTTCTGAACTTGTATACTACTAGATTTCAGTAATATATGGAGGAAGCAGTTATTTGTGAAGGTAAAGAAATTCCATGTCAAACATCTTCTACTAGCCATAGGTTAAAAGAGATGAGGTATGACTAAACTAATGCACTGACTTTGGAATGATGAACCACACATCACAAAGACCATAACAACTTAGTTATAGACCAAAAAGGAAGACAAATTCGTTTTATCCTAGTGCAAGTTTCACAGATCAATTACAAGCCTCCATAAAAATCAATTAAACTAGTGACAAACAAATTACTAACACGACTAGGAAGGGTCCCAATTCACTTAGATCAATTTAAAATCAAATCATTAATGGGTCTCCATGTACAAGGGGTTGGACCTATTATACTAAAATCCTGATTAATGAGTAAGAGAATGGGTTCATAGTATCTTTGTTGTTCTAGAATCCTTCTCCATTCAAATATTTGTGGTTCAGGTGTCTAGTATGGATAAAATTCAAGTGTGGGCCTCTTGGTCAACCTGCGTGACCAAGTTGCCCATGCAAACACAATCAGCGGAGGCATAGAACCTACCAATCTGCTTCTGGCCGATTGTCGAAAAGTATTCAGAGTACAGCTAATACTTGGTTTCAGGAAGTCATGCCTCTCAGACAAAGACTTCGGAATGTATTTTATGAGGACTGTTCACTAGTGTAAATATGTGGATAAATATCCCCCTGGGCCCCTGACTGTGAGTTGATCCATGTGAAAGGAGGGGAATACAATCATGCAAAGGCTTGGGGATAGATAATCTCTTTTGAGATGCAAAAGGCGAGCAAAGCTCCCATTCTTCTGAAAGAAGATGGACATTCTGGGTATGTGCTGTTTGTCTTATCTCCAATGTTGTAGCCA
Organism: Tamarix chinensis; assembly: GCA_030549775.1. NCBI lineage: Eukaryota > Viridiplantae > Streptophyta > Magnoliopsida > Caryophyllales > Tamaricaceae > Tamarix > Tamarix chinensis. Next base: position 84,537,929 of record CM060178.1, read on the forward strand.
TCTTTCTAGCCATTTCTCAAAAGGAAGAATAAGGCTGAAAGAAGATGCTTAAAAAGCAACAAGGGCTCCATCTCCCGAGAGAGAGAGAGAGAGAGAGAATACTTGGTGAAGTTTGAAGGACCCAATAGCCATGATGAGCCCAAGACTAGGTAAGCTTATGCTTTGGTGATGATGTTACACATGCAATTCCTGAGTAATTTATGCTGCTGCTTTAATCTACTTCTCATTTTTTTAGTGTCAATGGGTTTTATTTTGGAGGATATTATGGAATGGGGCTTAGTTTTCTCTATTTTCACCCGATTAAATCCTCTTTGATCTTCATGGTGCCTCCTGGAGCTTCCTTCACCAATTGTGGTTGTACCGTTGAAATTTCTTATCTGTCATAGAAGTTGGAAAACCTTCTTCTTTTCTGTGCCTACTTTGAGGTTTTATTTTAAAGAGTCTTCGAGTACTGCCTTGAACCCCTAGATTTTCATCATTTGTGATTCCTGCTTGAAATCCTTGTAAAAGGTGAAATTCATCTGCCTTATACAGTATACCCTGCAAAAATCAAATGGAGAGCAAAGCTTTCACTTGAGTTAGATGTTTATGTTGGAGTCTTCTTTTTGAAAGGACTACCCTCCAGATGCTTTTGTAAGTTTGAAGAGCAAAATCTTTGTTCTCTAGTGTTTGTGTTGTGGAAGTATGATTGGGAACCTGCTGAAGTGCTGATCCAAACTTGTTAAAGTAGCCATATCTATATACCAATTTGAACTTTTTGAGGAGGTATGAGCTATAATGTATTTTGCAAAATCTTGGTTCCATATTTCCTTTTCCATTCTTATTATTTTTTCTTATCTATTTTATTCTTGCTTAAATGAAATTTTCTTTGAGTATCAACATTGATGTTTCCATTCAGGCATGTGTTCCTCTTTCTTTGCTTATTTTCTTCTTGATAATATATGCCTACTTTTTGTGTATTGTTGTCATTTATGGACTTTTTTGACAAACAATCTGGAGTTCCATTAAGCAAAATTCTAAAGAATGAGGTTAAAATGTTAGATAAGACTTGATCAACCTTTTGTTGCTTCTTTTGCAGTAATCCCAGGCATTGAGTTTGTAACTGATATGTTCCAAAAATTGCACCAATGGGAACTATGCCTCTATTAAAAGGAGGGAAAGGAATAATTCATATTTTTGCAATAAAAAAAGAAGATGAATTTATTTTTAAAGATTTGTACCTTGTGGAGAGAGAGGAAGTATGAACATCCTCTTGCATGTTGGACATCAATGCTCTTTCTTTGTCTTGTCATTTAACATGGCATCTTTGGTAATGTCAATGGGTTCTTATGATATCTACAAAATCAAGGCCTTATTAAAACACTTGAGTTAATCAATGCCATGGTCCTTCATTTGGTGGGGACCTGCTCAAGGGCCATGTTGCCTTGACTCTTAATCTTACTGAAGTTAAAGGGATATTCAGGGAAGTCTTAGCTATGCACTTAAACATAAACCTCTGCTTGATTGCGTGGTTGAGTTCTCGTTCATATTTGCTTGTGATTTTTGGTTCCACTCTCAATCTATCAATTTGAAACCAACTGAATGAACTAATTATTTATATGACCTTGCATTTGATTTGAAGCTTTGTGCGAAGGGTTGTTTGGGTTAAGGTGAACTTAGGTTAGATTAAATTAGTTAGGTGAGCCTAGGTTAGATAAAGTTGGTAAATTTTTTAAAATGTTGTTTAAATATTTATTAGGTTAACCTAATGAATAAGCCATAACCTTGTTTGGATTAAGGTGAGTGGAGGTGAATAGTCAAAAATCATTAAAATATTGACCTTAATTTGTAGTTTAAAATATATTAATGTTTAACCTAACCTAAATTCAGCTCAAAAAACAAAAAAAGAACCCAAAAAATACTAACTTACTCAACCCAGGTTAACCTCAAAACTAATGGCGTGTAAATTCTCTGTTGAAGGTCTTGTCAGGATTTGCTCTATGTTGCATTCTATATGCCTACTTTTGATTCTTATATTGTCTCTGTATCAGCCATATAATTTTCTAATCTTATAATTCTTCTTATGTAGATGGAGATGTACAATTAAGAACAGAGGGGAACCAAAATAAAGAGGTGTGAATATTAACTATTTTTTGCTATCAAAAGAATCCGAGTCTGTGGATTTGGTCAGATTTGTGACCAAGTTTGTTATGCCTCTTACATAAATAATTTTTTGTGTCCAGCAGGGGCTTCAAAAACATGCACCATCAAATCCATTCCTAGCTATTTTGAATGCGATAGGAATACTTGGTGCCGGTGTTCTGGGTGCCCTCTATGCATTGGTTCAAAAGGATAAGAAAGCTTCGGAGGCAGCAATAGAATCTGTAAGGCTTCGGTGGATCTCATCTTCCTTTAGTATAACCTATCCTTTGACTGCTAATGAAGGCAAGAAAGGTCTCCTTTATTAATGTCATTTGTGTGTTTTTCCCGGAGGTAGTTAGTCTGTCGGATACTTCTGGGTCTTTAGTCTCAGCTTTCTTTTAACTTCACCTCTCTCATTTGAGACAGATGTCTGATGATCTCATATTCTGAAGAACCTGAACTTTGAAAAGAATAGCTCTGAACCCTTAAAATTTAAAATTTGGTCCTTGGGTGAGGAAACAAATATATTTTTTTGCAAAAGGAAAAAAGAAATAGTTTTATAGATGTTGCCAACAACAAAATGTAATTGATTGCAGTTGACTCCTTATAAAGCTCATCATCCTTTGATTTGATATGCTGTTGACTGAATTATTTGATATGGGATCCACAGCTGAAGACCCAACTCGATGAGAAGGATGCTACCATTGTTTCCATGGGGAAGAACTTTGAGTCCAAGCTATTGCATGAACAGGAAGAACGGAACAAGCTTCTCAGTAAGGCAAAAGAGGAACAGTCATCTTTAGCAAAACAACTTGAGTCTGCAAACACTACAGTGAAAGGCCTTGGGAATGAATTACAAGGTGAGAAGAAAAAGCTTGAGTGGATGAAAGTGGAAATTGGAAATCTACAATCAGAGCTTACCAAGGCTCAGGAAGATAAAAGCAGCCTGGAACAAAAGCTGAAGGAGAAGGATGAATCCATTGCTGTCTTGCAAGAAAGAATGAACTTGTTAAGCTCAGAGATCAGGGATAAAGAGGAAGCTGTTCGTAGCCTCAGTTCTTCACTTTCAGCAAAGGATCTAGATCTGAAGAATTTGAATGCTGTTTATACGGAAACCAAGGATAAGCTTGCTGAGATCAATTCAGAAGCTGTAAGCTTGAGGAATGAAATCTCAAATACTAAGAGTGAACTAGAAGAGAAGATATCAGCGTTAGATGAGCTGAATGCTCTCTTGAATTCCTCAATTGCAGAACGAGATGATTTTAGAAGAAGATTTGATGCTCTTCAGCAGGAGTTCAGTGATCTAAAGTCATATTCAGAAAAGAGGGCAGCTTCTGATGCCGATCTTCTTGAGCAGAGAGAGCATGAGTTGCGTGAACTCAGTCAGAAGTATGAGGTTGCTGCTGGTGAGGTCAGTGCAAGTAAAACACTGATTTCTGAGTTGATTGAAGATAGGGATGAACTGAAGAAACTGCTGCATATAGAAGCGAGCAATGTTAAGAATTTAAGACAGGAGCTCCATATCACTCAGGAAGCTCTTGGGAAATCTAGAAACGAGGCCTCAGATCTCTTAAAAGAAATAAAGCAGTCAACTGATACATGTTTGCAGCTTCAGACTGAACTCTCTGAAGTTAAGGCTGAGTTTCTTGAAGTACAGAATTCATTAAAAAAGGGCATCAGTGAAGCAGAATCAAATTCTGAGGCTTTGGCTAGCGAGCTCACTTCAGTGAAGGACTTACTGAAGAGAAACCAAGACGAGCTGCAAGTTGTATCTAATGAACTAAAAGCTGCGGTCAAAACTCGTGACAACCTGCAGGAGGAGCTGATCGAAGTTTACAAGAAGGCTGAAAGTGCAATTCATGATCTGAATGAGGAGAAGAAAATGGCCTCTTCATTGGACAGAGAAAAACAGTCTTTGGAGACACAAATGTTGAATGATAAAGAAGCTAGGAAGTCCTTGGAGAAGGATTTAGAAGACGCTACCAAATCGCTTGATCAGATGAACAAGCACGCAATGGTGCTTTCCAGGGATCTTGAGATGACCAACTCCCGGATTTCCTCCCTGGAAGAGGAGAAAGACTTTTTCCACAGGTGTCTCGAAGAACAAAAGAAACTCTCACAGGAGGCTCGAGAGAACCTCGAAGATGCTCACAACCTCATCATGCGCCTTGGCAGTGACAAAGAGAATCTAGAAAGGAAAGCAAGAATGTTGGAAGACGATCTTTCATCAGCCAAAGGTGAGATACTGAAGCTGAGGAATAAAGTGAACTCGTCCAAAGCTATTATCAATAACCAAGCTACGAAGGAAACTGAACCGCATGGCAGTACAGAAAGTGTCGTAGCTAATCAGGCTCAGGAGAAAGCCGAACCAGACGGGAGTGCGGATACTGGATCCCTTGATCAGCCTCAGCAGAAGACTGAGCCAGACAGTACCAGCAAAAGAGCTGCGGTTACTGCTAGGAAGACTACAAGAAAGAGAAGGCCTAGTTCTCAGTGAGAAATGTATGGGTTTTTATACATGATAGACTCACACTGGTGGTTTTTTTCCTTCATCGATTCTTTCTATAATTTTCACGAGTCTGTATTGATTGCCTTGTCGGGGTAAATGTCAGATATAACCATTGAGCTACTAGTATTGTACATCGATGTCATGTCATGTTTGTGTATCTTACTGTTCATGGAATCCAAGGACGAAGAGAGGGGGATAAAAATGACAGACTGATATTATGGGACATGAACATTGTAACATCACCTAATTATTCGCCAGTCGAGTGGACTGAGCTCTCTTTAATTTGGTCAGAATTGTGTAGGTTTGAGGATACCGTGGAAAAATCCTATTTTGGGCGTTGATTATGTTGCCTTGTTGGCGGCTTCAAGGGTTTGTCGAATACATGTATTGTCTCATATTCTCTTTTGTCTTCCTTTTGGGTTATCGTGGATGGGGTTTTAGGATATTCTGTCTGATTGAGAAAAGAGAAAAAATAGACGGCCATATTCTAGGATATGGAGAGAAAAATGACCACAGTGGGAGTCGAACCCACGACCTTTTGATCCGAAGTCAAACGCGCTAATCCACTGCGCTATGCGGTCTCTTGCTGGTTGAAACTGTGATGGTTTTAATTATATCTTATTTCGACCATATTTTCACCAGAATTTTTCCGGTTACTAAACCTACACTTTCGAAATTATTTTCCCTTTCCCCTCATATCACTAATATATACATATAGGGTATTGTTATTTAAATATAAAGTATATAGGGTATTGTTATTTAAAAATAGGCTTTATTTGGTGGAAAATATTTGGCAGAAACGTCCTTAAGTACCGAAAAAATGTATCGTAAGTCTGTTTCTGTTACGAGAAAAAAATGTTGAAGGCCTCCCCTTACCAACGGTACAAATTGTCGAAACTCAAACCTCCCTAATTCTACATTTGGCCGTTTCCCAATATCGATCTTTTTTTTATTTACTAGATCTAGAATTTGATTATATAATAATTTTTTTTAAACTCACATATTTATAATTAAATTATTTTTTATCTATAATAAAAAAGAATTTCATATACTAGATTTACAATATAATAAAAATTAAAATTTAAATTCATAGATTTATAATTAAATAATAAAAATTTAAACAAATAATTTTAGTTAAACTCATAAATTTACAACATAATTTCAACATATTTTATACACGCAAAAAAAAAGAGAGAAGGGAGAGAAGTTAAAAGAAAGTATGATAAAAAATAAGTTTCAGGTAAAGGAGTAAAGGGGAGGAAAGCAAGATAGTTTTGGTAGTTTATGTAATAATATTTTTTAAATAGTAATTTTTTATTTTCTAAATACCAGCTATATACATATATATTCTTTTTTTTTTTTTTTGTAACTTGGAGGGTATATGTACTGTACTGCGCATCGACACTTGGCTTTAGAATCACAATTTTGACCTTATTAACTCACATTCTGAGCTGCAATTTTCCTTTTAGTTCTTGAAATTGACTTGAGATCTATTCATTTCTTTTTCAATTCGACCAAATATTATGGGTTCGAATTGTACGAAACAGGTTTTTCCTTGAATTGAAGCTAGGCCTTGATATTTAGTTGGGTTTAAATTTTTTTTTTCCTGGGTGTCTGACTTTTGTTGTGATTGACGAGTTTGAGAGTTTTTCCATTTTTTTTAGTAAGTCATGTTCTATGGTGCAGTGGTGTGGGATCCATGGTTTATTGTTGCCCAAATTGTATGCCTTCAGTGTTTGTATTACGTGACACTCGGTTTCTTCTTGGCTATTCTTGTTGGAACTCGGGTTTCTCGGATGAGCCTCGTTTACTTCTTTGATTATGCCACTGTAACTGCCTCTACTGTCACCGGTTGGTGCGTTATTGCTTCCTTTCTGCTTAGTGCTCTGGCTGGGTAAGCTATCGTCTCGCTTTACATTTCTTATAGAAGTTATACATTTTTCAGTAGTTGCGAGCCTCCTTTCTGTAGTTGTTGCAATTGTATGTGATTACAATTTGGATTTTTTTTTTCTCTCCCCAAAATGAGTTTATGAGCTTGGTTGGGTGTCATCACTCCTCAGATTACTAAGATATGTTGTAAGTAAGATTCAGGAATTTAAATTTTGGTACTTTGATGGGATTGATCAAGCGTTTACTATAAATTTCAGGTTGTGGTCATCTTTCGTTTGATATGGGGTTTAATATACACAAGTATGAATTTTTGAGGCCGAATTAATGTTCATTGTGCTCTCAGATTCAGATAAAGCTCTATCATCTGGTCCAAGCGATTATGTTTTGGCACCTTTCTTTGCGTGAATGTCAATTCTAGCCTTATATATGAAATATGATAAATAAACGGTAGTTCCAGCACCATATATGTTGTCTATTTTCACTGCAGCTAGAGCTCGTTTAGATGAATTTTTGGTGTCAATAGTTGGGGCATGGCAGCTAAGAGTTTTGAAATACCTTTACTGCTTATTTTCAGATGTCTGTAGTCTTATAGCTTACACTTTTCATCTGCTTTGGGCCAATGAAATTATGGTGTCCTTGTGCGACCAGGGTCCTCCTAGGCTTCTTGATGGTGTTCATTTTATCTAAATTCTTTATCTTGCACATGTCTTAACTTCGGTTTAGTGTTTGATAGGCTGGCAAGATCAGGTCGGTCTACTTTTACTTGAAACTTGATTATACTACCTAGGATGTTTATGTCTCACTATTTAATCGAAGCCTTCTAAGATAACAATTGGATTTGGGCTCACTTGTGGCAATTTGGCCCTTTTTATTTCACCAGGTGTGTTTTTTGTAGTTTCTCATCATATACTCTTTTCTTTTTGGAGGCGTAGGAGGGAGCGAAACATTGAGGTCTCATCACTTTATGATAGTCTTTAGGCTTTTCCTTCAGTTTTATTAGTTTCTTACCTTTTTTTTTCATTATAAACGAATTAGAGAATTGGGTACAAACATGGCTAAGCCATTGGAGATAAGGCAGGTATACGGTCAAATAGGTCTTATTTCAGAAAAATGGGGTCTTTGTGCCCTGTTCACATTCTCAAAAGTGGTTATGTGCCAATTGAGTTCCCCTCCTTTCACATAGACCAAGCGAGAACCAGGGGCTGTGGCCTGGGCCAATGTCTGACCACCATGTTTATGCTAATACTTGTGCAATCTATTCCCTAGTTTCGTTGAAATAGCTGCCACAAAAGTCAAAACCAAGTATAAAGTTGTACTGTGAATACATTTTGACAGTTGGCCAGAGGCAAATTGGTGGGTTCTATGTCCCTGTAGAGTAGACTTTCATGGCTAATGTGACTTCGCCAACACTTGTCCTTTCGTGAAGACTATATACATCTTTATGATTTTTTCCAAATTAACACTGAACAGATTAAACAGAAGTCTGTTGATGGAATGCTATTCTAGAATACTATAAATGCTGTGGATTCATGCTCTTAATCGTTAGTCATGATTATAGTATAATTGGTTGAATCCCCTTGTACATGGAATGTTACTAGTGATTTGTACATAAATTGAGTGGAACGAAAAAGGAGTGTCCTTACAGTGGCCTTGATTTATATGCTGAATGGACTCCTTGTAGTTATGTGGGTAATTTATGTGACAGTATTTCATAATGGAGATATGGGTCATGAAACAGCATGCTAATTTAATTGATCAGTGAGACTTGCACATGCATTACATACCTGGGATAAAAATGAATCCGCCTTCCTTCATTTGTGGTCTATAGCTAAGTTGTTCTGGACTTTGTGATGTGCAGTTCTGTCCTTCAAAATTGGAACATTAGTTTTCTAACACCTTATCCTATTTATATTGATGATTTTTGGAGGTTTTTGACATGGGTTGTCTCCACCTTCATGACTAGCTACTTCCTTTATATCTTTCTGAATTCTAGTTGTGCTTATGAGGTATTTGGTATTCCTAATAGTAGCGCTAAAGATATTTCTTGCCTGAGTGCTCCTTTAGTTTATGTCTCACGGTTGTTTCTGTTAGTTGTGGTCATATCCCAGACTTTGAGTTCAGGAGACTATGTGGACCTATCACCTCTAGTTTCTTAACTTGGTTTCTGGTGTGACCGTAGCCGGTACGCAATTTAAACCCTCTTGTTGTCAATTGTAGTACTGGTAAATAAGGGTATCGTTCTAGTCGGGGATTGAGAGGGCTCACCTCTATCTAACTAGCTTAAAAATAAAAATAAAACTAAAAATAAAAATCCTAAATAACACAGAATAAATAAATAAGAAAAATACTAATGGGGGTTGTAAAAATAATAATAAAATAATAAAAGGAAAAATAAAATAAACTAATAATGAAAATAATGGGAAACTCGCAAATATGAGAAATATGTTAGGGAAATAAAAATCCACCACTATATTAGATCGTAATATAATATTTACTTCTAAGTCAATATTTAATCGTGAGAATGAGATTGACCAAGTTGCACACCAAAAGCAGGTCTATACACCTTATATTACTTCCCTTAATTAATTAATACGACAAAGCGCCAATATTAACCCTATTAAATACTAGCAGTATAGCAGCAACAAGCGGCTCCTATATTTAACTAGATTTAATGCATTAAGTGTAAGTGGAAGGTTGTCAATCTAAGTACCCATACTAGTACAAAAAGCATGTCTAGCTGTATTTCCTATCCTTGACCCACACGTATCGAAACGTTTTACCACTTCGGTTAGAATCACAAAACGATTAGGTGAATTGCTATCTAACCTAGCTGCAATTTATACATATAAATTCTAGTATATTTAGATGGCCACCTAGCAGGCAAATAATCCTATATACTATCACTTATGAGGAACTAGAACAAGGCATGCACCAAATAAACTATACTTGACAGAATCATACATATAAACGATAGCAATTAATATAGAGGCAAGAAACAATCTTACGAAACAAAGAAAATAAAATTATAATTCAAATTCTAATCCAAGGTTTCAATTCATTCCCTAACAAAAAATAATCAGCCACTCATAATTAAAGAATTAATTACACAGAAATATACATCTAAGATATAAATTAAAAATAAGAGAAAGAAATAACCGGAATTAATTTTGGATAAAAGATCAAGAATTTATTCAGATAAAAATTAATTTTATCTGAAATAAATTCTACCGGTATAAATTTTCTCTTATTTTTCTTCTCTCTCGGCTTTGATTTCCGTGCAACAATCTTTTTTCTTTTTTCTTTTCCTTCGGCTAACGGCGCTGACGGCTGACGTGCTGCGGTTGCCTCGAAATCCGTGCGTCGCTGCCTCTCCTTCTGTGACCTATGACGTGCGGCTTGTCTGACTTCTTCTGTGTCGTCAGTGCGTCGCCTGAGCCTATGAAGGCTCTCCTCAACCGCACGCCTTCTTTTCTCTACCGAGCCTTCGGTCGAGCCTGTGAAGGCTCTGCCTTCTTCGACGCTCTATTTCTCGTTCCTTTGGCCTCTCGTTCCACAGAGCCTCGGAAGGCTTTGCCTTCTGCGTCCTCCCAGACGCGCACTCCTCGACCGCACTCTCTTCTTGTGTTAGCCCGAGCCTTTTTATTCTTGTTCCTGCCACGCCACGTCAGCCCTGATGGCTGACTCTTCTTCATCTGTTTTCGTGCGTCGAAGTCTGTGGCTCGTTTGGTTTCGTTTTTGTGGCGTTTGGGCCTTCGGCCTTTGGCCGTTGGTCCAAACTTCGATTTCTTTTTTTTTTCTTTTATTTAAAAATAATAATACCTGCAAAATAAAATTCAATAATTATTAATAAATAATATTTTATTCTAAATTTACTTAATTTATATCATTTTAGCTCAAATAATAAAATTTATGCAATTTTTACCACTTAAGCATACAACAATAATTATTCCCCTATTATTAGCCAAATAAACTACCAAAAACTAAGATTATAAGGGTATAAAATGTGTCAAAATATGAACTCATCAGTTTCCTCAGTCTTCAAAACAACTTGTGAAATTTGTGGAGTAAAAGTTTAATTATGGTGTCTTTCAAGATAGAACACATTTGGTAATAGTATCTGTTCACTTCAACTTCAATTGCATGATTATGCTCACTTCCTGAAAAGTACATAGACTTAGTTACTACCTTCTGCTAAGAAGAGAGGAGCTGTAAAGATCAACTTTATTCCCCTTTTTGAAAAACCTGCAGTAGCTACTTTTCTGTTGCTGTGTTGTGAATTGAGAATTCTATTGGGATCTTGCTCAGTAGACATTCTTTTTCCTCTTAAACTTTATGCCTTTGAATCTGAATTTTCAGAAGGAACAGTGCAGGAAAAAATGGAAGAATTTTTTTTATTTAAGAGGATGATAGAAAATATACTGAAATTTTCCTGTGTCCTAGTTGGGCACATTTGTTTATATGTATTTTTTGTTTTCTTTGTATTCATTTGGTTGTCTTTGGTCACTGTCTCATACTTGGGAATGCAGCCTTCTCTTTTGTTGTTGATTCTGAATTTTCAGAGGGCAGGAAAAGGAATGAAGTCTTTCCTTAAGGAATGCTAGAAGATGTACTGAGATTAATGGATGTTGATTAGGCGTATTTATTTATATGGTTGTATCGTTTTAGTGATTTATGTTTCAGATCTTTAGGTTCATTATTTTCTAGTATTTTTTTGACAGCCCTATATGATCTGTTGAAACAGTTAGAAATAGATAAAGATATTCATGATGTTCTGAAGCACATGTTACACAATCTTTAACTTTTTGAATATTTTCTTCTGCCCATAGAGCTGGTTGCATGGTTTACTTGATTGAAAGAGCAAAGAAGTGCCTGGACTTTTCAGCCACAATCTATATTGTTCATCTTTTCATTTGCATCACATATGGTGGGTGGCCATCTTCAATAACATGGTGGGCTGTGAACATTACCGGGCTTGCTGTGATGGCTTTACTTGGAGAATATTTATGCATTAGTCGTGAACTGCAGGATATTCCTATTACTCGTTTCCGCCCAAGTAAGTAAATTCTCTCTTAAACCATGATTTTAGAGAGCACTGCCACAATCTCCTCTTGGTCTACTCTCTCATCAATCAATGTATTTAATTTTCATGAAATTGACAAGCCTTAGGTAGAATTGGCAAAGATAATCCAACCCGAATAACCTGACCCAAATAATTAGGTTTGAAACTTGATTTAGGACTGAAAATTTAAATCCATATCAACCAAAAAATCCAAAACAATCTGAGCTAATTTGAAACTTACCTGTGTTTAGGCAACCCGATTATAACTCATACCCAAATGACCCAAACAAAATAACCTAATACAAAACGAATTCGACCTATATTTAGTTAAAAATCCAATAATGATCCAACCCAAAGTTACCAAATTCAAAATGACCCGATTCGAATCCGACCCATATGCATACATAATTTCAAATTTGATGCAAACTAAAGTCATTCAATCAACAAATGCAGAATTTTAGTATTTAACCTCATATAAATTACTACACAAACATCAATAAACTAACTTATTACTAAAATTTTCTGTAAAAAATAGTATGCAACCCATATAATAACAAATGAAACAAAACTAGTAGGACTCTATTCTCTTCACTTTATTTTAATTTTATATTAGCATCAATCAAATTAGAGAATATAAATTATTATTATTATTATTATTATTGACAACGTAAAATTATATTTGTAAATATAATAATAATAATATATATTATTTTAATGGTAATAATTAAATTTATATTTGTATTTCTAATACTAACAATTATTATTTTATTTCTAAATATGATAATAAGACCAATAATTATTCTAATTAACATGATAGTTATAATTATTATTACATTCATAACAACCATTATAATTATGTATATAATAATATTTATAATTGTATTTGTAACAATAACTGTACTATTACTACTACTACTACTACTACTATTACTACTACTACTAATAATAATAATTTATTAATATGTTACATATTTTACAATAACAATTTATTATATCATTACATATATTAAGATAAAGATTGCTATAATAAACATAATAATAATAATAAATCACAGAATTCAATTTATTCTTTATAAAAAATTAATAACAATTAATGACAATACAAATTGTGAATTGAATTAACGTGGTTCAAACTTGATACGATCTAGAGTCTGCAGACCTGAATCAACTTGATTCAAACCCGATTTGATTTGGAGTCTGTAGACCCGAATTAAACCCAAATAAGAAGAAACATGATGCATTAGATCCAGACCCGATTCGATATTCTCATGACCCAAAATGATCCGATCCAATAAGAACCCAATGCAAATGACTATTACCTGAATTGAACTTGAAGGACACTCCACCCAAATCCGATCTGATTACATAACATATTTGATTTTAACCCAACCCAAATTGACCCAATCTGTAAAAGCCGTTTGCCACCTCTAGCCTTAGGGTTGTAAGATCTTTGCACATGAACACATTTTAATTATCATATAGTAGGAAAAGGTTTGTGTCTTTGAAACCTCATTGATGGTTCACTTTAGGTTTATTATTAGTCTTGAAAGAAATACAGGACATTTGCTGCCGTGTACCCTACAATCATTTCCGTTGTTGCAGTAGGGAGCTTGACTAAAAACATTGGAAGGCACACATCAGTTTGGGTACAATTGGCTACGCACTTCTCATATGCCTAGGGTACACGAGCATTATTTGAAATTTATTATTGTTTTTTATTTTTGTGGTTTAATTAGGAACCTACATTTAGATATTTTATCTAGGATTAAGTATAATGCAGAATAGTTCACTACAAGCTCTCAACAATAAGCATCAAACAAACGGAATCGAACAGTTTTAGCAATCTTAAGGAGGAAGAGAGTAGTTGCTTGTTTCTGCTTCTTCCTCACTTGTACCACCTCTCATCTATGCCTCCCCCTCCTCCATTGTCACACCCCCAAACTACACATTAGTTGGGATATGTACCCGCCGCTAGCTTGTGCACAAGGATGACCATAGGTAGCAAGACACTCACCAAAATGAAATTCATCAATACTAAAATTCCTCAAATCTTACATTAATCATCAAATAATACATCTGATATTTATATAGTTAGTAACTACATGTACAGTGATTGCAATATCTTATCCCAAATGCTTTAAAGGACTATCAATTGAATATACGAAAGACTAATGAGTTAATATATCAAGGACTTTCTTACTACGACCATGCAAACTGTTGCTCCTCACCTAGAAAGATTGGGGGGAGGGGATTGAGCAAAACCAGACCTCAGCAAGTAACAAACTCATAAGCCAAAACATAGATCAAGCCACGAATAAGATTTTACACTCAAAACAATCCTGGAAAATATCAAATTGTTAGAAACTCTGTTGAAACACTATGAGAAACCAAATGAATATACTTTTTAAAATAATCATTAATAAAATTTGAGAAAAGAATTATCAATAATGAATATAATGGCTCATTAAAAATGATGTAGAACTCAATAAGATAGTGAACTAATCAACAATTAACCGACCAAGAAATGTACCAATGTAGAAAGTTTAGTAGGATCCTAGAACCAATTCAATACAATGACATCAATCAATCCAAATTTTCAGTGATTGTGATTGCTGTCTTTGGCTATTATAATGTTACACCAAACGTCCCTCTCCTCTAATTTACCCTTTTTTGCTGTGCCACTGCCCGACTCCATTCCTCTTCTTAACCAACAGAACATTCAGAAAGTATCGACTAGCTCTCAATGACTCACCATGGCGGCTCACCCCAAAATGCTAAAAGATACCCTCTGGCTCTACCCAAATGGAGGTGGTAGACAAACCTGACTGACCCAATTATTGCTAATAACCACCTAGACAGATCAGCAAAACCCAATCATCACAAAGTAATACCGAATCCTACAGCTATTCTTCTATTTCCTTCCTCACTTACATGTATACCTAATCAAAAGGCCTATCACAATCTCTACGATCCCCATCAAATTTATTCTTTACATCTTCTTTTCTCTAATAAATGATTCTTCTAGGGTATGATGGTGTGTTGAGTTAGTCGCAGAATTGCACCTCCTTAACTCTCCTCAGCACTTAACGATGAATCTCTAACTTTATTTGTTCGTTGTGGCATTTAATGAAACGTCCCTTATTATTAAACACACAATTCAAGTAGTGGGAAATGTATGACAAAAGCAACAGAACTTGATTCATTTTCATCTCTGCCTCGTTTGTTCTGGGCTAAATTCGCCTCTGTGCTGCATCATTCTAGCACTGACTAGATCTGAGCATAATTTATATCTTGTGCAGACGTTTGACTCATGGAATAAACTCCACAGGCAAGGACAATTACTCTTGTTTTGGGCTTGTAGTGGCGAATTCGCTGCTGAGAAGTTCTTCGATGAAGCTTACAAGACACATGAAGTCGTGATGTACTGCAAGGAAGGATCCAGTTGAGTCGTCTGAACTTGTGATCATACTTTAGCCCTCAAGGCAGAGGAATACTCTCGAGTATTCTTGGTATCGAGGAGTTGGTAGCATAGAGCATTTCGAGTGATGCTTATCTGCTTCTGGGCTTACTGTTCTGTTTCAGTTTTGCTCTAGCTAGAAATGTCGTCATGTCAATTCTATTTCCGTGTTCTGTATTTTTTTTTCCTCACAATAAATACACGGCAAAGCTGTCGTCAAGCTGCTGTTTGTTTGTCTTGGAAGCAGTTATCCCTCTGTCTACTTGCTCTGTGTTCGACGGACACAAACTAGCTTCTTGTATGTATTTTTCTTCTTTTTAACCTTCAACAATTCCCAGTTTAATTTTCTATTGTAATCAATATATATTTTTATTGTCATTTAATGTTTTTCATCTTATTTTTAAACTAGTTTACTTGTCAGTTTTTAGCTAATTATAACCAGGTTTTTTAGCCTTTATCTAGCTATTCAACTCCTTACGCGAAACGTAGCCTTAGTTTACTAACTTAACTTTCTTTGGTTGCGTAAGTGCACTGTGCTGCTGTGGCACCGTTAGCTTGCTTTTACTATCTAGATTTATATGATCATGGTGAACAAGCAGATGTTCTGGTTTAAGAAGCAGATCTGACTTGTGCGTCAGGCCAGCTTGAAACAAAAACTGAATTTATTCGTCATTCTTATAGGAGACTTTCAGGGTGTGTCTCGCAAGTCTACTTGAAAAGCTAGCTGAAACCTGTAGTTGGAAGTTGAAAACTTGAATTTATTTTTTAAATTGCTTTAATAAGTTTTTAAAAACTTTTAAGCTTTTTATTCAAACACTAATAACTTTATTTATTTATTTTTTATTTAAAAGAAAAACTTTCAACCAGCTAAAGTGTGTTGCTAATCATGCTTTTAGTGGCTTCTTGTGTCGACCATATTTATTTTTTAACTTTTTGTAATTCTTATTTCCCCCCTTTTAGTTTGTTCTACACTCCTTCTACCTTTCTCTTTTGTCTTAATGTTTCTCTAAAGTTTCTTCAATCTTTTCTTCAAAAGTAACTTAATAAATTAGCAAATTGTGTTTACATAATTGATGTAAAATTAACGATTTTTATAACTTGTTGGGAAAAAAAGATCAAGTTTTTCCAACTTTTCCTTTCCTTCCATCAATTTCAAGATTAATATAAGTTAAGAATCGTTTGGTATGGGATAATAGGCTTAAAAAAATACTTCTTATTTTATACCATTTGTATCAACCATTTAAAAATAATAAAATATTTATTTTAATTCAAATTGAGATCTAGAATAAATAGGTTGGAGTGATATATTGACATAATAAATTAATTTTTTATGATATTTTGTGTGTACTTGATTTTAAATTCAATTTGCAGTCCGTCTTAAAATTAGTGAAATCCAACAAATTCTTTGTCATTTTTTACCCCAATTTTTGTCTCAATTATGGGTGTACTGGTTAACATTTTTGGCCAAGCACTAAGGTTAGGAGTTATGGTATGTAACTTCGATATTAAGAATCCACTGATCCATCATAATTGGTGCATAGGAGATAGAAACAATACTTGCAAAACTAGTATCAATTTCCTCCTCACCCTGGATAGAACTATGAGTGGCAGACCTTGATGGCTAGGGCAACATGTTCAATAATTGTTTGAATTGTTGTTGTGTAAATGTCACTAGTCTTGAATTTCCATTTCTCTATTAATCTCATTTATGACTTGCCATTTTGACCAAAGCTACATAAGCATTATCCTTGCCCTTTTCCTTGTAGTACCTATGTCCATACCTAGTATTCATGGGCTTTTATCTATTACGTGAAACCTTCTTCTAAGGGAATTTCCTTACCTTTGAATGCTATCTTGGATAGCTAATGATTTGCCAACACTTGTCCCTTTTGCCATTTATTACAACATCTCTCACATATATCATCACTGCTCTTGTTGAACAAAGCTGTGGTTTCCATTAATGAATGGCCACTGTTCAACACATCCCTCTGAGGCTCCTCCTACTATAACACGAAATATGACTCTTTAATAGTGGGAGGAGTCATTAAAAGCATATGACTTCTCTGCGCATTGTAATTATCATCTAAGTCATTGAGAAACTTAAACAACTTATGTTCCTCTTGTAGTTGATCTCCATCTAAGTCATTGAGTTTATCTAAGTCATTGAGATTAATCTCCATCTAACACCTCCATGCCCTAGAATTAGCCACCCTTATAAGTTTTGTTAGTAGGGATTTTGGAGATTAGAGTACAAAATGGAATTTGTGCTGCGTCGATCACCCTTCTTGTTGTTGTTGTTGTTTTTTTATTTATTATTTTTTTTTATGCAGCTAACATAAGCTTCAACAATCATTGTGATAGGAATATGAGTTGAAGTGTGAAAATAAATTAGTGATGGAGCTCTGATACCATGTTGAGTTTCTCCACCATTGATTAAACTAGTTAAGAAAGGATAAGAAGATGGATATATCAATTAAGCAACAACCTTGCCCACTCGGATCAATATGTCACATATTATATTGGATACAAGTGCAATCCCCCTATGTTACTAGATTTACTAAGCCTAATTCTAACAACTAACCATGAATAGGTTAATCATGGTTGAAACACTAAAACAGAAAAAATAACCATATCCACTAACTACCCTGATGACCAGACACCATGGCTGTATGAATAATTTGGGATACAAAAATCATATTCTTCATCCAAAAAATATGATTTGGGTTTTCAAAATCAAAGAAAAAATCCAATCCGATATCATTCTGGATTAGGTGATCCAATTTATAAGAAAAATATATATTTTTTAATAAAATTATAAAAATATTTTCTTTGATTAAAAAAATTAAAACTACTATTATTTAACACATCCTAATTTAAAAAAAAAACCCAACCCAAATGTTCTCACAACCTAACCCAATATAAAGTACACTAAGTCATTGACCATACTACCAGTGAGCTGGCCCAATGCTACTACTAAGAAAAAAAATTAATAGCCTAGTTTTTACTCTCTACCACTCTAGCTCTCTAAATCTCATATTATCCCATTCCCAGCCAACCAGTGCCTAGCGGCGCAACCCCTCCCTCTTGTTCTTCTCTCTCTCATCTCTTCTCTCTCACTTGCGTGACCTTAACCCCTTTTCATTTATTTCTTTGTGTTGATTTTGTTTGGAAATCAATAATCCGGGAAACAAAATTTTAACCTTTCCCCTTCATCCCTCTTACTCTTAGATCTCGCCTTTTCTATTTGATTATCACTAGTTCTTTTCACTAATTCTCCTCCATTTCCCCCACTTCCCCTATTAGAACCTACTTCAAATGAACAATATTAATGTTCTAAAGAAAGTATGAAAGAAGGTGGACCATCTACAAAAAAGTATAGATCATGAGTTTGGGATCATTTTGAAAAATTACCATATGATAATAATAATGATCAAAAGGAAATTTACATTTATTGTAACAATCAATATGTGGCTTGTAAAAAGTACATATGATATCATTCTGAAGGCACTTCAAACATAAGTAACTATTTAAAGACTTGTAAAAAGTACCATGTGAATATAGATGAGAAACAATTCATTTTAAAAATAAATTCTTCTTATTGTGATGGTGGTCTTCCATCATCAGTGATAACCAGTGTTACTAATTGGAAATTTAACCAAGAAGATAATAGGGAGACATTGGATGAAAAGATAATTTCTGATGAATTACCCTTTCGATTTGTGGAAAGGGAGGGATTTAGAAGGTATATGTTAATAATACAACCTAAAGCAATAATTTCATCTCTAAATATTGTTGCTAGAGACGCATTAGAGATTTTTATGGGAGAAAAAACAAAGTTGAATTCATTTTTAAGAGTTTCACAAGTTGAATTTGTCTCACCATTGACTATGTCAAAACTCATTTCATTGATAAGAATTAGAAATTGCATAAAAAGATTATTAATTTATATCTAATTATTGGTCATTCTAGTGAGATTATTGGTAGGTCTATTGAAAGATGTTTAATTGATTGGAATATTGACAAGGTGTTGCCTTTAACAATTGATAATGCAAGTTCAAGTGATAAGTGCATTGATTATTTGAGAGAACAACTCAATGGCTAGGGTAATTTAATTTTGAATGGCTTTTTCTTACATATAAAATGTATTGCTCATATATTGAGCCTTATTCTAAAAGAGTTGTTAAAAGAGTCTAGCATTCATATTCTTAGAGTTTAATATTGTAATACCCCATTTTCAGAAACCTTAATTATAAAATGAGAATTATGTGTAATTAGTTATGATAGTTATCTTAGGAAGTTTTTTACTAAATGTGTTTTTAATATGTGTATTATCATAACATTTTAGACATGAATTTAATTAGTTTAAAATTTGATAGAAATAGAATCATTAAATTTAATCCTATTTATACTCTAACCTAAAATATTTTAACCTAAATCTAATTCTAAACCTACATAATTTCTTTCTCCTTTTCTCCATTCGCTTTTATTTACTTTTTCTTTCACCTTCCAACCCTCTCTTTTTCTTTCTTCTTCCTCTTCTCCTTTGTGAGACATGCCCTACCATGCTGCGTCCCCTACTCCCTACTCCCTACCCCATCCTTTCCCTAATCCTCCTCTTCCTCCTAAACATGTGGGTTAGAGTTGAAAAACCTTATTTGATCACCCATCCGTGTCCCTTTCTCTGTGTGCAACATACACTCATATATGTACACACACACACACTCTCTCTCTCTCTCTCTCTCTCTCTCCATATAACACATTAAATGCCCCTTCCTCCTTCCATTCCCTAATGAAACTCACCACCACCAAAACACAACCTCCTCCCCTACCTCTCACTCCTTCTCACCATCTCCAAACATACCCAAAACCACTACAACCCCTAGTAATGTCCACCTTCCTCGTAACCCTTCCCCTAGTTGCACACACTCCCATTGAAACCACCACCTCATGATTAGCCATCCCCTCCATTCCACCCCCTTTTGCTTCAACAAAAGCCATCACACACCACCCTCCACCACCAACTGGACCAATCGAAGCCACCCCCATTCCTTTGGAAAAGCCTGCCAATCTCCCACCCCTTGTTGCACACAACCATTGATCTCCTTACCCTGGCTTTGGCCTTCTTCACCGGAACTCACCTCCTCCCTTCGACACTTTCCACAGGTGCTCATCCCCCTTCATTAGCTCTTTTTTCCATCACTCCCCTTTTTCCCTGGTGTTGCTCCCTTTGTTGCTTGGAGTTCCTCTATTGTTGCACTATTTCAACATATTCAACCAGTTAAATTCCTAACCTTTTTTTGACTTTTAATATATATTAATTTTTGTTGTTGATTATGTTACATTAAAAAGCTAATATATGTGTTGTGTGTGTGTTTATGTAAGGGTTTTGAAGAGGTTGAGAAGAGACTAAGATTAGGTGAATATTTATTTATTTCTTTGCTTGGATAAGAGGTAACCATACCCTTCTAATAAGATGTGAAATCATGTGGCAACACATAAAAGTTGTTATGTTTTTAGGGTATGAATTATGCATGAGTTTTAAAAGGATATATGTATGTGTTATATGTTGAAGTTTTGCATTAGGTATGCAAGTTTTATTAATAGGTGTGAAACATGAAGGTATGATATTAAATGATTTGCATGTATTCGGTGTGTTATATATGCATTTGTATTTTGCTGAATGATTAACATATGCATGTCTAGGGTTTCGTTAGGGTTTTGATCTTTTTGAGACTATGATTTAAATGCTATGATAAATATCTCATGATTATTATTACATGGTAGATAGGGTTGTTATAAATAGTATAAAAGCATGCACAACAATAATTGTTAACCACACCTTCTAGAATTTGAGATATTTACCTACTATGTAAAATTCCCTATTAAATTCCATATCATGCTATATATTTATACGTATGTGTTGTATCAAATTTATGATGCATTGGAAATACATGATTAGGGTTTGTAGATATAACTCTCTAAATGCATGAAAAATGAAAATATAGCTAGTCGCTAAATTATAAAGATTACTCACGTGCTAAAATATTATGAATTAGTGTCTTTTAGACTTTTCATTAAAATTGCTCATAATAAAAAGTTTTGGTACGGAACTTGGATAATAATGGTGAAATTAGGTCTTTGAAGGCATTTTAGTTATTTTTGACCTAATGCATCTTTCATGAATAATTGGACATATGATGGCCTTAGAATGTTAATAAATTGACCTTAGTGTTGCCTTTGACCTTGACTTAGAATTTTGACCTTAGGATTAAATTGGATAATTAAAAATAAAGAAAAAATAGATAATTATGGAAATATGAATAATTGTGTAATATATGCTCTCTATGGTCACCTTATAAAATACTAATGCTTAAAGTGGGAGATCTCAAGTTTGGAAATGGTTGTAACACCTCCATTTTTACTACTAATTTTTTTTTTGCAGAATCATTAATTATCAAAGATAATGGGTGTTACCACCACACTCAGTCTAAGGATAAAACATTACTTTACTTAAATAACATGATTAAAAAAGTTATAATACAGAGAATAATAGATAAGTACGATGCTAGTTAAAAGCAACATCAGTAGTCTACCAAAACTCAAGAGAGAAATTACAGAAATACATGAAAGTCCAATTATAATTAGAGGCCAAATAACAGAAGAGACATCAAATATTCCTACACTCTCAAAGCCGACCAACAACTCTCAACTAAACTTGGAAGCTAACCTGCAAAGTCCACTACCCATTGAATAGGTAGGGGCCCACGAAAATGAACCCTTCAGTACTAAGATATCGAGTAATCATTTATACCAAACTAATATGATAAAATAGCACGGAACACATGCATGGCATACAACTAACATTGTATAAGACATATATATACACATACGAGGATTGAAATACAACAATCATTTAGATAATCAAACTCCATCTAGGTCACATACTACTTATATTCATTCATCTAAAACAATTGAACTTATGAAATGAACAACTCAGAGATACTATCTGAAGTATGATTAGAAGAAAACCCTAACACAATGTCCATAAGGCGTCACGATGACACATGGTATAATCTTAAGACATGCATGAGATGATCAAGATACAATAATCATATTTGATAAATCATAATTACTGAAACCACATACTACTCATACTAGTTCATCGAGGACATAGTAAAACTTACCAAAATAACATACCAGAGATACTTTCTGAGGTATGATTAGATCAACTACAATATAACAACCGTAAAACATCATGACAATACATGGTATAAACAATAAGACATACATGAGGTAATTCAAACGCAATACTCATAACAGATAAGCAGTAGTCACCAAACTACATACTTTTCATGCGTGCTCATTTAGAATATAATAACACTTATCAACTAAGCATCCCAAGATGCTCTCTGAAGCAATCATTAAATCCCAACTTTACACTACAATTATAACCTTCACAACATTATTCATTTCTCAACATCAATCCCAACCGGATATATAACATTATAGGCATATTCATAGGTATAATATAATAAGATCCATAATGTCACAGGTATACTTATAGGTATAATATAATAAAATCTATAATATCACAGGTATAGCATAATAAAATCCATAACATCACAAGTATACTTATAGGTATAGTATGATAAAATCCATGATATCACAGGTATACTTACAGGTATAGTATGATAAAATCCATGACATCATAGGTGTCCTTACAGGTACGGTATAATAAAATTCATACCATCACAGGTGTACTTAAAGGTATAGCATAATAAAATCTATAACATCACAAGTATGCTCACAGACATAATACTAACATAGGTAGACACGAAGTCTACTTCCCAAACCACAGGTAGGCACGAAGGCTACTCCCCAAACCATAGGTAGGCACAAAGGCTACTATTAAAACCACAGGTAAGCACGAAGGCTACTAC
The DNA here is from genome assembly GCA_030549775.1 of Tamarix chinensis. NCBI lineage: Eukaryota > Viridiplantae > Streptophyta > Magnoliopsida > Caryophyllales > Tamaricaceae > Tamarix > Tamarix chinensis. The sequence continues at coordinate 84,560,905 of CM060178.1, forward strand.
CAAACCACATGTAGACACAAAGGATGCTACTAAAACCATAGGTAGGAATGAAGGCTACTACCTAAAACCATAGATAGGCACAAAGGCTACTACCAAGCCAATCCAATATCCAATAATAGTCATTAAAATCAAATCAAATCATTTTTATTTTTATTTACTCGAGGGGATATATTAATAATAATCCGGAGACATAAAAGTATACCGATCATACTGGTGTACAAGTATCACGGTACCCTCCCAACCATCCAACCCATAGGCATAACAACACTCTGGTCATACTGATGCACGAGGCATATAGTACCCTCCTCACCTCAGAAATCTAATCCTTAAGACTCTATAGGGCCCATAGGTCACCTATAGATAGGGTTGTAAACGAGCTGAGCCGAGCCGAATACCCCTAGACTTGGGCTTGGCTCTTTTAACTAAACGAGCCTAAAATTATGTTTGGGCTTGGCTCATTTAACTAAACGAACAAGCCGAACTAAGCTTTTACGAGCCGAGCTTAGTTCACGAGGCAAAGCCAAAAAATGAACTGACCCGAGCTTTTTTGAGCTCAGGCTTGGCTCGTTTAATAAATGAGCCTAAAAGTAGGGCTCGGGCTGAGCTTTTAACGAGCCAAGCTAAGCCGAATACCGAACTGGCTTGGCTCATTTACAGCCCTACCTATAGAGTAGACTAGGGCTTTACTAGGGCACAATCAGCACACCAAAAACCTAAATAAATAGAGGACTCCTACCTCGTCTTTAGGGTAGCTACCCCTAGAGAGAAACCATTCCCAAACTCAAGGTTTTCCACTTTACGTATTAGTATTTTATAAGGTGATCACAGATATTGCATATTGCACAATTATTCTCATTTTCATACTCATCCATTTTTTCTTTATTTCCAATTATCTGAGTCAACCCTATGGTCAAAAGTCCAAAACAAGGTTAAGGTTAACACTAAGGTCAACCTACCAAAAGTCTAAGGTTGTCCTATGTCCAATTATTCATATTTGGGCACATTAGGTCAAAATAACCAAAATGCCCCTAATACCAATAATTATCAGATTATCATCGATTTAAATATTAAATATATTTTATTTATTAATTTATCGTGAAAAGGATAACATGAAATAATTTAATTATTTATTATGTAATTTAAATTATCAGCTATATCAATATATCATTTTGCCCTTACACATATTTCTGCATACAAAACCCTATCATACAATTTTAAAACATCCAAAACACATAATCACATAATTAACAACATATATTAGACATGATTTTCATGATAAATATCGTGAGACACTCAAAATGACTAAATTACCCCTAGGGCACACATCGATAGTTATTATTCCATAATTATATCTAAGCATGCTCAACCTATTATTTTATACATAAATAGCATACACAATATTTTTTCGTCATTAGAATTATTTTAATCATACTTTCGTAACTGAAATATTTTATATTAGATAACATGCTCGTTTTACTAGTTTTCATGATAATAGTAATTAATATATAATTATATCATAACAAATCATGCTTAACATATTTTCGTACACCAAAAATCCTAATGTGCTTTCACATAATATTTATCATTTTAGTAGGGTATAATGGTTATATGAATTTCAATAAAAATGTAAAAATAGCGGTATCTACTAAGTATTATTAGATCCCACTAATCAACTTTCGTACCTAAAAATAATAGCATAATTACTGAATTAATATCTATCAGATAAAATAATAATTATAATATAAAAATATTTATTTTTTAAAAAATTATCAAAATACATTTACATTTAATATGAGTACCAAAATTTATTAACACCCCACACATAACTCACGTTACACAGCAGCGTGATCCATGTACACAGAGAAGGACTGGTCGAGCTTAGTGATAGTGGTCAATGGTGGAGGGTGGTGATGGGATAGTAGTAGAAGGCTGCGGGAAAGGTGGCAGGAAGGGTGGTAGTGGCTAGGTGGTGGAGGCTGCTGGAGCTACAGTGGAGGGTGGCTGGTTGGATGCATGGGTGAGAAGGGAAGAAGGGAGAAGAGGAAGAAGGTATTGGTTCAGTGGTGGAGCTACATGATGGTTGTGGTTGGTTAGTTTGGTGGTGGTGTAGTGTCTACAGAGGTGGCTGTGAAGTGCCACGGTGGAGGGTTGGAGCTACGGGGAAAGGTGGAAGAAAGAGAGGAGAAAAGATAGGGTTGGTGATGTGGGCTTAGTGTGAGCCGAAGGGAACCAGGGCAGGGGAGTGGTGATGGCAAAGGGGGAAGGTCGCGGTGCTGCTGGACAGGGAGGGAGATGGCTTGGTCGGGAGTGTAGAGGGAGAAGGAAAGGGCTATGGTTGCTGGGTGATGGTCGGTGGCTGCGATGGGAAGGGGAGTTAGTTGAAGAAAATGTAGAGGGTAGGAGGGTGAGAAGGGTAGGTGTTCGGGGTTGCGAGGGTGTGTGTGAGGTTGGGGGCCAGGAAGATCGAACAAAACAGAGAGAGTAAAGGGGTTGGGTGCATGACAAAGGGCTGTTTGGTTGGTGAGGGAGGCTGGTCGGGGTTGCGAAAACCAAGCAAAACAGAGGGAGGGAGTAGGGTAGTAGAGAGCTGTTTGGTTGGAGGGTATGCGTGTGTATGTATATAAAATAGAGGGGGGCTGGGTTTGGCTCGGGCAAGGGTGCCCGACTAATAGAAAAACCAACATGGCCGAGAGAGAGAGAGGGAGTTGTTTGTTTGAGGGGGGTGGCGTGCGTGCGTACATATAAAAATGTAAAGGGTGCGGTGAAGAGGTGATGGGTTGAGTGAGGTAAGGGAATGAGGGAGACAGGGAGAGTGATTGGGGGAGGAAATTGGGGCAAGAAATGGGTAAGATTAGAGGATAAAATGGTAGAGTAAAAATATTTTTATTTTTATTTTAGGTTTAGTTTGGATAGATTAGGATATCGGATAGAAAAATAATTCGGAAACAATAATCGAGATTGGGATAGGTTTAATAGAATAAAAAAAGATAAAATAATCAAGAATAAATTTTTATGGATTTAATTTGGGTTATGGATTAACGGTTATTAGTAAAATAATTTAGGATAAGATTTACGGGTATAAACTAGGATGAAAATTAATAGTCCAATTTCTATCAAAATTTTAACCCGATTAAATTTATATCTAAACCATCATAATAATACAAATAATAATAACATTTTTAATAATAAACCTCATAAAATAATAATTATAACTAATCATACATAATTATTAATTTAAAATTAAGGTATCTAAAAATAGGGTATTATAATGGTTGCTCTCTAGGGGTACCTATCCTGGAGATGAGGTGATAATCTTCATTTTTTGGTTCACTGGTATGCTGTGGTGCCCTAATATGACTCTAGTATACTCTATAGGTGACCTATGAAACCTATAGGGGGAATCAATGTTTAAGGATTGGGTGTCCTATGCATGGAGAGTAATGTGTTGCCTTCTCCAACAATATGACTAGAGTGTCATTATACCTTTGGGTTGGATGGTTGGGAGGGTACCATGTTGCCTTGTGCATTGGTATAAGCAATGCATTTTTATGTTTCTGAGTTATTATTATATCCCCCTCGAGTAATTAAAACTAAAAATAATTATTGTATGAGAATATTAATAGGTTGTTCTAAATTATTATTTTGGCAGTTTCCCTTGTGCGCCACATGTTTTGGTATGTGGTTTGGTAGTTGTCTTAGTGCCCCACCTTAGTATATGGAATTGATTTGGATGATTTGATCTGGTAGTTGCTTTAATGTCCTACCGCGGAATTAGAATTGATATGAATTGTTGTTTCGATAGTTACCTTAGTGCCCTACCTTGGTATTTGGTTTTCTTTTGACTATATTGGTTGTAGCCATTTTATGATCGCATGATTTTATTGATGTATCTATGCTATGTTTCTACATATATGCCCCATGTGGCCTTATATATTAGTGTTGTGTAATGGCTTACTTAGTACCATAGTATTGACGGATTCCATTTGTGTCCCCCTACCTATTCAATGGCTAGTGTTTACGTTGCAGAAATATTATGAGGGTTCGACTTGATGGCTTCTAGTAGAGGGTTGAGATTTAGGACTATATAATACTTTTTCTAGTATCTTTTAATTCGGATATTCCTTGGACTCTTAAGTTCCTTGCTATTTCTCCTTTTATTATATTATAATTGATTTGCCCGATTCTTTTGCATTTATCAAGACAATGTAATTTGTAATGAAATCTCTATTTTATTTTTGCGTTGTAAATATTATTTATGTACAATAATGTTTTAGCCTTAGCACTTTATATAAGTATAGTAGAGGATGCAATACTTATATTGATTGTAGTAATAATACTCGTTATTTTCTATAATAAATGCTTATGCAAAATAACCTTATTAAGTAGTAAATTCTGAGGTGTTACAGATATGTTGTAAGATATGTGAGATTATTTCTCTCTAGATTGAGTAAATTCAAGACATTTGCTGAGCAAGAGAAATTAGAGTCCAACAAAATGTTGTGTGTGGACATTGAAAATAGTTGGAATTCTATGTATATTATGTTGGATGCTGCTTTCAAGTTTAATAAAGCATTTGATTTGATGAAACGAGATAAGAATTATTGTGTTGAAATAGATAAGCTAAAGGGCGTGCTAGTTGATGATGATTGGGAGCATGTGCATGTGTTGCGTTTTGTTTTTTTTGAAATATTTTTATTATATAACTTTGAGGATATCTAGGTTTTATTTATTTATTCATTTTTTATATGTCATGGGCAACATGTATTTGCAAGAGATTTGTGGTATTTTAAAAATGATTGGCGTTACCAGTGATGGTGATGATTTTGATATAAGTGCAATGACTTTGGGTATGAAATCCAAATATGATCAATATTGGGGAAGTGCTCGAAATAATAATGTGTTGCTATTTATTGCTGTGATTTTTGATCCTAGGAGGAAGATGAGATTTATGAGTTGGGTATTAAATAAGTATTTTGATTATGAACTTGCACTTGACATGCATGCTACAACTTTAAAAGAATTGTATGTCTTTTGTGCCTCTACACTTGCGCCTTCATTGATCTTTAAACCATCTTCATTGGTGACTGTAAGTGAGATCACTTATGAACATGATGATCCAATTGGTAGATAATTTGACGAAACAGTTGCAGCTAATTTACTTTAGCTTATGGTAGGAATGATTTAGACAAGTATTTAGAGGATAACTTGCTTGTGGTTGGTGTAACTTATGATATCCTTACTTGGTGGAGGGATAATGCTTTAAATTATGAAGTTCTTGCTTTGACGACTAAGGATATTTTAGCTATGTCTGTGTCTATAATTGCATTCAAGTCTGCACTTAGCACCGAAGGTTAGGTTCTTGAACTATATTATAGTTCTTTGACCCCTAAAATGGTAGAAGCATTGGTTTGCACACAAGATTGGATACGATCATCTTCATATTGTCCTCAAGTAGAATAGATGATTGAAGAGTTTGAAAACATTGAAACGGGTATTCTTTTATTCTATTTTGTTGATACTTTTTAAAGTATTTTTTGTGTTTTCTTTTTCTAATTTTTATCTTATTTTTTTAGATATTATAGGCTTACTGCCTATTATGCAGATTGATGAGATGGAATATTTTAGGGTCCGAAGACCTGATAATATGATGACTTTCTTAGCTGGAAAATGATTTAATAAAATTTTTCATCCTTTAATTATGGATTTATGGACTTAGGACTTTTATTATATTTGTTTTATGGACTTTATACTTTTGTTGTATATATTTTATGGACTTTGGACTAATCTACCATAATTAATACTTTTGGAATTTATTTTTATTCAATTCAATCAAGTTAAAATATCCAAAGTGCTATTTATTTCTGATATTCAGATAAATTTGTGTTAGTTTTGGATATTTAGATATAGGATATTAGAGATTGGAGATTTGAGTCTAAAGCATTAAATTTTCGAAAATCTGGTCAAATACACTAAGTTTTTATTGAAATATATATATATATATATTGGATAATCAGATATACTAGATATATTTGATATCCATATCTGATTTTTTGGACATTTGAAGTTTCTGAAATCTTATACTAACAGATATGGATATAGAACAAATTATCCAATGTCTGAATTATGTATGTGCATATCATCAACACCCAGATGTAAGTATATTACCATAAAGGGGATCTTTTCCCAAAAAATAAAGGTCGTAAGGTGCCTTTCCGCCGTACATAGTAGTCGGGCTATTAGCCTAGTTTGGAGAAGCTCAATAATAATAATAATTAGCCTATTATTATTATTATTATTATTATTATTTCCTTCTTTATTTTTCGTAGGCCATGCGTGCATGTGCACCTAAACTCTTAACTAGTTTAGAAGTAGGTACACTTTCTATATACATACTGTAGGTACGCAGGAAGGATCGTGTATAAAATAATATGAGAAACTAACGAAAGTACTTTGAATAGACAAAGAGTCAAAAATTAGGCGGATCCAAATTGGAGGATTCGTTAATCGATACCAATTGGCTCGCTTATTGGTTCGAGTTCTCCTTTGACTTAGGTTAATAAATAAAAGATTAGGCCGATCCAAACCGCAGGATTTGTTAATCGATACCAATTGGCTGGCTAATTGGTTCGAAGTCTTCTTTGACTTCGATTAATAAGTAAATGTAATTCATTAGTCAACAAAAATACTGGTGGAAAACAATTAAAAGAAAGCTTCAGTGCATCTCACCGGCCTCAATCCACTGACTCTCTATGCGGCGATCACGAGCAGTGTGCTACGTAGAAATGCCTATATATAAGGATGACAACCTAACGCTTTAGGATCAACTCATAAGCGCTCATCTAATTAAAGTTTCTTTTGAGTAGCCAAAAGGGAAAAAACATTCACAACTCCTATTGTTGTCCCAAAATGAAAATGCCTAGGACTAATATGATTGGTGTTGCATTGTTGGTTACGTTGCTTTTGCAGCTATCCACGGCAGCTAGAACTCCAGCCGGATATGCTTCAGCTGGTGGTGGTGGAGGTGGCGGTGGCGCGGGCTCTTCGGGTTCTAGCTCAGGTTATGGCTCAGGTTCAGGAAGTGGTTCCGGATATGGAAATGCGCAAGTGGGATACGATACTAACGTTGGAGGTGGCGGAGGTGGCGGAGGTGGCGGTGGAGGGTCAAGTTCAGGCTCTGGCTATGGGTCTGGATCCGGCTCAGGAAGTGGTTCTGGATATGGAAGTACTCAAGGGCATTATGGAGGCTATGGTGCCAATGCAGGAGGTGGAGGAGGAGGGGGAGGAGGTGGTGGTGGGTCTAGTTCGGGTTCTGGCTATGGCTCAGGCTATGGTTCAGGAAGTGGATCTGGGTATGGAAATGTCGAAGGAGGCTATGGTGCCACTGCTGGAGGTGGTGGTGGAGGCGGTGGAGGTGGTGGTGGAAGCTCCAATGGTGGTTCAGGCTTTGGGTCAGGTTCAGGAAGTGGAAGTGGAAGCGGAAGCGGCAATGTTTATGGAGATAAAGCATAAAAAAATTATGCTACCAATGCTTGCAAGCCTTATTGATGGAATAATATTGTATATACCAAATTTTTTTACGATTTATGCGTTCATAAAGTATTTCATGTTTGACAAATGTGCATGCATATTCCCTAAGAGAATAAATGTATGTTAGAATAAGTTGGGGAAGCATTAGCTTCCGTAACACGATCTGATGTTGCTGCAAGGCATTGACTTAAATAAAATTTAACAATTTTTGTTTAATTGTTCGTCGGACTATTTTTATTTTATTCTCCCCTTTTTAGTTTCCACTACTTTTTAGTCTCAAAAGAGGACTACGGTTAAGCTTCAATAACAGGTAAGTGGAAATGTGGTACTTGTGAATGATGCGAGTTCGGAAATACCAGAAGAATATAAAGGGTAGAAATCGTGGACATTGATATTTTGTGGGTGATTCCCTCAACCATTACGACTCAATCAAATCAATGGAGTACGGACAAGAAAGAAAAGAGATGCATCATAGCTGGATAGGATTTTAGAGATTTTATGAAGGAAAAAATAGCTGGTGGTCTATTTAGATCAAAATAATTAAAGTTATATAATTTATTTAGTGTTTAGTTCAGTTTTTTTGATTCTAATATACATGTACATATAGAGAATATTATATGTACATTTATATATAATTAGGTGTACATATTAGTGTAACTAAATACTTTTGGACCATTTTAATTTTTAACTAATTAGTTTCACCTAAATATACTATAAAGAAATTTTCCCTTTTATCAAAGATACAATACAACTCTAAGATGTCGAAGATGCTGACAAAGCCTAGAGTGAACCTCTAAACTTAAAAGAGGATTTCTCAAAAATGTTGGCAGAATACTTTGTACATAAAGCTTATACTCTCTTTTATATAGCAACTTCTTTTCTAATTTAAGACTAAAATAATACTAACTAATATCATATTAAAAGTAATGCTGAAATTAAGACTAAGACATTTAATACTAAAATAATTGACATTGAAAGTAATAAATAACAATAACCTATTTTTAGGCTATTAGTCGAAGCACAACTTCCAAAAATATTGAAGTCTTCAAATTATAAATTATTAGCTAATATCACCCCTTAATATGTACTTCATTTGTCCCAAAAATATGTACTCTTATAAATTTACACATCATTTTAGGTGATAATTAATATATTTCTAATATAAAAACTACACCCTTTTACGAGGGGAAAATGACAATGATGGCTTAAATTTGAAAGAGAAGAAGTGTGGGTAAAATTAGAAAATAGACAATTACTTTGTTTTTTTTGCCTAACAAAAATTTCCACCTTAGAAATTTCCTTTTAGAAATGGAGGTTATATATCTCATAATCTTCTAATCGATGTTGCATTAGTAATGTTTGTGGTTAACAACTCACACTCCACCTGTCAATGTTGCTGTGAAAAAGATAGGGTAAGATAGTTTTATAAGGCATACTTGTGTTCGTCTTAAAGGAAAGTATATGATAGTTCTTGGTAAGTTATATATATACCTATATACAACCATAGTGTAAGGACTTTGTGTTAATTAGTAGCTATAAATAAAATTTTCTCCCACAACAAATTCAAAAAATGTTATGTTTGAATTTGGTTTCATAATGGCTTACATAAGAATTAACAGTCACTTTAAGTCAAGTAGGGTAAATCGCCTTTGTTTGCTTGAGTTTGGATTACATGTTTGTATTGGATCATTCTCACATTTGTTAGGTTTCTTAGGATTATCCTCTCCTTTCACTATTCTTTTTGGTTCTACTTTCATAGATCTAGGAACCATTTTTGAGCAATCAAAATTTTGTACTTCTAATGCATCCTTCCTATCTTTCTATCTTTAATTTGATGTACTACATTGTCTTTTCAAAATGAGTTGTTTGTTCCACCCTTCTTAAGGGACTTATTTTTTCCTAGGTCCATTTGAGGGCCAATGAGAATTATTTCACTACATTTATAAAAGTCTAATTAGAAAATGTCATATCAACAACAAGAAGGGAAATAAAACACTCACTTAGGTAAAACTCACACACACACACACACACACACAATGTTGAGTTAAAATGAATACCTAACTTAAAATGATAATTGATCACTAAGGAAAACATTTAGATTAACACACACCAATGGCTAAGATTTCAATGAGAATAACCCAAACTAAAACAAATAACCACACAGCCGTTAATCAAACCCCAAGCATAAACCCTAACTATAAACCCAAACCCTAAACTTCCAATGCTATCCCAAACCCCATGCCCTAAACCCTAAACCCTATACTCTTAAACCTCAAACCCTAGACCATAAACCTAACCTTGAATTCCAAACCATTACTCCTAAACCCTAGATACTAAACCCCAAACTCTAAACATAAACCTCATACTCTAAACCTTAACACTTGACCTAAACCCTAAATAATAACCCTAAAACTTAAAATACGTACTAACCATGAACCCTGCTCATTAAACAATAAACCATAAGCCCTACATACTGACCACTAAACCCTAAACCTTAACTACTAAACCCCAAATCCTAACCAATAATCTTAAACTAATAACAGTAAACCTAAATGTTAAACTAAACACAAACCACTAACCCTAAACCTAAACCTCAGCCTCAACTATAAACCCTTACCTAAACCCTATGCTCTAGCCATAAACCTAAACCCTAAATTATAACACTAAACTTTAAATCCTAACCACAAAACCTGAAACCCTAAACAACAAACCTTAAACCTTGATCATTAAACCCTATATGTCAAACCTAAAACATTAACTAGAACTCTAACTAGTAAAACCTAAACTCTAAACCTTAACAACTAAATTCTAAACTGTAATACATGAACCATAAATCCTAAATTGTAAACTCAAATTCATAAACCCTCCAAAAACATAAACCATAGTACGAAATCATAAAATCACAAACCTTATGATAGTATTTTTTAAAATAATTATTTTGATAATTCTAACTTTAAAATATAAAGCAGCAAAGAATAATTTTCAAGAACAATGGATAGAACAAACTTCCAAGACACCCTATCAAAACCTAGTAGCTTTATAATTATTTTTTAATGTTTCAACAAACCTATACTACATGTGATAAGCTTACTTAGTAACTTACATTAACCACATTAATCAAATAGATTTAAAAAAATAGACAAAAGTTATATTTTGTAAATCAAACTAAACAAATATCAAAGACTAACCATTAAAAAAATATAACACTTCTAGCTAACTTTTAATCCTTTAAGTCATTAAATGAGATAATTGATTTGTTGTGAGCATTTTTAACGTGTAAAGACGCTATCAAAGCCAATGACTAGAATGGAACTAAAAATTTCATTGCCACAAAAGGTTGACAAAAAGCATTTTTATAAAAATGAATTTATATTTTTTACTTCTTCGATACAGAAAAAGGGAAAAAAATGGTAAGTGCTCACACCTTACATAAGAAAATAAATAACTCATGATATGGGACAAAGTTGTATCACAAGCACATAATTGAAGAAATCCAATCATATCTGAAAACTTATAGTGTTTCCAAATGACTTCCATAAATAAATGAAGATAAATATTTGAAAGGGTAACAATACTAAACCATAAAACTCAACATTTGTAGACATTAAACACACTACGACAAACTAGTTGAATTGATTATCATACTCTAAAATTTAAATTGACTTTACATTACCAATAGAAAAAGAAAAATTAAAATCATAAAAAATAGTCATAACATCTTAAAACATGAAAAAAATATTAAAATTAAAATAATCAAACATCAGAGCCTTATATCGATGAATTTGACTACTCTTGGAGGTCATTTGAGGTATTTGTTCTATATCTATTAAGAATAAAAGCTTTCAATATTTAATGAAATTAACCTCTAGATATTACAAAGAATAACTTCACTAGGTAGAAATATGAATTAATTATAATATAGATTCCGTTCACTGATTCCTACTGATCATGCTAAATAGATTCTCATTGGGCGATTCACAAAAGTCACACCAAATAGGGCCCACACGGTGATTTTTAATCTTTTTGTTAAGTGGGTCCCACCAAAAATTATGAGACGTACTCATCTAAGATCAATAGATATTAACCCTCATGGAATACTCACCCAAGGGGCGCAAACTCAACTAAGAAAAATTCACACCTCACATAAACGTTAGGTTAAGAATGGAGGTTTGAACCCCATATAATGCCTTCATTTTTATTTATTTATTTAAATATTACTGAAATATTTAAATAAAGGTTCAACACATACATGTGGTAGTTATATATGCCACTTACATATAATTCAACTAAGATAAAGTATTATTTAACTAATAAATATTACACAATTTAATTAAATAAATAATTACATTTAATCAAGCAATTTTTTTATTATAATCTACAATAACAATCCACTATTAGATTGTAATATAACATCAATCTATTATTGTATCCTATATTCCATGTTTTGGCTAAATTATTATATTGTATCCTATGTTCAACCAATTTTTTTAATCAAGCAATTGTTTTGGCCTTTGTTATTTTTCCTATATTCCATTATCCTATACTTGCATCCACACGGATCATTTTATGTTTCCATCCTATGCCTTGCCTTATGATTTATGATCATAATAATAATAATAATGATGATGATGATAATAATAATAATAATAATAATAATAATAATAATAATAATAATAATAATAATAATAATAATAATAATAATAAGAACAACACCAACAACAACAACAATAGTTGTAGTAGTAGTAGTACTAATAATAATAATAAAAATAAAAATAATAAGAAATAGGGTTTCGACCCTTCATTGTAGTAGTAGTAGTAGTAATAGTATTAGTAATAGTAGTAGTAGTAGTAGTAGTAGTAGTAGTAGTAGTAGTAGTAGTAGTAGTAGTAGTAGTAGTAGTAGTAGTAGTAATGATGCTAATCAAATTAATGATAAAATAGGGTCTCGACCCTTAATAATAATAATAATAATATAGTACAACTAAAATGAAGAACACTTGCATAATTAAGTTTTAAGGGTTGAGAGGGTTTAGGGTACCACCTAGGGTTGGTGGTGACTGGCGGCACCGGCCGCGGTGGCGGCGGGAAAGAGGGAAAAGAGAAGCTTAGTTGAGTGTTGGAAATAGAAGAGGGGGAATGAGGGTAGAAGTTGGGGTGGTTGAGGTTTCCCAAGTTGAGAGGGTTGGAATGAGGGTGGTGGTGCGGCTAAAGGTAGCAGTGCATGGTGGCGGGTGTGGTGGCCGAAAGTGGTGGAATGGAAGAAAGGGAGGAGGAGAGGGAGGAAAGGGAAAAAGAGGGTAGGGGTGATAGAGGAAGGTCTCCAAGTGCTTTTGGGAGGTGTAAAGGGCGGTGGTTGTGGCGGGAGTGGTGGTGGACGGTGGTGTAAAGGGTGGCAGGGGCGAAGGAGTGATTGATTGAGAAGGCAACTTTGCACTGACGAGGTGGCTTGTGTAAGGCAAATCGAAGGTAGAGGGTGGCATAGTTTGGTAGAGGGTGATGTAGGGAGTGGTTCTATGGGTGGCTTGAGCGGCGTCACTGAGCAACGGTAGAGGCAAGGGCGCCTGATCAGGCGGTGGTGTAAAGGAGTGATTTTTCTGGGTTGGAATCAAAAGCTCGATCAAGGCTGGTTATGGGGCTATTTATAGGCCTAAAGGAGGGGATAAGGTCAGGGGGAAACTGGAGAATTAGGGCAAGTAGGTTAGGGCTCACCGGCTGGCGATGGCAGGCCAGTGCAGGCTACCATGGTTGGCTATGATTAGTCAGGGATAAGGAAATGACACGCGAGAAGGGAGGGAGGTTGGTTGGGTCAAAATGGTAGGTGAGTCAATAAGGAAGAGAAAGGAGAGATCGGGTGGTTAGTGGTTTGGTCGGTGGCGAGAATCTCGGGGGAGTTGTAGGCTACAGCGGGGAAGGAAGAAGAAGGTAGGGGATCAGGCGGTCCAGGAAAAAAGAAAAAAAAAAGAAAAGAAGGGGAAAATCCGGTTGGGCGGCTGGGGAAGAAATGTGTGGCGCATGGGCCTGGGATGTGCTGAAGGAGAAGAAAGGGGGAAGGGAAATGGGCCGTTGGGCTAGCCCATGTCGGGGAAGGAGGAAGAAAAAAAGAAAAGGAGATGAAGGAAAAAGGAAAAAGGAGGAAAAAGGAAAGAAAAAGGAAAAAGGAAAAAGGGAAAAAGAAAAATAGGTGGGTTGGGATATTTAGAATATTTTGGAATTTTAGGATATTTAAAAATAATAATATTTTAATAAAATAATAATTAATTCTCTTTTTAGGTTAATTTAGGATTTTTGAAAGGTTTTTCTTAAATTCCATTTTAATTAGCAAATCACTCTAATTTTCTCCAATTAAATTATTTATAAATTTTCTATTGATTTGGCCCTATTTACTCCGTCTTATTTTAAATCAAATAATGTATTTAATTAATTTTCATAATAAATACTTAATTAACTATACTTCTTAAAATTAGGATTTTGGTGTATTTCATCATGAGCCTTGCTTGTGAAGAATTGTCTGCTTGGGTTTTGGGTACAAAGAGTTGTAACTTGTGTGCCTAGCTTTCTAGAGTCTCTTGTGGGCTTTTATAGTTTCAATGTATACTTTTTCTTTCCCTCCTTCTCTGTTGTATCTATTTTACACGTTGACGTCCATATTATCTTATTGTTACATTAAATTATAATTCTTTCGTTGTCTTGTCTTATTTATTTCCCTTAGTATGGTTTGAGGTTTTAGTTGTTTTATAATCTTGTATAATAAAAAGAGTAAGTGTTTTCTCTATATGAACACTATTTATGAGTTACTTTTCACCTTACACCCGACATAGATTAAATATAAGAAGTATCTTCTCTATATTAAATATGGCAGTAACACCCTATATTTTATGCCAATGCTTCCAGTAAACATAATTTTTCAATATTAAATTTTATGGTAATAGTTGTGCTAGCCTTTGTTGTATTTAATCTTTGTTTCTCTCCATATTTTTGCTCCTTAAAAACTTTGGCTACATTAACTAATCTCAATACTGGAAGCTCATGTAATGTGTTGTATGCTAAACATATTCATTAATGGATGCAATTATATATTTTAATGTAATCATCTGGATATTAGGTTTAATATCTTTCCCATTATGGTATCTCAATTGTTTATTAACAACATGAACATTGCTTAGTTTATGTCCTAAAATAAGGATGCGATTTAAAACTTTTCACATTCCCTTTACATCAACATTTATATGTTTATCTATATAATTCATCATAAATACATATACTAACCCTAAAATATAATTCTTAGCTAATTAATGTGTGGATAAGAAATGGACATGTAAAAACTCAATTTGGTATTTGAAAACAAAAAATGTTAACCTCTTGAGTTATAATTATTTTCTTCTACAATTATCTTATAAAGTATGGGTCTCATATATAATATATACACACACTTATGACTCACATATTGTGATAGGGTTACAATAAATTTGTAAAAGTATAATTGTATATGCATAACATTACTCAGATAAAAACTATTCAATTTTTTTAATCTGTTCTTCTATATTTAGAGCACGACATGCATACATATATTTGGCATATAATGGTATTGAGAAGGTACTTTGTATCTCTTCTCTACGTTTTGTAGGCCATGCATGCACACCCAAACTCTAACTTGATTAGAGAAAGGCACAATAAATTAATATATACACTTTACGTACGTAGAGAGGATCACGTATATAGTAATATGAGAAAATAACGAAAATATATGCTTTAAGGATATAGACTGAGGGTCTAGATTAGGCAGATCCTAACTGAATTTTTTTTTTATAATTGATCATACCAATTGGCTGGCTAATTGGTTCCGTTCCTAACTCTCCTTGACTTTGAATAATAAGTAAACGGAATTCATTAGTCAATGAAACTAGTAGTGGGAAACAATTAACGAACAGCTTCATGCAGTAGTGCACCACTTCCGCCAGCCCCAGCGCCCCAAAATGGTGACCATAAAATTGTACGCTCTATGCCGTATAATCATAGATAATGTGCTCGTAGAAATGCCTATATATAGGGATGCCGATCTTACACTTTAGGATTAGAAATCATAAGCTTTTGAATACCAAGAGGAAAAGAAGAAAAAAAACAGTTACAACACCCTTTGTTGTCCCAAAGTGAAAATGGCTAGGTCTAATATTATTGGCGCTGCATTGCTTGTTATGCTGCTTTTGCAGGTATCCATCGCAGCTAGAACACCCACCGGATCGGCTTCAGCTGGTGGAGGAGGAGGTGGGGGCGGCGGAGGTGGCGGGTCTTCATCAGGTTCAGGCTCAGGTTATGGATCCGGATCAGGAAGTGGCTCAGGATATGGTAGTGCACATTGAGGATATGGTACTAGTGTTGGAGGTGGTGGAGGTGGCAGAGGTGGCGGTGGAGGATCAAGTTCAGGTTCTGGCTATGGCTCAGGCTATGGTTCTGGAAGTGGATCCGGATATGGAAATGTCCAAGGCAATTATGTAGGCTATGGTGCCAATGCTGGAGGTGGTGGAGGAGGCGGTGGTGGAGGCTCTAGTGGTAGTTCAGGCTCAGGCTCAGGCTATGGAAGTTGCTATGGAAGCGGAAGCGGAAGTAGTAGCGTTAATGGAGATAATGAATAAAAAGTCATGTTAAAACTATTTGCTTATTTTATTGATAAGACAATAATTACCATTTATGGGTTCATAAAGTAATTCATGTTTGACTAAGGTACAATGTATGATCTCTAGAGAATAAATGTATCTTTAAATAAGTTAAAGAAGTATTAGCTTCTATGACGCATCTTTGTTGATGCCTTAGGGCATCACATTAAATAAAATTTATCAATTTTTATTTGTTTGTTTATCATGTTGTCTTATTTTATTATTTCTATGTTTTGTTTATCCTAATTCCCGTATCATGTGTAAATTCTTAAAAGAGGAATAAAATTAAATTTAAAAGTAAGGTATATAGAAATGTGATAATCAAGAATGATGCGAGTATGAGAATATTAGAAAAATAAAATGGTAACAACAACAGAAAATAATAGTTTGTAGGAGATTATCTTATTCAATATGACTCAATCAAAACAAATGTATTAAGATGGGTCTAGATAGAGGAATTAACCAGAAGAATTTTATTGAAGATACAACTATCCAAAGTCAAAGATGGTGTTAAAACCTAGGGCAAAACCTTGAACTCAAAAGACAAAAAAAAATGTGCAAATAAAACCCTTTACTCATAATCTTATAGTCTCTTTTATATAGTTTTTTGTTTTCCTTCTAATTTTAAACTAAGATGTTAGATAATATTCTATTCAAAGGAATGCTAAAATTAAGACTATAACATTTAATACTAAAATAACTAACATTAAAACTAATAAATAACAATGACCTATTTTTCAGTGCTATTATTCAAAGCTTGAAACAACTTTCTAAAATATTAAGGTTGTCAGATTTCAAATTTTATGCCAATATTACCTATTAATTTGAATATCTTATGATGGTTTAATTGAGATTGTATCCGATATATAAGAATCATAACGTGCAAAGACTATATAACATTTCAGCTATATATGTTGTAGTTAAAAAAATATTAATATATTTTGATAATTTTTTATTTAAAAAAAAGGCGACTATCTAAAATATATATTATTTTTTTAAAACTTTGTAGGATAAAAGGTTTTTAAAAATATAATCATTCTGTATAACAGCCTATTTAAATAGTTTAAAATAAGGGCTAATTGATTCACAGTGTTTTCCCCTTGCCAGCCGAATTGTGTTGTACAGGGCGATCATCCCACTAGTATTTTTGTTGACTGATGAATTCCGTTTACTTGCTAATCTAAGTCAAAGGGGAATTCGAACCAATTAGGGAGCCAATTGATATCGATTAACGCATCCTCCAGTTTGGATCGGCCTAATTTTTGACCCTTTGTCAGTCCAAAGTATTTTCGTTAGTTTATTATATTATATTATATTATATTATATTATATTATATTATACACAATCATTCGTGCATACCCACAGTATATATATATATATTGTGCCTACCTCCATACAAGTTAAGAGAATAAGAGGCATGGCGCACATGCGGGGCCTACGAAGACTAAAGATGGGGACAAAAATGAAGGTATAAATATTTGTCGTTTTTTATTTTTTAATTGGCGCACAAAGTTATTTAGTTTCTATTTAAAGAATAAACATACTTATATTGTTCGATGAAAATATAGTTACTAGATTTTGTTATACTAGATTTCTGTTTTCAGATGGAGTCACTTTTTGTCCTATTCTTTTTACATTCATAGTTTTATTTAAATAGTAACAAAAATTACATCAAATATTGAAGTAATTTTATATCAATCTCATTGAATATTAACGAGATAAATTATTTTAAATAATAAATTCTGTTTTGAAAATTATTGATCATTTAAAATTTTCATGTTTCAAAATTCCAAATATTTAAAAGTTTCACTCTTTTTTATATAAAATTCATGTTATATTGTAAAATTAAAATTTAAAAAAATCCCAAATTTTGAATTACAATGTTTTTGTACATTTTAGGATTTGCATGAAATTTAAGTTTTGTTTTTCTTCTAAATTTCAAATATACTAAAATACCTAGGCCTTTTAGAAATATCTATTAAAAAAATAAGGCTTCACATAGGATTGTACATAATATTTGATATTTGATGATCTAGTTTGATAACCAAATTGATTTAATCCAAAAACTCTAATAACCGAACTGATAATATTTTTTTTTCCAAATCAAATAACGGACCTAGTTAATAAAAATTAAATAAATTGAATATCCGATCCAATAAATATAAATAATATTTTAAAAAAATTATATATATATATATATATATATATATATATATATATATAACTATACAAATTATTTATTTATTTTTATAATATTTTATTGTATATAATCATGTGCATGCGTGCGCTTGTGTGTAATATGAAAAGAGAGTGTTTATTGTAAGTAAATTTTATACTTTTTAATTATTATTCTTATTAAATATTTAAATATTATCCAAAATTTGAAATTACATATAATATAATGTAATTTAAAACTTAAATAAAATAACTAGATTGGATCAATTCAAATTAGATCAATTAACTAACATTTGATCAAATAATTTTTTATCCAATATTTTTCACTTGTGGCTTGTTTAACAATTTCGAATGTCCAGCAAATTATTTTTTATCAGATCCAAAATTTTTGGTGTTTTCTAGATATTTGATCTTTTAGATATTTGAAGTAGTTTACTATGATATTTGATTCGTAAACATCCTTAGTTTTACATAACCAATGACTTTGAAAATGATCACAAATTTAAGAAATTTCTATTCTTCTTATATATATTTAAAAAAAAAGCCTTGAATTTCTATAATATGGGTTTTTGGAAAATTTCTAGAATTTTAACTTCTATGTTTTGATTTTTATATTTTTGAGTATCTCATCATGTTTGTTGATATGTTTAGACTCAATTTGACATATAATATGTGTAACATCCCCAAATTTAGTACTTAAAATTTTTATTTTTCAGAAGCCTAATATCAAAATAAAGGATGTTACCATCACGCTTATCATAAGTCCATCTTCTTTACCTTAATTATGCCAAGCGCTAAGCTCAAAACAAGTTAGATAAAAAAAAAGTAGTGGAAAGAAGAAAAATTAGATAAAGGTTACGGATAAACATTCTTTGTACAATAATAATTTTCAAAATATAATAAAGAATATAAGAGTCCAAAGGAAAATCGACTATAATAAAATTTAGCATGTGATGATATGTAACTAGTTTTCTCTAACTCTTAGACCCAAAAGCATATTCCAAGAATATAATCTCCTTCCAAGGACCCCACTAGTCCTCACCATGTTTATATGCCTTGTACCGCTCCATGGCTTGCACATAATCATCTATAAATGTAGTATCATACATCTTCTCCATACAGAGTAAATCAAAATACACCACAAGATGTAGCATGCTCACATCACACATAATCATGCAAAGTTAGAAAACACGCAAAGTTAGAAAACATGCTTGAACCATAAAACCGTATGCGATAACAATAATATGATTATTATAAGATAACATATAAACCATTAGAGTTTCACCTGCAATCCCTATGCTTAAATTTGAACTTGTAGTTGCACATTGTCACCTCCATCCTTTGGTTGATTTCTTATTTAGCCTTAGCACTTAGTATCGGGTCGGTAGGAATAAATCGATCGGGTACTAAGTGTGGCGATAATGCCCCCGAATTTATAGTTTTATCTATTTGCTTCCGCTAAACATCTTTAAAATTAAACGAAATTTTTCAGTAGTAAATTTGGGGGTGTTACAAAGCCTGCCAATCTCCCACCCCTTGTTGCACACAACCACTGATCTCCTTACCCTCGCTTTGGCCTTCTTCACAGGAACTCAACTCCTCCCTTCGACACTTTCCACTGGTGCTCATCCCCCTTCATTAGCTCTTTTTTCCATCACTACCCCTTTTCCCCGGTGTTTCTCCTTTTGTCGCTTGGAGTTCCTCTATTATTGCACTATTTCAACATATTCAACCAGTTTAATTCCTAATCTTTTTTTGACTTTTAATATATATTAAATTTTGTTGTTGATTATGTTACATTAAAAAGCTTATATATGTGTTGTGTGTGTGTTTATGTAAGGGTTTTGAAGAGGTTGAGCAGAGAATAAGATTAGGTGAATCTTGATTTAGTTCTTTTCTTCGATAAGAGGTAACCATACCCTTCTAATAAGATGTGAAATCATGTGGCAGCACATAAAATTTGTTATGTTTTTTAGGGTATGAATTATGCATGATCAGTTTTAAAAGGATATATGTATGTGTTATAGGTTGAAGTTTTGAATTAGGTATGCAAGTTTTATTAATAGGTGTGAAACATGAAGGTATGATATTAAATGATTTGCATGTATTCGATGTGTTATATATGCATTTGTATTTTGCTGAATGATTAACATATGCATGTCTAGGGTTTCGTTAGGGTTTTGATCCTTTTGAGACTATGATTTAAATGCTATGATAAATATCTCATGATTATTATTACATGGTAGATAGGGTTGTTATAAATAGTATAAAAGCATGCACAACAATAATTATTAACCACACCTTCTAGAATTTGAGATATTTACCTACTATGTAAAATTCCCTATTGAATTCCATATCATGCTATATATTTATACGTATGTGCTGTATCAAATTTATGATGCATTGGCAATACATGATTAGGGTTTGTAGATATAACTCTCTAAATGCATGAAAAATGAAAATATAGCTATTCGCTAAATTATAAAGATTACTCTCGTGCTAAAATATTATGAATTAGTGTCTTTTAGACTTTTCATTAAAATTGCAGATCTCAAGTTTGGAAATGGTTGTAACACCTCCATTTTTACTACTAATTTTTTTTACAGAATCATTAATTATCAAAGATAATGGGTGTTACCGCCACACTCAGTGTTAAGGCTAAAACATTACTTTACTTAAATAACATGATTAAAAAAGTTAGAATACAGAGAATAATAGATAAATACGATGCTAGTTAAAAGCAACATCAGTAGTCTACCAAAATTCAAGAGAGAAATTATAGAAATACATGAAAGTCCAATTATAATTAGAGGCCAAATAAAAGAAGAGACACCAAATAATTTCTACACTCTCAAAGTCGACCAAAAACTCTCAACTAAACTTGGAAGCTAACCTGCAAAGTCCACTACCCATTGAATAGGTAGGGGTCCATGAAAATGAACCCTTCAGTACTAAGATATCGAGTAATCCTTTATACCAAACTAATATGATAAAATAGCACGAAACACATGCATGGCATACAACTAACATTGTATAAGACATATATATACACATACTAGGATTGAAAGACATCAATCATTTAGATAATCAAACTCCATCTAGGTCACATACTACTTATATTCATTCATCTAAAACAATTGAACTTATGAAATGAACAACTCAGAGATACTATCTGAAGTATGATTAGAAGAAAACCCTAACACAATGTCCATAAGGTGTCACGATAACACATGGTATAATCTTAAGACATGCATGAGATGATCAAGATACAATAATCATATTTGATAAATCATGATTACTGAAACCACATACTACTCATACTAGTTCATCGAGGACATAGTAAAACTTACCAAAATAACATACTAGAGATACTTTCTGAGGTATGATTAGATCAAATACAATATAACAACCGTAAGGAATCATGACAATACATGGTATAAACAATAAGACATACATGAGGTAATTTAAACACAATACTCATAAAAGATAACCAGTAGTCACCAAACTACATACTTTTCATGCGTGCTCATTTAGAATATAATAACACTTATCAACTAAGCATCCTAAGATGCTCTCTAAAGCAATCATTAAATCCCAACTTTACACTACAATTATAACCTTCACAACATTCACTACTACGGAAACAGGAATTAATAACGGCACATTAGTAACGGTGGTTCGAAAACCGTCGTCAAATCCGTGAAAATTAATGCGCGGGAATTTTTAATAACGGTTTTACGTAATAACCGTTATTAAAAGTGCAAGGTAAAATTTTGCACAGGAATTTTAATAACGGTTGACGTAAAACCGTTATTAAAAATTGATTTAATAACGGTTCAAACAAGAACCGTTGTTAAAATTTCCAATGTTTTAATAACAGTTCCTTTTAAAACCATTATTAAATCTTGTTTTGATAACGGTTCTTGTAAGAACCGTTATTAAATCATGTTTTAATAACGGTTCTTACAGGAACCGTTATTAATATCTCCTTTTATTTTGTTCTCTTTTGTTTCGTGTCAAAAATTTCACACTCTGCCGCTTCCCTCTCATACTCTCTTTCTATTGCGAACCCTTGCACCACCGCTCCGGCTCCTCTGAATTAAGGGAAATCGTCGCACCGCCATCTCTCCACCACCCCTCTGCCATTCTTGCGAACGTATCCAGCATTTGTACCTTTGTCGTTGCCGTTCTCAACTTGTACATCGTCGCTCCCTTTATGTATGTGTTGTTCTTCCTTCATTGCTTAATTTGTCTCTACTGATATGTATATATATATATATATATATATATAAATGCATGCATGTTGCACCAAAGAGGTTGTGTTTGATGTGTTGTTCGAAAATCTGTCGTTTGATGTGTTGGTGAAAAATTTTGCTGTGGCCTTTTTGATATATTGCGGCCGGCCGAGACCTTAATATATATATATATATATATATATATAAATGTGTTTATAATCTATTTTATAAAAATATGTATTATTATTTTAAGAGAATCCACAAGCCTAAAATATATATTATTATCTTAAGATATGTACGTTCTAAGTATAAAATTAAGGTGTATATATTTTTTTAGCACTCACATTATTATATATGCAGATGATCATGTGTATTTATATGCTTTTTTTAATATATATTTTGTAAGACGTGTATGTTTGTTTTTCCGTAAAATGTGTGTTTATATGTGTTCTATTATATGTATATATATTTATAATATATTCATATATAAGATGTGTATATATAATCTTAAATAATTGTGGTTAGGGTTAGCGTTAGCTATAGGTTTAGGATCATTATCTTATGAGGTTTAGTGTTATTTTTTATTATAATTTATTAGGGTTAATTATTGTTAGGGTTAGTGGGAGGGGGGGAGGTTAGGGTTTATTGTTTATTTTCTTAAATATAAACTAGGGCTATAAGGAAAAATCCTAAGGATAAGGGTATTGTGCATGGGGAAAAGTTGAGGAGGTTGGTTGGGCATCGGTGTTGTGATCGATAAAAATTAAATAGAGATGAATAATTGTGTATAATAATAATAATAATAATAATAATCATCATCATCATCATATATTATTTATTAGATTGTACTATATATATATATATATTATCTTATTAATATCTACTTGATTTTACTATGCGTAGCTTGAATGATTTGATGATAGTTTGATGTTTAGCCAGTTTGTTAAATATATAACTAAAGATTATGTCCTTATTTTAAATAGTTTGATGTTGTTAGGTTTACATAGTTGGTTATGATCTGGTAGAATATATTTATGATTTGTCTAGCTAGTTGAAGATCAGTTTATATATTCTGTAATTTAGATCCTTTTAATTTCGAGAACAACCTTGATGATAAGATTTAGTGGTTCTCATTTGTAGGTAGTGATCAGATGACATACCCTCCACTGTATTTTCATATGGCGCCACATAGAGATGTACAGACTCATGTGATATGGTTATATAATGAGCTATGTCATTTGTACGCGAGTGGCTCATCCTATCACCCCTTCCATTTCAGATCTTATCACCTTCTGTTGACCCTGCCTCAGATAGAGCCATGGGCATCGGCTACGTCTACATTTTTTTCAGTGGTTTGTCTACCACAGTGATGCACCACACCCGAGATTTATTGAGGGTGAGATGTTTGCTAGAGAGTATGATAGGATATCGAGAGAACTGATGGTCATCGATGACGAGTGGAGGTATCGTCATAGCTTGCCTCAGAGTATCCACCTCAGTTACCCTAGAGTATCCGTGAGTAGACTCTCATTTGATGATGTCAGGGATCAAATGATATATCGTGATGAGTGGACTTTTAGAGTTATAGTTTTTAGTCGGGCTCGACGAGGCTATCGAGGGATTTAGTTTTAGATATGAGTTTTTCGTTTTTTAGGTATTTGAGTTGTAGCAACATTTTGATTTATATAGTGCTGCTATTGCTTAAATCCTGTAGTATGCATATCTTTTGTAAATTGAACTATTAATTGTATAATATTTTGCTACGTTTGTATGTATGCATATATATATATATATATATATATATATATATATATATATATATATATAGATAATGAACTCTTTGTAAGTATGAGGAGTTTCATTGATCAGCATTAATATAATTTTGGAAACTTGTTAGCATGATTCGTATATATATATATATATATAGAGAGAGAGAGAGAGAGAGAGAGAATAGCATGATACTTTTGAGATTAATTCTTTCTAAGAAAGAGTGATTTGAAAATTATTATACTTATAATTCAATTGATTTTTAATAATTACTTTCATGTGGGATATATCTAGATTCAAATAATATGGATCGGAAATGGTTGTCTGCAAATCGTCTGTCTAGAGAATATAACGAAGGAGTGGAGTTTTTCATCAAGTTTGTAGTTGAACATGCTCGGGACAATAGTAGAATAGTCTGTCCTTGTTTGAAGTGTGCTTATATTCAGCATGTCAACGCTAATGATTTGAGAGATCATTTATTTGTGTATGGAATTGATACAAGCTACACTTGTTGGATATGGCATGGGGAAACAGAGTCTAAATATGAAAATGACGATGGTGGGAGGGATAGTAGTAGATCATCATTTGATAACTATGAGGGACATTCGTTAGAGGAGATGACTCAAAAGGTTGAGGAAAGTGTTCGGGATTGTCCAAAAATTTTTGAGAAGTTATTGAATGACTCGGAGAAACCTTTGTACGGTGATTGTAAGACGTTTACGCGATTATCCGCTACTTTAAGGTTGTACAACTTAAAGACATGTAACGGATGGAGTGATAAGAGTTTTACAGAATTATTGTCACTTGTGAAGAATATGCTTCCTGATGATAACGTTCTACCCGATCGTACGTATGAAGCGAAGAAGATTCTATCCTCTATGGGCATGAGTTATGAGAAGATACATGCATGCCCTAATGATTGTATTTTATATCGCAATGACAATGCATCTTTGGATAGTTGTCCTAATCCTGAATGCAAAGCACCACGATACAAGAAGAACAAGGTGCCCGCTAAGGTGTTATGGTATTTTCCTATAATACCAAGATTAAGGCGGATGTTTAATGATATTGAAGATGCCAAGAACCTAAGATGGCATGCTGATGACAAGATAGATGACAGGCTTCTTAGACATCCATCCGACTCTCCACAATGGATGACGATTGATGGGTTGTTTCCTGAATTTGGTAAAGAAGCAAGAAATGTGCGCCTTGCACTTTCTGCAGATGGAATGAATCCGCACAATCAAGGCAGCTACAGTTTATGGCCAGTGATTTTGGTTATATACAATTTACCTCCGTGGCTCTATATGAAACGCAAGTATATGATGTTGTCTTTACACATTTCCGGGCCAAACCAACCTGGGAATGATATTGATGTTTATTTGGCACCTTTGATTGATGATTTGAAGTTCTTATGGGACATGGGCGTTGAAGTATTTGATGCATATGGTCAAGAAAATTTCACTTTGAGAGCATTGTTATTCTGTACTATAAATGATTTTCGGCATATGGCAACTTGTCAGGTTATAGTGTGAAAGGCCATTATGCATGTCCGATATGTGAGGAGAATACTTCATTTGTTCAGCTAAGACATGGCCGAAAGACTGTGTTCCTTGGGCATCGTAGGTTTTTAACGAAGAATCATCATTATCGTAGGCAAAGAAAAGCGTTCAATGGATTCCGAGAAGAAGGGCAGGCACCAATCCGGTTGACGGGTCGACAAGTGTGGCTGAAGATGAAACATTTGAGTGTCAAGTTTGGGAAGAAGAATAAAGATAAGCCTCCATCAGTTGGGTGGAAGAAGATGTCAATATTCTTCAACCTTCCTTATTGGGAATCTTTCTACGTGAGACATACCCTTGATGTGATGCATATTGAGAAAAATATATGTGACAGTCTTGTTGGCACATTACTTAATGTTACACGCAAGACTAAAGATGGGATAAATGCTCGAATGGATATGGAAGAAATGGGTATTAGACAAGAACTGAAACCGCGAGACAACGGAAGAAGAACATATTTACCGCCGGCGTGTCATACTCTTTCCAGAAAAGAGAAAATTTCATTTTGTGAATTCTTGCACGGTGTCAAGGTTCCGGAAGGGTATTCTTCAAATGTCAGAAGGCTCGTGTCGATGAAAGAGTTGAAATTAATTAACATGAAGTCTCATGATTGTCATATCTTGATGCAGCACTTGTTGCCGATAGCTATACGTGGAATTTTGCCAAAACGTGTTCGAATTACTATCACGAGGCTTTGTTGGTTTTTTAAAGCCGTATGCTCTAAAGTTATTCATCCTGATAGTTTGGACGCCTTGCAAAAAGGGATTGTCATTATTTTGTGCCAACTTGAAATGTATTTTCCACCGTCATTCTTTGACATTATGGTACATCTAACTGTTCATTTAGTTTATGAGATAAAGATGTTAGGATCTGTTTATGGGCATTGGATGTACCCCTTTGAACGGTTTATGAAGTTGATAAAAGGTTATGTGAAGAATCGATATCAACCAAAAGGATGTATTGTTGAGAGTTACCTGGTGGAAGAGGCAATTGAGTTTTGCACGAAGTACTTGTCAAATGCGGAAGCTCTTGGTATTCCTAAGTCTCGACATGCGGGCAAATTTGAAGGACATGGTATTAGAGGCAGACAGCTTGGGCGTGTAGACCCTAACATGTTCCGTGCAGCACATCTATATGTATTACACAATAGTGATGATGTTCAGCCATACGTTGAAGAGCATATGACTTCTTTACGGATTGAAAATCCATCCAAGACTGAGAAATGGATTATCGATAAACATAATCTTTCCTTTATTGATTGGATAAGAGATCGCATCATTCCACTCATCGGTCATTCCCCAACTTTAATTTCCGAAACCCTACACTGGTTGTCTCAGAAACCTCGTTATGAAGTTTTTCAATATACCAGTTATGTGATCAACGGTTGCACTTTTTATACAAAAGAACAAGATGGGAAGAGTACAATGCAGAACAGTGGGGTGACTTTAGTGGCTGAGGCAATGCATGTTGCTAGTGCGAAAGACAAGAATCCAACTTATGCAGATATGAATTATTATGGTGTGATTGAACATATATAGGAGTTAGATTACACTGTATTTAAAATCCCTGTATTCGGCTGCAGATGGGTTGATAACAGCAGTGGGGCTAGATATGAAGATGGATTCACATTAGTAGATCTTAATAGGGCAGGGCATAAACAAGACTCATTCATCTTAGCATCACAAGCGACACAAGTATTCTATGTCACTGACCCTACTAATAATGGATGGTCTGTAGTACTATCTACGAAAAAAAGAAATGCCAATGAATGTGATGATGAAAATGATGCCAATTGGAATAACGAGTGTGTCTCAGCTGTGCAAGCAACTCAATTATTGAACGATGATAACAATACAATTAATGAGGAGGAAATATATGTTAGGGATGATCATCGTGAAGTAATATATGTATCAGATCCTAAATCTAATCCAAAAACAAGGGGGAAAAAGAAGGAAAAGAAGGAAAAGAAGGCAATGAGGGTAATAATATTGTAACATATAATATCTATGTTGGTTTTTTTCAACTCAATTATGCTCAATACATAACATTCTAACATAATTTATTTATTGATTTCTTTAAGAGATATGGTCAATAAGAATATTGATAGGGACAGCAGTGATGAAGAAGGGAAAAGAGGGCCGACAATTATGAGAATCATCACAGATATGAGGAATAAAGGAGAACTAGTCGAGTTGGGATGGAATACTTACAATCTTCCCATTGGCCCTTATGCAGACATGTTTTTGACTTACATTTCACTTGTGACACGTAACCGTGTTCCTATCTCCTATAATAATTGGAAGTAGGTTCCAACGGGTCATAAGGAGCATATTTGGCAGGAAATCACGGTAAATATACAATTTTATGTAATCATTTATGTATGTAAAATTTTATTAATTTTAATACATTAATATCGGTATACATTTGTATGTCTTACAATACAGAGAGTATTTAATGTGCCAGAGAGTAGGAAGAAATGGCTTCTTAGACATTGTGGGAAGCGTCTAAGAACATTTAGGTCATTTTTAGCTCATAGGAAAATGTACAGAAAGAGTGATGGTTCTCTACGGTAGAATCCACCCAAACGATACGGTTTCATCGATCAAGAAAGTTGGAACCAATTTATTGCATATCGTCTTACGGGTGATTTTAAGGTATTTGTTAGATAACAATTAAATTTTTTTTATCGATCCTAGTATTGTGCATAATATTGAAATAAACTATGTCACTATGTTTTGGCTGGTAACATGGGAAAAAAGTGCCAAAAATAAAGAGATTACGAAGCAGAATAAATACCGGCATAATATGGCTCGCAAAGGTTATGCAGGCCTTGAAGAGGAGTTGGTATGTATTTTGTGATTTATCTATTTACAACGTACTGACGAATTTTATAATATTGGTACATTATAAGAATATTTTTTGATTTATAGCTCATAGCCCAAGACTTAGACCCATGTACCTCGTCCATTAATATTGGTACATTATGGAAGAAGGCTAGAGAAACAAAAGATGGATATATTAATAAAGATGTAGATGTTGCAGCGAAAAAAATTGTAAGTTTCTAGATATTTGGAACCCTGCTTACTTTTCTTTTAGAAAACTATTATATTATGCTTATTCATGCAAGCTAATTTTACATATATTATATACATTACAGGACAAACTTCAAGCGTCAGATGGTGAGGAGGGGGTAAACTAATATAACATTGTATCACAGGCTATAGGAATTGTAGAACACCCTGGAAGACACACGGGTCTTGGATTAGGTGTTACGAAAATGAGCGTACGTGGTCGATCTCGTGGTTCTCGTAACACTGATGAGCAAGTCGCCATCCTTACACAGAAATTGAACGTGGAATTTGAACGGATGGCAACAATGGAGCAAGAGTTGTCATTTATTAAATCTCAAGGGTATAAGCCATCCGATTTAGTCGACCATGATCAGCTTCACATACCTAATGTATATAGTGTCAGAGACAGTTGTGAAGTTGATACACGTCTTTGTTCTCTTTCCGAGGTAAGCATTACATAACTTTGAATTGTTATTAAATGTATTCGGTGTCATAAATAGTTAATAATGTGTAATATTTTCGTTTAGGGTTTGCATAAATGTGACTTGTTAGCGAATGATCTTTCAACTCTTTTGGCGAAAGGAAGGGTCCGCATCAGTCACAGTACCCAAACGCAAACTGTCCACGGGTACAACTTAGCCCTACTTACAAGGCCGGTGAGTATTGACACTCCAATCATTGGTAGTGCGCCCTTGCCTTGTTATAAAGAGGGCGATGAGGCAGCCACAGTGCTAGAAGCTCATGGAAGCTTCGTGCCTTGGCCTGTGGATCAGATACGTCTCACTACTGAAGAGGTATATATTGACATTCAATATCTTCATTAGACCTAGTTTAGTAGTTACATTGTTTATACCTTTTTCATATATATATGCTCAATACATATTTTGTTTATTATTATTATTTAAGGAATCAAAGAAGAAGACTGCTCCTGCTAGTAAAACTAAGAGAGGTACTAGTAGAACGAGCAACACAAAAGAGGGCGCTGCAAAAAAAAGAGAGCTAAATCTGAAAAATCAGTTGCCCCACAAAAGATTCGTTCTTCGGAAATACTCCAACCTCCACCAGCATTAGCTTTATTGTATTTCTATGCCCAAAACTACCTCGGGAATAATTATATTTCCATTGATTGTCGTCCTGAGTATGTTGGAATGGACGATGCTACTTACATGGTATCGACAGTTGACATAAGCGACATTTATAATCAGGAATGGATGTCAACCACAAGTGTTGCCGTTTATGTCACGTAAGCATTATTTCATATTTCAGATTTTAGTACTCTTGGAGACATAGAATTTTTACGACCTCTTAAGCTTATATGAGTTATTAGTTATTAACAAATATCCATTATTATTGTCGTCCATATATAGGTTGGTAGCTAGTCGCGCTGCGTTGGAGGGAATGCTTTCCTCTATTGTTTTTGTGTGCCCATACTACATAGCTGACAGTAGTACAATAACAGAGGGTAGGCACATAAACTATTTAGCGGATCGCATTTTGATTGAGGGATACAACAAGCTCTATCTCATTCCTCACCTCGCAACTGAACATTGGGTTTTGTACGCCGTCCGACCTGATCTTAATAAAGTTTATGTGTTTGATTCCCTTCGAACCTATGACGTGCCTTTTGAGGTCGCTTGTCGTGGTGGGAAGGAATTTATAGACATGTTAGTATATTTTTCACTTCTTACTTCATTAGCTTATTTATACATATATATATATATATTATATATATATATATAATAATATTCTATTTTCATTATTTGAGGTATATATACTTACAATATTATGTATCCAACTCTATTTATTAGGGCACTACGGACGGCATATCAAAGGAGAGGTGGGAATGGTGTCCCAGACCCAAAGAATCTTCAATATGAGTCTATCATGGTAAGTAGGAAGACAACTATTTTGTATTTTGTTTTAATTCAAATTAATATATAATAGTTAGAGAGCTAATTGAATTCATTTGACAATGTCCACAACAGCAAAACGGCGATGATTGTGGATACTATGTATGTAGAACAATGGATCTTATAGTCAAGAATAGATCGGTCAACATAGATCCAAGCCATGTATGTTTGCTTTTCCATATTTTTCTATTAATGAATCATGACATATATATTTTTGACCTAATGTCTAACTGTATATTAATTGAAACATGTGTGTTGTAGTTTTTCACCGATGACTATGCACGAGGCTAGCAATATAATATTGATGAAATTGATGAAGTTAGAGACCAATGGGCCAAGCACGTGCACTCATTCATTCGGTATTAGGTAGCGATCTATATATTCTACATGCATTTTTAGGTTTGTATTTTGTCTACATCTTTCGGTCTTCCAACCTAGATTTGTGAACTCTTTACTTTGGGGTGTAGAGCTACCAAGTTGTGGTATGCCCACTAATTTTTATTCCTAAGTATAGTTGGTGTATTGAGACATGCATACTAATTATAGATTGATTGAAATTATGGTGTGATACCCTGCTGGTATGAATTGATGTTGTTTTACATTGCAAATTTAATAATTGTTTGAACATACAATTGTGTATGTGGGCAGGAACAAAACAGAAAAATGCTATAAAAAAAAACATACACTTTTTAATAACGGTTCTATTAAAACCGTTTTTAAAACCATGTTTTAATAACGGTTTTGTTTACGAACCGTTATTAAAACATGGTTTTCAACAACGGTTTTTTCTGATGAACCGTTATGAAAACCTTATTTTTAACAACAGTTTCTCATAGAACCGTTATTAAAAGCTCATTTTTAACAACGATTTTTTAAGTAAAAACCATTATTAAATATGAAGTTTACGCACATATTCGCGGGTTTTTGTGTATTTTTAATGACGGTTATGAACCATTATTAAAGATATAATAACGGGCGATTCAATAACGGTTGAAAACCGTTATTAAAACTCGAAAATAACCGTTATTAAAAGCTGTTTCCGTGGTAGTGATTATTCATGTCTCAGCATCAATCCCAAACCGGATATATAACATTATAGGTATATTCATAGGTATAATATAATAAGATCCATAATGTCACAGGTATACTTACAGGTATAATATAATAAAATCTATAATATCACAGGTATAACATAATAAAATCCATAACATCACAAGTATACTTATAGGTATAGTATGATAAGATCCATGATATCACAGGCATACTTACAGGTATAGTATGATAAAATCCATGACATCATAGGTGTCCTTACAGGTACGGTATAATAAAATTCATACCATCATAAGTGTACTTAAAGGTATAGCATAATAAAATCTATAACATCACAAGTATGCTCACAGACATAATACTAACATAGGTAGGCACGAAGGCTACTTCCCAAACCACAGGTAGGCACGAAGGCTACTCCCCAAACCATAGGTAGGCACAAAGGCTGCTATTAAAACTACAGGTAAGCACGAAGGCTACTACCAAACCACATGTAGACACAAAGGATGCTACTAAAACTATAGGTAAGAATGAAGGCTACTACCTAAAACCATAGATAGGCACAAAGGCTACTACCAAGCCAATCCAATATTCAATATCCAATATCCAATAATAGTTATTACAAGCAAATCAAATCATTTTTATTTTTATTTACTAGAGGGGATATATTAATAATAATCTGGAGACATAAAAGTATACCGGTCATACTCGTGTATATGTATCACAGTACCCTCCCAACCATCCAACCCATAGGCATAACAACACTCTGGTCATACTGATGCACGAGGCATATAATACCCTCCTCACCTCAGAAATCTAATCCTTAAGACTCTATAGAGCCCGTAGGTCATTTATAGATAGGGCTGTAAATGAGCCAAGCTGAGCCGAATACCCCTAGACTTGGGCTCATCTCTTTTAACTAAACGAGCCTAAAATTATGTTTGGGCTTGGCTCGTTTAACTAAACGAACAAGCTGAACCAAGCTTTTACGAGTCGAGCTTAGTTCATGAGGCAAAGCCAAAAAATGAACTGACCCAAGCTTTTTTGAGCTCGGGCTCGGCTCGTTTAATAAATGAGCCTAAAAGTAGGGCTCAGTTGAGCTTTTAACAAGCCAAGCTAAGCCGAATACCGAACTGGCTTGACTCATTTACAACCCTACCTATAGAGTAGACTAGGGCCTTACTAGGGCACAATCAGCACACCAAAAACCTAAATACATAGAGGACTCCTACCTCGTCTTTAGGGTAGCTACCCCTAAAGAGAAACCATTCCCAAACTCAAGGTCTTCCACTTTACGTATTAGTATTTTATAAGGTGATCACAGATATTGCATATTGCACAATTATTCTCATACTCATCCATTTTTCCTTTATTTCCAATTATCTGAGTCGACCCTAACGTCAAAAGTCCAAAACAAGGTTAAGGTTAACACTAAGGTCAACCTACTAAAAGTCTAAGGCCGTCCTATGTCCAATTATTCACATTTGGGCACATTAGGTCAAAATAACCAAAATGCCCCTAATACCAATAATTATCAGATTATCATCGATTTAAATATTAAATCTATTTTATTTATTAATTTATCGTGAAAAGAATAACATGAAATAATTTAATTATTTATTATGTAATTTAAATTATCAGCTATATCAATATATCATTTTGTCCTTACACATATTTTTGCATACAAAACCCTATCATACACTTTTAAAACATCCAAAACACATAATCACATAATTAACAACATATATTAGATACGATTTTCATGATAAATATCGTGATACACTAAAAATGACTAAATTACCCCTAGGGCACACATCGATAGTTATTATTCCACAATTATATCTAAGCATGCTTAACCTATTATTTTATACATAAATAGCATACACAATGTTTTTCCGTCATTAGAATTATTTTAATCATACATTGGTAACTGAAATATTTTACATTAGATAACACGCTCGTTTCACTAGTTTTCATTATAATAGTAATTAATATATAATTATATCATAACAAATCATGCTTAACATATTTTCGTACACCAAAAATTCTAATGTACTTTCACATAATATTTATCATTTTAGTAGGGTATAATGGTTATATGAATT
The DNA here is from genome assembly GCA_030549775.1 of Tamarix chinensis. Taxonomy (NCBI): domain Eukaryota; kingdom Viridiplantae; phylum Streptophyta; class Magnoliopsida; order Caryophyllales; family Tamaricaceae; genus Tamarix; species Tamarix chinensis. The sequence continues at coordinate 84,594,955 of CM060178.1, forward strand.
TCAGTAAAAATATAAAAATAGCGATATCTACTAAGTATTATTAGATCCCACTAATCAACTTTCGTACCTAAAAATAATAGCAAAATTACCGAATTAATATCTATCTGATAAAATAATAATTATAATATAAAAATATTATTATTTTTAAATTACCAAAATACATTTACATTTAATATGAGTACCAAAATTTATTAACACCCCACACATAACTCACGTCACACAGCACAGCAGCGTGAGCCATGTGCACAGAGGACTGGTCGAGCTTAGTGATGGTGGTCAATGGTGGAGGGTGGTGATGGGATAGTAGTAGAAGGCTACGGGAAAGGTGGCAGGAAGGGTGGTAGTGGCTAGGTGGTGGAGGCTGCTGGAGCTACAGTGGAGGGTGGCTGGTTGGATGCATGCGTGAGAAGGGAAGAAGGGAGAAGAGGAAGAACGTATTGGTTCGGTGGTGGAGCTACATGATGGTTGTGGTTGGTTAGTTTGGTGGTGGTGTAGTGTCTACAGAGGTGGCTGTGAAGTGCCACGGTGGAGGGTTGGAGCTACGGGGAAAGGTGGAAGAAAGAGAGGAGAAAAGATAGGGTTGGTGATGTGGGCTTAGTGTGAGCCGAAGGGAACCAGGGCAGGGGAGAGGTGATGCCAAAGGGGGAAGGTGGCGGTGCTGCTGGACAGGGAGGGAGATGGCTTGGTCGGGAGTGTAGAGGGAGAAGGAAAGGGCTATGGTTGCTGGGTGATGGTCGGTGGCTGTGATGGGAGGGGGAGTTAGTTGAAGAAAATGTAGAGGGTAGGAGGGTGAGAAGGGTAGGTGTTCGGGGTTGCGAGGGTGTGTGTGAGGTTGGGGCTAGGAAGATCGAACAAAACAGAGAGAGGAAAGGGGTTGGGTGCACGACAAAGGGCTGTTTGGTTGGTGAGGGAGGCTGGTCGGGGTTGGGAAAACCAAGCAAAACAGAGGGAGGGAGTAGGGTAGTAGAGGGCTGTTTGGTTGGAGGGTATGCGTGTGTGTGTATGCATATAAAACAGAGGGGGGGCTGGGTTTGGCTCGGGCAAGGGTGCACGACTGACAGAAAAACCAACATGGCCGAGAGAGAGAGAGGGAGTTGTTTGTTTGAGGGGGGTGGCGTGCGTGCATACATATAAAAATGTAGAGGGTGCGGTGAAGAGGTGAAGGGTTGAGTGAGGTAAGGAAACGAGGGAGACGGGGAGAGTGATTGGGGGAGGAAATTGGGGCAAGAAAATGGGTAAGATTAGAGGATAAAATGGTAGAGTAAAAATATTTTTATTTTTATTTTAGGTTTAGTTTGGATAGATTAGGATATCGGGTAAAAAAATAATTCGGAAAAGATAATCGGGATTGGGATATGTTTAATAGAATAAAAAAAGATAAAATAATCAAGAATAAATTTTTAGGGATTTAATTTGGGTTACGGGTTAACGGTTATTAGTAAAATAATTTAGGATAATATTTACGGGTATAAACTAGGATGAAAATTAATAGTCCAATTTCTATCAAATTTTTAACCCGATTAAATTTATATCTAACCATCGTAATAATACAAATAATAATAACATGTTTAATACTAAACCTCATAAAATAATAATTATAACTAATCACACATAATTATTAATTTAAAATTAAGGTATCTAAAAATAGGGTATCATAATGGTTGCTCTCTAGGGGTACCTATCCTGAAGATGAGGTGATAATCTTCATTTTTTTGGTTCACTGGTATGCTGTGGTGCCATAATATGACTCTAGTATACTCTATAGGTGACCTATGAAACTTATAGGGGGAATCGATGTTTAAGGATTGGGTGTCCTATGCACGGAGAGTAATGTTTTGCCTTCTCCAACAATATGACTAGAGTGTCATTATGCCTTTGGGTTGGATGGTTAGGAGGGCACCGTGTTGCCTTGTGCATTGGTATAAGCAATGCAATTTTATGTTTCTGAGTTATTATTATATCCCCCTCGAGTAATTAAAACTAAAAATAATTATTGTATGAGAATATTAATAGGTTGTTCTAAATTATTATTTTGGCAGTTTCCCTTGTGCGCCACGTGTTTTGGTATGTGGTTTGATAGTTGCCTTAGTGCCCCACCTAAGTATATGGAATTGATTTGGATGAGTTGATCTGGTAGTTGCTTTAGTATCCTACTATAGAATCAGAATTGAAATGAATTGTTGTTTCGATAGTTACCTTAGTGCCGTACCTTGGTATTTGCTTTTCTTTTGACTATATCGGTTGTAGCCATTTTATGATCGCATGATTTTATTGATGTATCTATGCTATGTTTCTACATATATGCCCCATGTGGTCTTATATATTAGTGTTGTGTAATGGCTTACTTAGTACCATAGTATTGACGGATTCCATTTGTGGCCCCCTACTTATTCAATGGCTAGTGTTTACCTTGCAGAAATATTATGAGGGTTTGGCTTGATGGTTTCTAGTAGAGGGTTGAGATTTAGGACTATATAATACTTTTTCTAGTATCTTTTAATTCAGATATTCCTTGGACTTTTAATTTCCTTGCAATTTCTCCTTTTATTATATTATAATTGATTTGCCCGATTCTTTTGCATTTATCAAGACAATGTAATTTGTAATGAAATCTCTATTTTTTTGCGTTGTAAATATTATTTATGCACAATAATGTTTTAGCCTTAGCACTCTATATAAGTATAGTAGAGGATGCAAGACTTATATTGATTGTAGTAATAATACTCATTATTTTCTATAATTAATGCTTATGCAATATAAGCTTATTAAGTAGTAAATTCTAAGGTGTTACAGATATGTTGTAAGATATGTGAGATTATTTCTCTCTAGATTGAGTAAATTCAAGACATTTGTTGAGCAAGAGAAATTAGAGTCCAACAAAATATTGTGTATGGACATTGAAAATAGTTGGAATTCTATGTATATTATGTTGGATGCTGCTTTCAAGTTTAATAAAGCATTTACTTTGGACTAATCTACCATAGTTAATACTTTTGGAATTTATTTTTATTCAATTCAATCAAGTTAAAATATCCAAATTGCTATTTATTTCAAATATTCAGATAAATTTATGTTAGTTTTAGATATTTAGATATAGGATATTGGAGATTTGAATCTAAAGCATTAAATTTTAGGATATCCAGTCAAATACAATAAGTTTTTATTGAAATATATATATATATATTGGTTAATCAGATATACTAGACATATATATGATATCCATATCTGATTTTTCAGACATTTGAAGTTTCTGATATCTTATACTAATAGATATGGATTATCCAATAAGTGAATTATGTATGTGCATATCATCAACACCCAAATGCACGTATATTACCATAAATGGGATCTTCTCCCAAAAAAAAAAGGTCGTAAGGTGTCTTTCCCCCGTACATAGTAGTCGGGCTATTAGCCTAGTTTGGAGAAGCTCAATAATAATAATAATTAGCCTACTATTATTATTATTAGTAGTAGTATTAGTATTATTATTTCCTTCTTTATTTTTCGTAGGCCATGCATGCATGTGCACCTAAACTCTTAACTAGTTTAAAAGTAGGTACACTTTCTATATACATACTGTAGGTACGCAGGAAGGATCGTGTATAAAATAATATGAGAAACTAACGAAAGTACTTTGAATAGACAAAGAGTCAAAAATTAGGCGGATCCAAATTGGAGGATTCGTTAATCGATACCAATTGGCTCGCTTATTGGTTCGAGTTCTCCTTTGACTTAGGTTAATAAATAAAAGATTAGGCCGATCCAAACCGCAGGATTTGTTAATCGATACCAATTGGCTGGCTAATTGGTTCGAAGTCTTCTTTGACTTCGATTAATAAGTAAATGTAATTCATTAGTCAACAAAAATACTGGTGGAAAACAATTAAAAGAAAGCTTCAGTGCATCTCACCGGCCTCAATCCACTGACTCTCTATGCGGCGATCACGAGCAGTGTGCTACGTAGAAATGCCTATATATAAGGATGACAACCTAACGCTTTAGGATCAACTCATAAGCGCTCATCTAATTAAAGTTTCTTTTGAGTAGCCGAAAGGGAAAAAACATTCACAACTCCTATTGTTGTCCCAAAATGAAAATGCCTAGGACTAATATGATTGGTGTTGCATTGTTGGTTACGTTGCTTTTGCAGCTATCCACGGCAGCTAGAACTCCAGCCGGATATGCTTCAGCTGGTGGTGGTGGAGGTGGCGGTGGCGCGGGCTCATCGGGTTCTAGCTCAGGTTATGGCTCAGGTTCAGGAAGTGGTTCCGGATATGGAAATGCGCAAGTGGGCTACGATACTAACGTTGGAGGTGGTGGAGGTGGCGGAGGTGGCGGTGGAGGGTCAAGTTCAGGCTCTGGCTATGGGTCTGGATCCGGCTCAGGAAGTGGTTCTGGATATGGAAGTACTCAAGGGCATTATGGAGGCTATGGTGCCAATGCAGGAGGTGGAGGAGGAGGGGGAGAGTGGTGGTGGGTCTAGTTCGGGTTCTGGCTATGGCTCAGGCTATGGTTCAGGAAGTGGATCTGGGTATGAAAATGTCGAAGGAGGCTATGGTGCCACTGCTGGAGGTGGTGGTGGAGGCGGTGGAGGTGGTGGTGGAAGCTCCAATGGTGGTTCAGGCTTTGGGTCAGGTTCAGGAAGCGGAAGCGGAAGCGGCAATGTTTATGGAGATAAAGCATAAAAAAATTATGCTACCAATGCTTGCAAGCCTTATTGATGGAATAATATTGTATATACCAAATTTTTTTACGATTTATGCGTTCATAAAGTATTTCATGTTTGACAAATGTGCATGCATATTCCCTAAGAGAATAAATTTATGTTAGAATAAGTTGGGGAAGCATTAGCTTCCGTAACACGATCTGATGTTGCTGCAAGGCATTGACTTAAATAAAATTTAACAATTTTTGTTTAATTGTTCGTCGGACTATTTTTATTTTATTCTCCCCTTTTTAGTTTCCACTACTTTTTAGTCTCAAAAGAGGACTACGGTTAAGCTTCAATAACAGGTAAGTGGAAATGTGGTACTTGTGAATGATGCGAGTTCGGAAATACCAGAAGAATATAAAGGGTAGAAATCGTGGACAGTGATATTTTGTGGGTGATTCCCTCAACCATTACGACTCAATCAAATCAATGGAGTACGGACAAGAAAGAAAAGAGATGCATCATAGCTGGATAGGATTTTAGAGATTTTATGAAGGAAAAAATAGCTGGTGGTCTATTTAGATCAAAATAATTAAAGTTATATAATCTATTTAGTGTTTAGTCCAGTTTTTTTGGTATTCTAATATACATGTACATATAGAGAATATTATCTGTACATTTATATATAATTAGGTGTACATATTAGTGTAACTAAATACTTTTGGACCATTTTAATTTTTAACTAATTAGTTTCACCTAAATATACTACAAAGAAATTTTTCCTTTCATCAAAGATACAATACAACTCTAAGATGTCGAAGATGCTGACAAAGCCTAGAGTGAACCTCTAAACTTAAAAGAGGATTTCTCAAAAATGTTGGCAGAATACTTTGTACATAAAGCTTATACTCTCTTTTATATAGCAACTTCTTTTCTAATTTAAGACTAAAATAATACTAACTAATATCATATTAAAAGTAATGCTGAAATTAAGACTAAGACATTTAATACTAAAATAACTGACATTGAAAGTAATAAATAACAATAACCTATTTTTAGGCTATTAGTCGAAGCACAACTTCCAAAAATATTGAAGTCTTCAAATTATAAATTATTAGCTAATATCACCCCTTAATATGTACTTCATTTGTCCCAAAAATATGTACTCTTAGAAATTTACACATCATTTTAGGTGATAATTAATATATTTCTAATATAAAAACTACACCCTTTATGAGGGGAAAATGGCAATGATGGCTTAAATTTGAAAGAGAAGAAGTGTGGGTAAAATTAGAAAATAGACAATTACTTTGTTTGTTTTCCTAACAAAAATTTCCACCTCAGAAATTTCCTTTTAGAAAAGGAGGTTGTATATCTCATAATCTTCTAATCGATGTTGCATTAGTAATGTTTGTGGTTAACGACTCACACTTCACCTGTCAATGTTGTCGTGGAAAAGATAGGGTAAGATATTTTTATAAGGTATACTTGTGTTCCTCTTAAAGGAAAGTATATGATAGTTCTTGGTAAGATATATATATATACCTATATACAAGCATAGTGTAAGGTCTTTGTGTTAATTAGTTGCTATAAATAAAATTTTCTCCCACAACAAATTAAAAAAATGTTATGTTTGAATTTGGTTTCATAATGGCTTACACAAGAATCAACAATCACTTTAAGTCAAGTAGGGTAAATCGCCTTTGTTTGCTTGAGTTTGGATTACATGTTTGGATTGGATGCCCATTCTCACATTTGTTAGGTTTCTCAGGATTAAAATCCTCTCCCTTCACTATTCTTTTTGGTTCTACTTTCATAGATCTAAAAACCATTTTTTGAGCAATCAAAATTTTGTACTTCTAATGCATCCTTCCTATCTTTCTATCTTTGATTTGATGTACTACATCGTCTTTTCAAAATGAGTTGTTTGTTCCACCCTTCTTAAGGGACTTATTTTTTTCTAGGTCCATTTAAGGGCCATTGAGAATTATTTCACTACATTTATAAAAGTCTAATTAGAAAATGTCATATCAACAACAAGAAGGGAAAGAAAACACTCACTTAGGTAAAACTCACACACACACACATGCATGCATGCACGTATGCACATGCACAATGTTGAGTTAAAATGAATACCTAACTTAAAATGATAAGTGATAACTAAGGATAACATTTAGATTAACACACACCAATTGCTAAGGTTTAAATGAGAATAACCCAAACTAAAACAAATAACCACACAACCATTAATTAACCCCAACCATAAACCCTAACTATAAACCCAACCCTCAAACTTCCAATGCTATCCCAAACCCCAAACCCTAAAGCATATACTCTTAAACCTCAAACCCTAGACCATAAACCTAACCTTGAATTCCAAACTATTAATCCTAAACCCTAGATACTATACCCCAAACCCTAAACATAAACCTCATACCCTAAACCTTAACACTTGACCTAAACCCTAAATAATAACCCTAAAACTCAAAATACGTACTGACCATGAACCCTACTCATTAAACAATAAACCATAAGCCCTACATACTAACCACTAAACTCTAAACCTTAACTACTAAACCCCACACCCTAACCAATAATCTTAAACCAATAATAGTAAACCTAAATGTTAAACCAAACACAAACCACATACCCTAAACCTCAACCTCAACTATAAACCTTTACCTAAACCCTATGCTCTAGCCATAAACCTAAACCTTAAATTATAACACTAAACTTTAAAGCCTAACCACAAAATCTAAAACCCTAAACAACAAACCTTAAACCTTGATCATTAAACCCTATATATCAACCTAAACATTAACTAGAAACTCAACTAGTAAAACCTAAACATTTAAACCTTAACAAACTAAATCCTTAAACGTAATACATGAACTAAATCCTAATGTAAACTCGAATTCATAAACCTCCAAAAACATAAACCATAGTACGAAATCATAAAAATCACAACTTATGATAATATTAAATAAAATAATTATTTTGATATTCTAACTTTAAAATATAAAGCAACAAAGAATAAATTTTCAAGAATAATGAATAGAACAAACTTCCAAGCCCACCCTATCAAAACCTAGTAGCTTTATAATTATTTTTTAATGTTTTCAACACACTATACTACATGTGATAAGCTTACTTAGTAACTTACACTAACCACATTAATCAAATAGATTTAAAAAAAATAGATAAAAGTTATATTTTGTAAATCAAACTAAACAAATATCAAAGACTAACCATTAAAAAATATAACACTTCTAGCTAACTTTTAATCCTTTAAGTCATTGAATGAGATAATTGATGTGTTGTGAGCATTTTTAACGTGTAAAAGACACTATCAAAGCCAATGATTAGAATGGAACTAAAAATTTCATTGCCACAAAAGGTTAACGATTTTTTTTTAATAAAAATGAATTTATATTTTTACTTCTTCGATAGAGAAAAAGGAAAAAAAATGGTAAGTGCTCACACCTTACATAAGAAAACAAATAACTCATGATATGGGGGACAAAGTTGTAGCACAAGCATGTAATTGAAGAAATCCAATCATATCTGAAAACTTATAGTGTTTCCAAATGACTTCCATAAATAAATGAAGATAAATATTTGAAAGGGTAACAATATTAAACCATAAAACTCAACATTTGTAGACATTAAACACGCTATGACAAACTAGTTGAATTGATTATCATACTCTAAAATTTAAATTGACTTTACAATACCAATAGAAAAAGAAAAATTACAATCATAAACAATAGCCATAACATATTAATACATGAAAAAAATTAAAAATAAAATAATCAAACATCAGAACCTTATATCGATGAATTTGACTACTTTTGGAGGTCATTTGAGGTATTTGTTCTCTATCTAGTAAGAATAAAAGCTTTCAATATTTAATGAAATTAACCTCTAGAAATTACAAAGAATAACTTCACTAGGTAGAAATATGAATTAATTGTAATATAGATCCTGCTCGCTGACTCCTACTGATCACGCTAAATAGATTCTCATTGGGCTATTCACAAAAGTCACACCAAATAGGGCCCACACGGTGATTTTTAATCTTTTTGTCAAGTGGGTCCCACCAAAAATTATGAGACGTACTCATCTATGATCAATAGATATTAACCCTCATGGAATACTCACCCAAGGGGCCTCAAGCAAACTCAACTAAGAAAAATTCGCACTTCACATAAAAGTTAGGTTAAGAATGGAGGGTTGAGCCCCATATAATGCCTTAATTTTTATTTATTTATTTAAATATTACTAAAATATTTAAATAAAGGTTCAACACATACATGTGGTAGTTATATATGCCACTTCCACATAAGTCAACTAAGCTAAAGTATTATTTAACTAATAAATATTACACAATTTAATTAAATAAATAATTACATTTAATCAAGCAATTTTTTTATTATAATCTACAATAACAATCCACTATTAGATTATAATATAACATCAAACATCAACAAATCATGTTTAAATTGATATTTCTCCCATTAACTATTGTAAGATAATACTATCCTTTTTTTTGAAATGCATCTGTTTCCTGTATGAAAAATAAAATTAATTTTTATCACAAAATCAAAATAATTGAGTATAAGTGAAGGAGACTACATCTATATAAGTATCCTTATACTTTAAACTTTCCATGGTGAATTTTTATTGGCTTTATTGGCCAATCAATGTGTAGATCTGCCTTGAAAGGTCAGTCATCTAGTGTAGACCAAGATAATAAAAAAACATACAACTTCCTTCAGGAAGAGTTGGTCATCATGTTTGTCTTCATTTCAACTATGAAAAACTTTTGGTTCTGTGAGTGATTTGTAAAATTTATCTTTAGAAAATTCTTACAGAAGCAACCCCTTCTCACTCTCATAAGTGATTTCCTAATTATTGTATCTTTAAATACTCAACTAGAAAGGATAAATTTATAGGGATCATTAAAACCATACCTTATCCTTTTATTTGTAGTGTTTTATAATAGGAATGGGTATATGGAAACAAGTTCCTTAGTGCAACGCTAGTCATCCAGAGTTCGGTATTCCTATTGAACTTAGATTTGGGATCTCCAGTCAGCTAGATTGGGTTACCACCATGGTGACTCTATATACCCATAGGCTTTAATCTCATTCCTCTTAATGAACTTTCAACTTTCTCTTTAGTTAATTCCTTGATAAGTGGATCCATAACATTATCCTTTGACTTTATATAGTCAACTGATATAATTCCATTATAAAGCAACTTCCTAGTAGTATTTTCTACGACAAATATGCCCTAGACTTCCCATTGCATATCTTAGTCCATGCCCTCCAAATTGTAGATTGGTTATCGCAATGGATATATATGGGTGAAATAGGTTTTTCCCAACATGGGATTTCTTCTAGGAAGTCTCTAAGCCATTTGACTTCTTCCCTCACTTTATCTAAAACAATGAATTCATACTTAATCGTCGACCTTATGATACTTGATTGACTATAATTATCAAAGCCTATAAATAGTCCTCCATATAAAATGAAATGGTATTCAACTTTCTCTCTAGTCAATGCCTTTGGTCTAAATTTTGGGCCATAGCTTGTGCTATTCCTAATCCAAACCAAAATTAAAGTCTCATAATGCCTTAATTTTTTATTTATTTAAATATTACTAAAATATTTAAATAAAGGTTTTTCACTTATATGTGATAGTTGTACACGTCGCTTACACTTATGTCAACTTAGTCAAATTATTATTTAAAAAATAAATAATATAAAATAAAATTAAATAAGTAATTAAATTTAATCAAACCAAAAAACTTTTATTTAAAATATTCTATAATAACAATTTTGTTAGATGTTTTACGATGCACCCAAATCTACCTTATGTCATGCCCTTTGACGTGTATTTATTCCTTCAATCAATAATATAATACAAATAATTTCTCACTATACATATTTGTATACATACGGGGTGATTGTTTGAAGTGATGAAGGAGTATTTCTGGGTAAAAACATTGGCAACTATGATGATATGAATACCTAATGCGTATGAATCTGATCATTTGCATAAGATGAGTGTCAATAAGGTTGAATTGCAACATAAGCATGCGCATGAATGAGGTTATGTAATTTATCTATATATGTAGACAATAGGCGTGTCTTTGCTACTTAATTTACGTAAAATGTTGTACGCTAAAGCTATGAGGACTAAATTATTTTCCTACTATACCGTGCTTTACCTTATGTGGTGGATTTCATTTTATTAAAAAAGTTCATAATTTATGTCATGGATTGATGGAATCTGATGCCAAGAGATAGATATTGGGCCTTAATGCCACTAGGAACATATTAGGTTTTGATGCCTCTTATGGTCTATCTCTTGATCCCTTATAGATTAGGTGTGTGGTCAATAATGGGTCTTGATAAATGAAATGGATTATGTATGAAAGAAGTGATTGTGTGTCATAGCTTGTTACCTTGTGTAAACATTTTTTTAAGTGGGTAGTTAACCTTGTTATGTTATATTGAGTAGTGTAGTAGTCGGGGTAGGGGTACGGTGGACGTCTATTCTATGTTAGGTACAAAGATAACACCTCGTTTTTTCTAGGTGTTTTCTCAGCTTCCACAATATTTTAAACGATTTTTTTAGTAGTAAAAAATGGAGATGTTATAGATGTTCTCAGTTATATGGTAGTTTTGGCCTATGTTGCTCTTCCTACATTCCATTATCTTATACTTGCATCCACATAGATCATTTTGTGTTTCCATCCTATGCCTTGCCTTATGATTTATGATCATATGCTCTTATGTTTTGAGTGCATGTTTGCTTATATGTAACATGATATATCTTTATGATATATTGCATTAGTCAATATAAAAGTATTACACCTATCATTTCATTTTCGCTTACTCATTTGTTGAGCATATGATTCTCATATTCATCTGTGTGTTGCAAGTCTTGATGTTAGCCTTGCTATCATGTGTAACACCCCCAAAATTCACTACTAAAAAATTTTATTTAATAAAAAGGTTTAATGGAAGCGAAATAATAAAACTGTGAATTCTGGAGATATTACCGCCACACTTAGTACCAAACCAGTTCACTCCTACTATTCTAGTACTAAGTGCTAAGGCTAAAAAGGATTATTGTCAAACTTAAGTCAATACTTAAACCGAGAGTTCCTATAAAGAACTAGAAAGATCATAACATGGGAATTAGAGTACGCGTAAAAAGTTTACAATCCAAAGGAGTACAAACAATTATAAGATAGAAATCAGAGTGCGTAAAAAAGAGTCATAATCCAAAGTACATAGTCAAAGTTCCTTGAAAGGAATAAGGTCTACAAAATGATAAAAGTTTAGTTCTGGAAAATCCAATACAAAAAGGAATAATATAAAGAAATAGAAGAACATAAGGAGGAAATCCGGCCACACCACTCTCAATCTCCAAGCCACGTCCATGCTCAACTCTCAACCCCACCCGATGCCTCACAAGCATTGAAAGCATCAACAACAGAATCACCGACTTGCACAAAGTTAAAGGGGCCTTCTACTCGTGGGAATGAGCAACACCCAAAAAAATGGTGGTTATTATGTTACGTACTGAGTAAGGTAACCATGCACTAAGGCCAATACACAAATGCACATAATCCAAGCATGATAATACAACATCATCTAATCACTTCAGATAAATAAAGGCCAAGTTATAGTCCGGATAAATTAATTAATTAATCTCTGATTGGTATTCATTTCACACCATGCTTTTTATTAATTCATGCGAGTACGGAAACCCCCACTATTATAGCCAATGAACCGCAAACATATAGTGCATGAATCTCATGACCACTATTATGGCCGGTGGATCGGTCTCTAGGGAAAATGCTGCTGGCCACTATTATTCTCCGGTGGACCAGTCTAGCCCCGACTCTCATGGTGTTTCACTATACGTACTTAGTGTCTTTCCCATGTCTTAGCACAATTATGTTCAGTTTGCTAAGCACGGAATCCCCCACTATTATAGCTGGTGGACTGGAAACATATAGGGCATAATGCGCCTGATCACTATTATTCGCCGGTGGACTGGTCTCCAGGGCACTCCGTCTCTTGACCACTATTATTCGCAGGCGGATCAGTCTAGGTCTGGCTTAATATTCTTCCACTTTACATGATTAATGTTTTACCGTATCTTATTCAACAAGTTTCACCCTAGACATGCATGTCATACTCCATCTACACTTATCCTCCCAAGAGGGCCCGTCCCATATTTTGAGACTCTACCCCTCCTAACACACCCCATCATTATTTCCTTCTTTCCCTAACTTATACTAGAGGCCCAAATCCTAAGTGTGTGGGTCAAGGCCCACTACCTTACACCTCCAAGCCCACTCACTATCTGTAATAACCCATTTTTAACTAGTTATAATTATGTGTAATTAATAACATAAATTATTGTAGAATATTTTATAGCCTCAAGATTTTTTTGGGTGATTCGGTAGTAATTGTGATTTTACGGCTAGGTGTACTTTGTTTATTAAATATTATTTATATATGTGAACTTTTATGTTAAAACTTGTAAAATAATCTTATAAAATTTTATTTAGGTCCTAAATGTGTTTAAATGTAAATCTAGAAATTTTGGTTTAATTTTATTTGTGTTTGTTATCCCTTTTGAATTTTATATGCAAAATATATAATTACGGTATGCTAGCTAAATATCATATAAAATTTGTTTTAAAAATTATGAAAAATTATATTTAGGTTTTAAATGATTAAATAAGATGATCGAGAAAGTTTAGTGATTTTAGGAATAGTTTTGTTATTTATGTTAGTAATTATCTTATAAGCTTGTTAATTAATTGTAATTTCAATATTTTATATATCAAAACTTGTTTTAAAATAATAAAATTTTACATGTGAGTTTAAAATATTATTTTAAGGATTTTAATAAATTTTTGTAATTTTATGAGCTTTTTTTCTATTTTTATTAATTTTATCTTATTTATTGATCTTTCCACCACTAAAAATATTATATAAATTCCAAAATTACTGTTCATACACAAAATTACTTCCCTATACTTCCATGATCAGATTTTGTATTAAGTTGACCATTGTCTTATTCACTCAACCAAATTTTGAGCTAAAGTTACTTTCATACATTTTATACCTTTGCTTGTTGTGTTACTTTGGCTTTTCTTGCACTCAACCTTCGTCACTTGCATTCCCCATGATTAAAGATGACTTTTTACCTGCACACCATCACCTACCCCATCCTTTGATTGATTGAGTGGTTTTCATAACTTTATTTAAACCTAACTACACTCCACCACCTTACACACTCAACTACCTTGTCCTTTATCATTCAAGTGTTGAAAATGCTACCTTCCCCCCCTCTTGTGGCTGCATATTTTTGTCCCTCCATTCCCTAATTATACCCCATTTTTCTCTATTTTTTTTCATTCATCATTTCTCTCATTTTCTCCTCTTGGTTGCTCCCACCTTTCTCTTCATTTTGGTTATTTTTGCTAAGTATTCTTAAGCTTTGTCGAGCTTATAACGAAGACCCATCCTCCTCTATTTATCCTTATTTTCTTGTTTTCAATTCTAAATTTCCTTCTATCTAGCCTTTATTTATTTTTAAATAATTAAAGAAGGTTAGATTTTTGGTTAAATTGTGAAGTTGTCATCCTTTGTCTTCTCCTCTTGTGTCTCCATATTTCGAAGGTGTTGATATTATTTTGGGAATTCTTTGTATTATTTTGCTATTTGTGCTTGGAAAGAGGTAACCCATATGCTTCTACTAAATATATAAAAATCATGTGATAGTATGTTTAAAGTTACTTATGTTAGGCTTAAGTGTGATTTATGCTTTCTTATAATCTCATAAGAAAAGTATGCATGCATCATGTATTGTTATTAATTTCTCTAAGTGTGTGACCATGTATTTTTATGCAAGGCTATGTTAAATTTATTTATTTTAAATATATTTATGATAACACATTAAAATAGGGTTGATTGTGTTAAAATAATTATGGATGATGGCGGTTTTATGTGCTAAATGAGCTTAATTGTGTTTTAGGGAAAAAATGGTATTTTTTCCACTCCTGAAAATTTATAGAATTGTTATTTTATATTAATTTACCTATTTTAATGTTATTTAGTCATACCATGAATCTTGCTTAATTCTAATAACAATTGGTATTAAAGTGGGAAACTATTGAGTAAATAACATATAATGGCATTTTGGTCATTTATGACTTATTATGTCTCAAAGTGTGAATAATTGGAATAAGATGACCTTAATGGATTCCTAGGTTGACCTTAGAGTTAACTTTGATTTTGTTTTGGATTGTTGACCTTATGATTGACTTGAATAATCGAAATAAAATAAAAATGGTTAAGAATGAAATTGGAATAATTGTGCATTATTTGATATTTTGTGATCACCTTATTAGGATATTAATGCTTAAAGTGGAAGACCTCGAGATTTGGGAATGGTTTCTCTCTAGGGGTAGCTATCCTAGAGACGAGGTAGGAGTCATCGATTTGTTTGGTTTTCTGATGTGCCGGTTGTGCCCCAGTAAGGCCCTAGTCTACTCTATAGGTGACCTACGGGCCCTATAGGGGGTATCGATACTTAAGGATTAGGTGTATGAGGATGGAAGGATATTGCGTTGCTTTGTTGCACCAATATGACCATAGTACTTTTATGTCTCTGGGTTACAAGTTGGGAGGATACCATGTTGCTTTAGTGCGCCGGTATGACCGGTGTACTTTTATGTTTCTGGGTTATTATTTGTATCCCCTCGAGTAATTAAAATATAAATAATTATTGTATAAGGATTTAAATGTATTGTTGTGATTGATCGATTTGGTAGTTGCCTCCGCGCACTACTTGGTTTTGGTATGTTGGTTTGATAGTTGCATTCGTGCACTATTTGGATTTGGTGTATTGGTTGGCAATTGTCTTGGTGGTTTCCTTATTATGTTATAAGTGGAATAGATGTGGTTATTGTGAAAGGCTTTAATTATGGTTTGGTGTTTTTCTTTTCATGGGACACCCTTGGTATAATTGGATTAATGACATAGTTATAATATGGTTAAGTTTGATGTGATGGACATGTGGCATATGGTATGATATGAGTTATGGTATGAATATGGCATTTCACTATGGTATGTACTATTTAACGTGTTATGACATGATACTTTGTATTACCTTCTATGTGCTCCATGTGATATTTACATGTTTAGTATTGTATATTGGTTTACTCAGTACCGTTGTATTGATGGGTTCCGTTTTATGGTCCCCTGCCTATTCAAAGGGCAGTCTTTACCTTGCAGGAGTACTTTGAAGGTACAACTTGATGGCTTTTTGGTAGGAGTTGAGAGTTAGGACTATCCGGTGTCCATTCCGGCATCTTTTGATCTAGATATCTTTTGGACTCTTATTTCCCCTTATGTATTTCTTTCCTTTGTTAGTTGTAACTCTTTTGTTTAATCTTCTGTTATCAGAACAATTTAATATTGTAATGAAACCTTTCTCTTCTTTTTATCCATTTTTATTCTTAATTTAAGTGGATAAATGTTTTATCCTTAACAATTAGTGTAAGAAAGGTAGAGGAACCAGAATTATACTAAGTGTGGCAGTAACGCCCTACGTTTTTTATTGGCTTAGCTTCCTTAATCAACTCTTTTGAAAGAAAATTTCAAGTGCTAAAAATGGTTGTGTTACACTATCTTACCCTAGGGTTTTCTTCAAAAACCCTACTTTGGGCCTATGTGGCCCATCCTTCTCCACCTCACACAACCCAAGCTATTTCAACACCCCACACATCACAACCCTCATATTTAACCTTCATCATCATACTTTACTCTCCAACTACATGTGTGACCACGAAACCTTGGGTGACGACACCAAACCCTAGTTGGCCACGCTAAACCCTAACATCCTCTTTTCCATATGTCACCCCTCCATTTATCACCTTCTACTCTTAATTTCCCATGATGCTCATGCTAATCCCTCACATGATAATCTTCCATCATCATCTCATACTCCACTCACCCTCATTTATTTTCCCCCTTTTACAACCTTCTTGGATTAGGGTTTCCTCCCAAACCCTAGCTCGATCTCCTATACACCCTTACACTATCCCATATACTATTTTTCTTCCAAGGCCTCCAATCACCAAAACAACTCTTCCATTACCTTCCTCACACCCCAAATCAACTTTCCATACGTAAAATTCACCCACATGTAGACTCTATCAATCCCATGCAAACCCTCAAAGTTTTTCATACAAATAGATTCTCCCACGCAAAAACCCTAGATTCTCCCACACAAAAACCCTAGATTCTTCCATACAAAACCCTAAATTCTCCCACACAAAGTTCATCCACTTTATTTTGCTTTAAGTCCCCTTTTATTCTTCCACTCATGGATCATGAAATATTTAGGTCAAACCCACATCCTTGGTCAACTTATTTCCCTTTGGTCAACTTACTTCTCCATTTTCCTTTTTCATCCTTTCACCCCATATCATCACATTGCATATCCTAGCATGCATGTCCTAAAGGGCCACAACACATCACATCATAATCACAGCTTATACATAGTATATATATGCCTTAAGATTACATATGAACATACCTCAACTCCAAACTACGCTACACATAAAATAGTTATAATGATAAGCATAAGATACATAATATATCATGATACATTGCATACAAGGCATATAAGACATTGGCTACACCCTTAACTAGTACGTTATCGGTCTTGGAGCATGCTCCTACACCTCCTTAGGGTTTTGACTGGTTTCACCTATAAGAGGGAAAAACTAAGGATTAGTTTTCTTCCTACCAAAAATACTATTATTTCCTATTTTATTATAAGATTAGGGTTAATATTATTAAATGAAACTTTATAAGTGAAAATAGGGTTTTAAATAATATTTATAGCCATATTTATATTATTAAATTTGATAGATTTATGTCCCCTACTAATAGTACTAACACTAGTTAGAGAAAAAATAGCGATATTAATAATAAAAATAATACTAATTCTCCTAGTAATATAAACCCTAATATTTTTAATAATAGTAACACTAAAAAAATACTAATATTGCTAAGCATAATAGTAATAATAGTAATATTTGAAATGATTATAATATAAGGGTTTGAATATTTTTACCATAATAGTAATAGTGATACTAATACTAATACTAATAACAACAACAACAACAAAAACAATAATAATAATAATAATAATGAGAAATAGGGTTTTGACCCTTCATTGTAGTAGTAGTAGTAGTAATAATAATAATGATGATGATGATAATCGAATTAATGATAAAATAGGGTCTTGACCCTTAATAATAATAATAATAATAATAACAATAATAATAATAATAATAATAATAATAATAATAATAATAATAATAATAATACTAATAATAATAATAATAATATAATACAATTAAAATGAATAAGGCTTGTATAATTATGGTTTAAGGGTTGAGAGGGTTTAGGGTACCACCTAGGGTTGGTGGTGACCGGTGGCACTGGCCGCGGCGGTGGTGGGGAAAGAGGGAAAAGAGAAGGTTAGTTGAGTGTTGGGAATAGAATAGGGGGAATGAGGGTGGAAGTTGGGGCGGTAGAGGTTGCCCAAGTTGAGAGGGTTGGAATGAGGGTGGTGGTGCGACCAAAGGTGGCAGCGCACGATGGCGGGTGTGGTGGCCGAAAGTGGTGGAAATGAAGAAAGGGAGGAGGAGAGGGAGGAAAGGGAAAATGAGGGTAGAGGAGGTAGAGGAAGGTTTATAGGTGCTTTTGGGAGGTGTAAGGGGCGGTAGTTGTGGCGGGAGTGGTGGTGGACGGTGGTGCAAAGGGTGGCAGGGGCGAAGGAGTAGTTGATTGAGAAGGAAACTTGACATTGTTAGGGTGGCTCGTGCAAGGCAAATCGAGGGCAGAGGGTGGTGTATTTTGGTAGAGGGTGATGTAGGGAGTGGTTCTATGGGTGGCTCAAGTGGTGGCATTGAGCAACGGAAGAGGCAAGGGCGTATGATCGGGCGGTGGCGCAAAGGAGTGATTTTTCTGGGTTGGAATCAAAAGCTCGATCAAGGCTAGTTATGGGGGTATTTATAGGGCTAAAGGAGGGGATAAGGTTAGGGGAAAACTAGAGAATAGGGGTAGGTAGGTTAGGGCTCACCGGCCGACGCAAGCTACCATGGCTGGCTGTGATTGGTCAGGGAGAAGGAAATGGCGTGCAAGAAGGGTGGGAGGTTGGTTGGGTCAAAATGGTAGGTGAGTCAATAGGGAAGAGAAAGGAGAGATTGGGCGGTCATCGGTGTGGTCGGTGGCGAGAATATAGGGGGAGTTGCAGGCTGCGACTGGGAAGGAAGAAGAAGGAGGAAGAAGAAGGTAGGGGACCGGGCGGTCCGAGAAAAAGAAAAGAAAGAAAAGAAGGGGGGAAAACTAGCCCGCCGACTGGGGAAGAAATGTGTGGCGCATAGGCTTGGGTTGTGCTGAAGGAGGAGAAAGGGGGAAGGGAAATGGGCTGCTGGGCTGGCCCATGTCGGGGAAGGAGGAAGAAAAAAAGAAAAGAAGATAAAGGAAAAAGGAAAAAGGAAGAAAAAGGAAAGAAAATAAAGAAAGAAAAAGGAAAAAGGAAAAAGGGAAAAGGGAAACAGAAAAATAGGTGGGTTGGGATATTTAGAATATTTTTGTATTTTGGGATATTTAAAAATAATAATATTTTAATAAAATAATAATTAATTCTCTTTTTAGGTTAATTTAGGATTTTTGAAAGATTTTTCTTAAATTTCATTTTAATTAGCAAATCACTCTAATTTTCTCCAATTAAATTATTTATAATTTTCCTATTGATTTGGCCCTATTTACTCCATCTTATTTTAAATAAAATAATGTATTTAATTAATTTTCATAATAAATCCTTAATTAGCTATAATTCTTAAAATTAGAGTTTTTGGGTATTTCATCATGAGCCTTGCTTGTGAAGAATTGTCTGCTTGGGTTTTGGGTACAAAGAGTTGTAACTTGTGTGCCTAGATTTCTAGAGTCTCTTGCGGGCTTTCATAGTTTCAATATATACTTTTTCTCTCCCTCCTTCTCTGTTGTATCTATTTTACAAGTTGACTTCTATATTACCTTATTGTTATGTTAAATTATAATTTTTTCGTTGTTTTATCTATTTCCCTTACTATGGTTTGAGGTTTTAGTTGTTTTATAATCTTTTATAATAAAAAGAGTAAGTGTTTTCCATATATGATCACTATGTATGAGTTACTTTTCACCTTACACCCGATATAGATTAAATATAAGAAGTATCTTCTCTATGTTAAATATGGCAGTAACACCCTATATTTTATGCCAATGCTTCCACCAAACATAATTTTTCAATATTAAATTTTATGGTAATAGTTGTGCTAGCCTTTGTTGTATTTAATCTTTGTTTCTCTCCATATTTTTTCTCCTTAAAACCTTTGGCTACATTAACTAATCTCAATACTGGAAGCTCATGTAATGTGTTGTATGCTAAACATATTCATTAATGGATGCAATTATATATTTTAATGCAATCATCTGGATATTAGGTTTAATATATTTCCCATTATGGTATCTCAATAGTTTATTAACAACATGAACATTGCTTAGTTTATGTCCTAAAATAAGGATGCGATTTAAAAATTTTCACATTCCCTTTACATCAACATTTATATGTTTATCTATATAATTCATCATAAATACATATACTAACCCTAAAATAATTCTTAGCTAATTAATGTGGGGATAAGAAATGGATATCTAAAAAATCAATTTGGTATTTGAACACAAAAAATGTTAACCTTGTGAGTTATAATTATTTTCTTCTACAATTATCTCATAAAGTATGGGTCTCATAATTATATATACACACACTTACGACTCACATATTGTGATAGAGTTACAAAAATTTGTAAAAGTATAATTGTATATGCATAACATTACTCAGATAAAAACTATTCAAATTTTTTTTATAAGATTATTCGATACATTCAAACAATTTTTTTAAATATGTTCTTGTAAATTTAGAGCACGAAATGCATACATATATTTGGCATATAATGGTGTTGAGAAGGTACTTTGTATCTCTTCTTTACGTTTTGTAGGCCATGCATGCACACCCAAACTCTAACTTGATTAGAGATAGGCACAATAAATTAATATATACACTTTACGTACGTAGAGAGGATCACGTATATAGTAATATGAGAAAATAACGAAAATATATGCTTTAAGGATATAGACTGAGGGTCTAGATTAGGCAGATCCTAACTGACATAATTTTTTTTTAATTGATCATACCAATTGGCTGGCTAATTGGTTCCGTTCCTAACTCTCCTTGACTTTGAATAATAAGTAAACGGAATTCATTAGTCAATGAAACTAGTAATGGGAAACAATTAACGAACAGCTTCATGCAGTAGTGCACCACTTCCGCCAGCCCCAGCGCACCAAAATGGTGACCATAAAATAGTACGCTCTATGCGGTATAATCATAGGCAATGTGCTCGTAGAAATGCCTATATATAGGGATGCCATTCTTACACTTTAGGATCAGAACTCATAAGCTTTTGAGTAGCAAGAGAAAAAGAAGAAGACGAAAAACAGTCACAACACTCATTGTTGTCTCAAAATGAAAATGGCTAGGTCTAATATTATTGGCGCTGCATTGCTTGTTATGCTGCTTTTGCAGGTATCCATCGCAGCTAGAACACCCACCGGATCGGCTTCAGCCGGTGGAGGAGGAGGTGGTGGCGGCGGAGGTGGCGGGTCTTCAGGTTCTGGATCAGGTTATGGATCTGGATCAGGAAGTGGCTCAGGATATGGTAGTGTACAAGGAGGATATGGTACTAGTGCTGGAGGTGGTGGAGGTGGCGGAGGTGGCGGTGGAGGGTCAAGTTCAGGTTCTGGCTATGGCTCAGGCTATGGTTCGGGAAGTGGATCCGGATATGGAAATGTGCAAGGCAATTATGTAGGCTATGGTGCCACTGCTGGAGGTGGTGGAGGAGGCGGTGGCGGAGGCTCCAGTAGTAGTTCAGGCTCAGGCTCAGGCTCAGGCTATGGAAGCGGAAGCGGAAGTAGTAGCATTAATGGGGATAATGCATAAAAAGTCATGCTAAAACTATTTGCATATTTTACTGATAAGATAATAATTACTATTTATGCGTTTATAATGTAATTTATATTTGACGGAGGTGCATCACATGATCTCTAGAGAATAAATGTATCGTAAAATAAGTTAAGAAGTATTAGCTTCTATAACACATCTTTCTTGTTACTGTAGGGCATCAGATACAAATAAAATTTATCAAATTTTATTTGTTTGTTTATTATATTATATTATTTTATTATTTCTTATTTTGTTTACCCTAATTCTTATATCATATATAAATTCTCAAAAGAGGAATAAAATTAAACTTCAAAGGACGGTACATAGAAATGTGATATTCAAGAATGATGTAAGTTCGAGAATATTAGAAAAATAAAATGATAAAACAATGGTAGAAAATAATAGTTTGTGGGAGATTATCTCAGTCAGGATGACTCAATCAAGTCAAATAGGAATTAACCGAATAGGAATTAACCGAAAGAATTTTATTAGAGATACAATTATCCACAGTTGAAGATGGCGTCAAAGCCTAGTTCAAAACCTTGAACTCAAAAGACTCAAAAAAATGTGAACATAAAACCCTTCGCGCATAAGCATTTACTCTCTCTTATATAGTTTTTATTTTCCTTCTAATTTTAAATTAAGATGTTAGATAATATTCTATTCAAAGGAATGCTAAAATTAAGACTATAACAATTAATACTAAAATAACCAACATTAAAACTAATCAATAACAATGACCTATTTTTAAGTGCTATTATTCAAAGCTTGAAACAACTTTCTAAAATATTAAGGTTGTCAAATTTCAAATTGTATGTCAATACTACCCTATTAATTTGAATATCTAATAATGGTCTAATTGAGATTGCATAAGTCAGGTTTGTGGTTGGTTACCTGATACATAAAAATCGCAACTCGCGAAACTATATAACTATTCAGCTTTGTTGTAGTAAAAAAAAATATTCCTATATTTTGATACCTTTTTTATTTTAAAAAAAGGTGACTATCTATAATATATATTATTTTTGAAAACTTTGTAGGATGAAAGGTTTAAAAAATTATAATGATTCTTTATAACAGCCTTGTTAAATAGTTTTAAATAAGGGCTAATTGATTCACACTGTTGTACAGGGCGATCATCCCACCAGTATTTTTGTTGACTGATGAATTCCGTTTACTTGCTAATCTAAGTCAAAGGAGAATTCGATCCAATTAGTGAGCCAATTGATATCGATTAACTAATCCTCCAGTTTGGATGGGCCTAATTTTTTGACTTTTTGTATGTCCAAAGTATTTTCGTTAGTTTATTATATTATATTATACACGATCCTTCGTGCATACCCACCACAGTATATATATATAAGAATAAACATACTTAAATTGTTCAATGAAAATATAGTTACTAGATTTTGTCATTCTAGATTTCTGATTTCATATGGAGCCACTTTTTGTCGTATTTTTTTACATTGATAGTTTTATTTAAATAGTAACACAAATTACATCAAATATTGACAAAATTTTATATCAATCTCATTGACTATTAATGGGATAAATTACTTTCAATAATAAAAGATGTTTTGAAAAAATTAGATCGTTTAAAATTTTCATTTTGTTCAAATTCTAGATATTCAAAAATTTCACTCTTTTTTATATAAAATTCATGGTATATTGCAAAATTATAGATTTAAAAAAAATCCAAATTTTGAATTCCAATCTTTTTGTACATTTTAGATTTTTCACAAAATTTTAGTTTTGTTTTTCTTCTAAATTTTAGATATACTGAAATACCTAGGCTTTTTAGAAATATCTATTTTTAAAAAAATAAGGCTTTACATAGGGTTCTTCATAATATATATTTGATATTTGATGATCAAATTTGATATCCTAATCGATCTTATCTACAAAAAATCTAATAAACTATGTGATAATTTTTTTAAAATCAAATAACTGACTTGGTTAATAAAAATTAAATAAATTGAATATCCAATCCACCAAATATAAATAATATATGATCTTTTAGATATCCGAAGCTTTTTATTGGGATATATGATCTGTAACCATCCTTAAGTTTACATAACCAATAAGTTTGAAAGTTATCACAAATTTTAGAAATTTCTATTCTTCTTATTTTTTTTTAAAAAATGCCTTGAATTTCCGTAATATGGAATTTTGAATTTATAGAATTCTATCTTCTATGTTTTGATTTTGCTATTATTGAGTATGTCATCATGTTTGTTGATATGTTTATACTCAATTTGACATATAATGTGTGTAACACACCCAAATATAGTACTTAAAAAAATTATTTTTTGGAAGCATAATAATAAAATAATGGGTGTTACTGTGACACTTATTATAAGTCCATCATTTGTATCTTAATTATGCGAAGCGCTAAGCTCAAAACAAGTTAGATCCAAAATAAAGAAGTGGAAAGAAGAAATAATAGCATAGATAAATGTTACAGATAATCATCCTTCGTACATTAACAATTTTCAAAATATAATAATAGACATAAGAGTCTAAAGAAAAACCCACTATAATAAAATTTAGCACATGAAGGTATGCCACTTATTTTCTCTAACTCTTATATCCAAAAGCATATTCCAAGAACATAATCTCCTTCCAAGGACCCCACTAATCATCGCTATGTTTATTTGCCTTGTGCCACTCCATGGCATGCACATAACCTTCTTCACTTGCAATCCCTCATTCTTAAATCTGAACTTGGATCTGCACATCATCACCTCCTCCATCTCTTAGTTGCTTTATTGGTTTTCATAACTTCATTCAACCTAAATACACTCCACGACATTACACACTCAACTACCTTGTGCTTTTTCATTCAAGAGTTGAATAAGCTACATCTTCCCCTCTTGTGGTTATAGATTTTGGTTCCTCAATCCCCTATTTATACCCCACTTGTCTTGCTTTGTTTTCATTTAGTCTTTATCTCATTTTCTCCTCTGGGTTACTATTATCTCTCTCTCTTCATTTTGGCTATAACCAGGACCCATCCTCCTCTATTCCTCCATATTCTTTTGTTTTCACTTCTCCATTTACTTCTAGCTAATGTTTATTTATTTTTAAATATGTAAAGAAGTTTAGATTTTTGGTTAAATTGTGAAGTTGCCATCTTTTGTCTCCTCTTGTGTCTCCATTTTTCAAAGGCATCGAAACTCTTTTGGTGGTTCTTTATTTTATTTTTGTATTTGTGCTTGGAATGAGGTCACCCATATACTCCTATTAAATATGGAAAAATTATGTGATAGCATGTTTGGGTTTTCCTATGTTATGCTTAATTGTAAGTTATGCTTCTTTATAATCTCATGAAAAATATGCATGTACCATATATTGTTATTAATTTTTCTAACCATGTGACCGTGTATTTTTTTCAAGAGCATTTTAAATTATTTTATTTTAATATGTGTATGATAGCATGCTAGAATATGGTTTTTGTGGTAAAATAATTATGTATGATTAAGAATTTATGTGCTAAATGAGCTTACTTTTGTTTTAGAGACAAAATGGTAATTTTGTTAACTCTAAAATTTCCTAAAATTGAAATTTTATATTAATGTACCTATTTTAATGTGATTTAGTCTTATCATGTTTTAATTAATTCTAATAACAATTGATACTAAAATGAGAAATTATTGAGTAAATAATATATAAGGATATTTTGGTCATTTATGATTTATTATGCTTAGAAGTATGAATAATAGGACTAGGATGAATTTAATGGATTCCTAGGTTGACCTTATTGTTAACTTTGATTTTGGTTTAGATTTTTGACCCTATGGTCAACTTAAATAATTGGAGTTGGAATCATTATGCATCATGTGATATCTTTTCATAAACTTATTAAGATATTAATATTTAAAGTATAATACCTCAAGATTTGGGAATGGTTGCTCTTTAGGATTAGCTGCCCTAGAGATAATATAGAAGCCCTCAATTTGGTTTTATGGTATGTCATATGCCCCGACATTTCGACTATGGCCTTATTCTACTCTATAGGTAACCTACAGGTCCTATAAGAGGTATCAATACTTAAGAATTAAGTGTCCTAAGATGGGAGGATAATGTGTTTCCTTGTTGCACTAGTATGACCAGAGTACTTGTTTGTCTCTAGTTACAAGTTTGGAGGATACTATGTTGCTGTAGCACGCCAGTATAACTGGTATACTTTATATGTCTCCAAGTTATTATTGTTAACTTGAGTGATTAAAAATAGAAATAATTATTGTATAAGGATTTAAATAGATTGTTGTTGTCTGTTGCTTTAGTAGTTGCCTTCGCCTACTACTTGGTTTTGGTATGTTGTTTTGATAGTTACATATGTGCACTACTTAGATTTGGTATATTTATTGGTAGTTTTCTCGGTGCTTTCCTTATCATATTATGAGTGGTATAAAGGTGATTATTATAAAATGCCTTAATTTTGGTTTTGTATTTCCCTTCGTGGGACACCCTTAGTATAATTGGATTAATGAAATAGTTGTTATATGGTTAAGTTTGATGTAATGAACATGTAACATTTGGCATGATATGAGTTATGGTATGAATATGGCATTTAGCTATGGTATATACTAATTAACGTGTCATGTCATGATACTTTGTGTTACCTTCTATATGATCCATATAATATTTGAATGCTTAGTATTTTGTATTATTTTACTCAGTACCATTGTACTAATGGGTTTCGTTTTTTGCTTCACTTCCTATTCAATGATCAATCTTTACCTTACAAGAGTATTTTGAGGGTACAACTTGGTGGATTTTGGTAGAAGTTGAGAGTTAGAACTATCTAGTGTCCATTTCGGCATCTTTTGATCTAGATATAATTTGGGTTCTTATGTCCCATTTGGTATTTCTTTCCCTTGTCAATTGTAACTATTTTGTCTGATCTTTTGTTATCAATATAGTTTAATATTTTAATGAAATCCTTCTCTTTTTCTTATCAATTGTTGTTCTTATTTTAAGCGAATAAATATTTTAGCCTTATACTAAGTGTAGCGGTAGCACCTTAATTTTTTAATGGTTTAGCTTCCATAATCAACCCTTTTTAATGAAATTTTCATGTACTCAAAATGGGGGTATTATAGCTGCTGCCACACCTAGCACAAGATAGATCGTGCTAGATGTAAGGGTAAAACCTCTCCAACTAAAACTTAAACATCATCTACACTAAGAGGATGAATTTAACACCCTAAATTAAGTGGAGTGTTATAAGAATTGATATGGCTACTTATATCAACATAGTATACCATCCTTTTGGTGATTATGTCTTACAAACTCCATCATTAAGCGTGTTGGACTTAAAACAATTTTTTAGATGGATAACCCTCTTGGGAATCCTTGGAATGTTTTTAAAAAATTTATCGAGAAGCATGCGAGCGAGGACAAAGCATCCTGAAAAGACTCGTGTTGATTTATGGGGTCATTTGATCAATCCAAAAGTACTCCAAGGTAGCAACCGCGATGGTCGTATCGATTTAGAGTGTTACAATGAAATCCCACAATGATATATCTAATGGTAGATGGGAAGTGATGAATTTGACAAGATAAAATAATCACTGATAAAATTAGTGGGAAATCTATGGAATAACGCTAGATTTTATAAGCTTAGTAAGGTAACAAGAAACTAAAATTTGGCTATAATAACATTAAAATTTCAATGCAATGTTGAAATTTTCCAAAGTATGTATAACAAATAAAGATGAATTAAAACTCTAGGTTGTCTACTCTCTCAAAGCCCAAGTCTTCAACCCAACAATAACATGTGATCTCAAGCCTACATAAAAGGTATGCTCCCTACCATTAATGGATTGTCACAGGACCCAATAAACTAAGGTAGTATCAATGGGAGTTAAATGCCAAGTAAATAAAAACTACCTAACTCATGGAAAGAAACATGATACACATAAGGACATGGTAATCTTTAACTTAAAATACTCATGCTCAAGTATATATATGGTACACACACCATTTCACTGGTACAACTCAAATGATTTAATAAATTATATAACATAATGTTAATCATTCTCACAATAGGTATCAAGGAAAGCCAAACATGAAATGATTATAACAAGCACTACAAAATATATTGCTTATGACAACAGTAATTTAGTCACAGATTTTTTTTTTCTGTTGGCAAAAGTTACTAATACCAACAGATATATTTTTGTGGGAAATAAAGAAAGTTTTCCCTACAGAAATTTTTTATCTGTTGGTAATAGTATATTATGCCAACAGATCTTTTACCTACTTTTATATCTATGGGTATTAGTAGTATTATACCAACAAAGCTAATACTCACTCATATATCTGTTGGTATTAGTATATAAGAAAGATAAATGTTTCAACTATTGTTATATTCCTTGACACAACAAATTTATTCCTCTTATACATGAAATGCTTTTCTTATTATCATAATTGCCAATTTTATATGAAATACTAATAATATAATATATAACTAAATTTATAATTAACATTATAGTCATTGTTAATATATATTATAAATATGATAATTAAAATAATAAAAATTATAATAAAAGTAATAATCAATCATGTGAATAACCTATATGATAGGATCTCACTACTTGATCGGCGTAATGGGGGTCTAGGGGGCATTGTACCCCTAATTGTTAGATCTTTTTGGACCTAATATTATTATAATTATTTATATAATTATTGTAAAATCTCGTATTTTTTAAACTCAATTTCCTTAAACTTAATAAATAACTAGTATTATTGTAATAATTATTTTAATAAATATCATAAGTAAAATAATAATTAGTTAAGTCGCTTTTTAAATAATATAGGATGGGAGTTTTGCCGACCGGTCAGTGAGCTTGGAGTTTAGGGGGCAATGTACGTAGTGTAACACCCTACTTCTTAAAAGCATAATATTTATAAATATTAGTGTTGATTTATAATTTTTAACATTTAATTTTATTTTAATTAGATTATTTAATTTAAGTCGTATTTCTATTTTAATAAGTGGTTTGATTTATTTAAAATAAAAGCTTTTATCAGATAAGTCTTTTGTTTATTTCAAAAAATGTGTTTACAAATTTTTTTGATTAAATATAATCTAATTAAAATTATATTTTTGATATAATTATTTTTAGATATGTTAGTATTTAAAAAAAAATATCGTACTGCCCCCACCCACTTCCTTATTTTCTTTCCTTGCTCTATCTATTCTTCCTTTCCTTATTTCCAGTTCCAATTTTTTTTCCTGTGACCTTGCGCCCGAGCCCGACTCCTCTGCATTCTTCCTCCTCCGTTTTGTCGGCCACAACACCACCAACACACCACCTTGCCACCGCTCGACCACCGCAGCACAGCCTACAGCTCATTCGGTTGTCGTCGTCTACGGCAGCATTCCAACATCGACGGAGTAGCAGTAGTGGCGCAGCCAGCAGCGCACGAAGATAGCAGCAGCGCGCCACCGTCCGGCCGTCACAAGCGTCGCTTTGCCACCGGCGAGTGGTCCTCTCCCATCGACGAAGCTTCACCGCCCTTTACCCACACTGTTTTTGTTGAATTCATTTGGTATATTTCTCCCCAACCCTAACTTTTTATTATGATTGAATTTTTTTCCCTGTGACCTTGCGCCCGAGCCCAAATCCTTTGCATTCTTCCTCCTCCGTTTCGTCGGCCACAACACCAACAACACACCACCTCGCCACCGCTCAACCATCGCAGCACAACCTACAGCTCATTCGGTTGTTGTCGTCTACGGAAGCATTCCAACATCGACGGAGTAGCAGTAGTGGCGCAGCCAGCAACGCACAAAGATAGCAGCAGCGCACCACCGTCCAGCCGTCACTAGTGTCGCTCTGCCACCAGCGAGTGGTCCTCTCCCACCGACGAAGCTTCACCGCCCTTTACCCACACTGTTTTTGTTGAATTCGTTTGGTATATTTTTCGCGAACCCTAACTTTTTATTATGATTAATTTTGAAAGAATTGGCTTTAATTAAGGTATATTAGTTGTTTAATTGAGTATATATGTATTGTATGATTGAATTGGATGGGCTAATTGTGTGGTATATGTTGATTTATGGAATTTGGAATTTTTGACCTAGTTATGTTCGAATATCTCGGATTCATTTGATTAAACTATTTTGGATAATTTTATTATGAATTATACTTTGAAATGTACTTAGTTTCATATTGGAATTGTCAATTTGAGAAATTCATGTGAAATTAATCAGAATTTGATTTTTAGGTCAAATTCATGTAGATTTAAATTGAATTGTGTAATTGAGTTAATTTATTAAATTGATTATACAATTTGTAATATAATATGTTTAATTTCATTTTCGAACCATCAATTTAAATATTTTGGAGAGATTTGATCGGATTTGCAGTCTGGGCTCAAATACCCTAATTATGTTAAATTTGATATTTTATTTATTTATTTTAATCAATTGAGTATGTAATATGTTATAAAATTGGTTTAATTGCATTTTTAAACATTTAGTTTAAATAAATTAATAAAATTTGATCGAATTGCATTTTTGGTCCTAAAACCCTAACTTTCAAATGAAATTATGGAAATTGTCATTTGTATAGTGGTTGTAGGTCATTTTATAATGAGAGAAATGTATATAGACTATCAAAGGTGTGTTTGAATTTTTCATGGGGAACAAAGGGGCAATAAAGATAATAAAATTTCAGATTTGGGGTTTGATGATGATATAGGGTTTGATGATATGTATGATGGTTCCTGTGTGATGATGCTATTGAGATGGTATTGGATGAGACATCTCGTATTTTAAACCTACTAATATGACATCTCAACGATATGTGGTAGAAAAAAATAATATTTATATCGTTGATATTTGCCAATACTGATCAATACTAACGGATATTGGCTAGTTATATTTACCAATATTATTTATCGATAGTTATTGTAAAAAATAGAGAATGTTTATGCTGCTACAAATACAAAATATAAAGTATCCTTTACAATGCCCTGATATTGCAATACCGTGACCGTAATCATTACTGCAGTTTTATTGCTTGCCTAAAAATCAAAGAACATAAGTACTTAGGCTGATAAATAGCATTGGAAAATTGCTCCAAATCTAAAATGTAAGGTATGGCTGAACAACTCAAAAGTTCTTAAACGAAAAGTCTTATTTTAGTTTAAGGCAACCACTATTCTAGGCCTATTATAAAAATATCGCCATGATCTGGATTATGGAGAATTTCCATTTCATATTTGCTATTGAATCTTTATGTTGTGTCAACTTGTTGACTGGTGGTATTTGTGATTTTTTATCTATAGGTCCGATGAGATGTGAGAAATAGGTTTGAGTTCATGGTAAAAGACGCCCACATTTTCTATTTCTTACTAGTGAAAAGATCAAGCTCCCATATTGTGAAATCACAAGGTGCTTCAAATTGTTTCTGGTAGCTTATATATTAGTAAAAATTGATGCTTGTAGCTTGGCTTAGAGTATCCCCCAAATCATGCAGGCTAATTGAAGCAGGAGATTGAATGTCAGGTTTCGTAAGTTATTTCACTATTTAGAGTGTAAAATGTTTTGGTATAATATAGCTTTAGCTCATGCTATAATCTCGCCTTTTGTTTTCTACCTTCTATAGGCGAGACCTGGGATACCTTTGCCTCAAGAGGCAGTAACATGAAGCAATGCCAGTGCAGACTTAAAGCTGGCATATGAAATGTAATATAATGGATGTTTGTTTGGTGTTGTTTCAGTATTGATGATATGTTATTGTATTTTTGATAAGTCAGTGATATTAGGAGCTTTGGTTGTAACACTAATGCACAATCTTAGTTTCGCATGGGTTGTTGAATTTTTTAAACTATAGTTGATGCACATTTATGCCTTTGATGACTTGATAATATGTAAGAGAAGCAAGATGTCATTATTGAGAAGGTCACACAAAATAAATGCAAGAGTATCACTACTATGAAAGGATTGGATCTTTTTGGTGAGATTTGTTGCCTTACATTCCCAGTTTTTATTCTATTTTCTCAATTTAGTGGGTGAATCATCTGACCTTAATCATTAGTATGAAGCATGTGATAATTAAGAGTGTTGTCTCAGGTGTGAAGCTCAATGATGCATCTAAGAAGCTTGGAAAGAAGTTTTCTACTAGAGCTTCTATGGTTGAGGTTTGTGTTATCCATACTTTTATGTGATGATGTTATTTCTACTTTAGTTTCTTAATGTCCAATTAACTATCTTGGTTGGTGATTTCAAGGACCAACTAACAAGGAGCAGATTGTTGTCCAAGGAGACATATCCTTTGATGTTGTAGAATTCATCATAGACACCTGGCCAGATGTAATATATTCTAATGTTTTGATATGCTTGCATGTTGTGTTTCATTCCTTATTTTAGCTAGTTTTGTTCCAAGTGCTGTAGATGTGGACAATTTAGTGCTTTGTTACTTTCTAATCCAAAGTTATATACGTAGCACTAAAAGACGACACACATATTCTTATGCATTAAAACTGTTGGGTCTATTATTTTTGAAGAGGCTCAAATTGCCTCTTCTTGGTTAGGGTTTAACTTGTTTAAATGTGATGAGCATTTTGAACCTACATCAGTAGTGGAACTCCATTAAAAGTTAATTGGGAACTCTCAATACTATTTTTATTGGTATCATGTGGATGGTTAGTGTTTGTTTCATTTTTATTGGTAATTTATTTGTTGGTGTATGAAGTATAATTTGACATTAACTCGAGGTTGGTGTATGAAGTAAAATATGCTGATTTCACAAAATTTAGTTCATAATCATCCCTTTTCCTTCTTTCTCGGCACTGTGTTTTGCATCTTCATTCTTTCATTCAGCTACAATATGTTGCATTTGTATCAAGCATTTATACATATTGTAGATAATTTTACTTATGAATATATTATGTGACTCTCTAATTTACTAGTTTCACCTTCTCTCTCTCCAACTATATAAAATATATTTTTAAAGTAATATATTGTTTTTAGAAAGCTTTAAAATATATACCCTTATTATCTAGCTTGTTGATATGAATTTAGATTAACTTGATTAAGTTAAATGCATATATATTTTTAGGGAAGACATGTTGATGATTATTATCAAATGGAGGATGGCAAGAATAAAATGACGACAATGATGATGAAAGTGAAGAAGATGATGCTTGATTTATTTATAAAGATGCTTTTGTGAGTCAGATTATGAAGATACTCGATGCTTTTATTTTTAGTTTACGAAGATGATCGATTTTTTTGTATATCAAATTATGAAGATGCTCAATGCTTTTGTATATATGTCAGATTACGAAGATGTTCGGTGCTTTTGCTTGCCAGCTTACGAAGATGCTCGATATTTTTGCATGTCAGCTTACGAAGATATTTTTGTATAATAGCTTATGTTACAAGTTGTATATACAGTTTTATATTTACAGGACTGTTTTAGCTTTGGAAGCTAAACAAATAACTATTTTGTACTACACAATGATAATTATATATGGTGTAGTTAATTTCATATCAGGAAAAATTGTTACTACAGGTGGATATTGCAATAATAGGTAATATCAATAAATCTTGTATATTTCGGTAAAGGTTTTACCAACAGGTATAAATGTATATATATATATATATATATATATATATATATAGGGTTGAAATATGTATAACCAACAATATATATGTTGGCAATAGTTTTTAGTAACAGATAAAATATTGTGTTTAATGCTTTTAGTCACATATATGATTGTATGGTCAATTCCTTTTATTATAGATATAATTTTGTGGATAATACTTTTAGTCACAGATATTGTTTTGTGGATAATAGTTTTAGTTACAGATATTGTTTTGTGGGTAATACTTTTAGGCACATATATTATTTTATAGTTAATACTTTTACTTACAGAAATAAGTGTGAGCATAAGTTTTACTAACAGATAAATATCTGTGGGCATTATTACTTATTCCCAACAGATCATATATATCTGTGGGTAAAACTTTTAAGCACAGAGTTTTTACCCACAGTTTTGTCATAAAAAAATATCTGTTGGTAAAAGCTTTTGCCAACAGAAAAATAGCTTTTACCAACAGATAAGGCCCTGTTAGCACAAATCAATTATTTTGTAGTGAAGATACATATGGGATAAATAGAGTAAGGCATGCTAACATGGAATATCATAGTCATAATTATTAAAGGTATACATGAGTACATGCGATAACATATGATAGAACATGTGATCATAGAATTGTGCTTATAGACACATGATTGTACATAATAAATCTCAGGTATGAGTGTATAACAAAACATGAACTCATGTTGAATAAAACAACTATTCTAAAAGATAGCATATTGCACATAAGACCCACATATGATTAAAATAATTGACCATACGTTACTAAGGCAAGAACAATCATCGTATGGTAAACCAATTGTAAAGAAGACAATTGAGCAACATGCACAGGATAATGAAATATAAAGTCCATGGATGAATAAGAATAATTAATTATTTTATTCCATTATTGTGATAACAAAAATGTGATTATTTTAATTTTAGGATGGAGACTCAAAGAAATTATAATAACTAATCTAGTACTTTAACGGTACTAGCCTTACTTGGCCAACCCACAAATGTAACCTGACTACCAATAAATATAACACCTAAGCACTTAAGTATGCATACCCTCTATAGGGCTAATTTTTTTTATAATTTTATAATTTTTATTACTTTTATTACTTTATGATATCTTTACACTTTTTATATTTTTTCATCAAATAACATATATAAAACTCAAAATTCTAGATTTAGTGTAAAATGGCAGAAATGTCCTTAAAACGTAATAAAAATTTCAAAAATCATAACATACTCTTACAAACTCCAAACCCTACACTACCATATGAAAGAGATTTAATAACAATTATTTTAGGGTTTTGATAACTATTTTGAAGCATTATAAAATCTATAGTTCCAAAAACATTATTAAAAATCCTAAAAAGTATGCTAAAAAAAATTTAACAATGGCTTTACGAGCAAAGCATTATCAAAACTGACATTTAATAATGATTGTTGGATAGAACCATTATCAATTATTTGTTTTTATAATGGTTTTTCACACGAATGTTATTGAATATGAGAATAAGAGCTATAAATTTAAATTCTAAGCCATTAAAAATGCTAGATAAAATAAATTAATAAGAAGTGTGAGAGGAAGTTGAACCCTACTCTTAATAGAAATATATACCATACACTCCAAATCTGGTTCCAGTAAGAACAACAAACAAAGCCAAGTAATATATAATATTTCTAAAATATTGGTGCACATAAAGTGTCAATATGTAAAATGTAGCCCATGAGCAATCTTTTTGAAATGCTATTTATATAGTATTTGCTATGCTATGGGAGAAATAGACTTTAATTTAATCTTAATAAATTATGATAGTAATATATTAAAATAATTTTTAAGAAAATTGTATGAGTAACGGTCCAATATGGTGTAATGTAACCTAGCAATTAATGGCAACTTCACTCGTGTTTATGGAATAAAATGTATGGTATAGGAAAAAACTAGTATATATATAATTTATATTGTATTAGAAAAAGTTCTATTTTGTGTGAAAAGATTTTACTTGCTATCAAAGGATCTCATTGTTATAACTATTCTTTTTTGATTTGTCATTTATTACTTTAATGGCTCATTATTTTTAAAATTTGTGTATCAATTACGTCCATTTCGAAGGATCTGTAATAGACAAAATGCTGTACGCTAAAGCTACGTGGACTAAATTATTCTCCTACTATCATTACCGTGTTTTACCTTATGCAGTAGATTACATTTTATTAAAAAAAAAGTTTAAAATTTAATAATTTGATCTTTAATGTTATTATAAGGTGATTTTGACCAAATATAAAAAAAAAATATATAAATACTTGAAAGTATTTCTTCAACTTAGTAGTTTAAGACCTCTTCTTCTAAGACATCAAATTAGTATGGAGGCAAAGCATTGCTTAACTGGTATCAGACCATGTGACTCTATTAAAAATTGGGGTGCCTCATAGGTATGATACTCAACTACGCCTCGTCGTACAATATACGACCTCCTATACCACTTGGACATACGTCACAATTTACTTCTTTTATGATATTTTACGGGAGGCCGCAGAGGCCCGAAGGATGAGGAGTTTAACCTTTTGGGATCATCCTGCAGGCGAATATAGTAAGGTTCATATGCTTAATAAATTTTTAAAGTTGATCCAATGCATACATATTTTTTTTCCTTTTATTTTTCTTCACTTGGTACTTCGTGTAATTGCTGATTCACGTGGTTGTTTGGGGATTCAATAGACTTATGCAAATCTTTCGTAGAGCTCAATACCAATTAGTTCGTTTTATGGTCTAAAATTTACTTTCCCTTTTATGTTTTTCAATCGTGTTGTCAGTCAAGTATGGTAATTTCTGGTCCTTGCATTTCTTGTCATACCCCCAATGCATATACTGTCATAGCCACTTAGCCAGCCGACACTCTTTATCTTAGCAATTGTATATTGATACATGGCAATACACATGCTATTTACTCACAATATCCAAAGAAACAGGAATTGAGGAATGCTTCTTATCCTTCCTCTTCAACGGTCTTCCATTCTCAATCGCTGGAGGAAAACCCAAAATTATGTAAGCATTACATCAAGTTAAGCCTACCTGCGGAAATCCTACAGAGGAGGGGATGGTGTTCGCAAATGAAGTGTTTGTGATGGACTTGGACCAGGTGCAGACCATTTAATTGGCTGTTAGGATCCACCAGCAATGACCAGAAAACGGATGGATGCTTGAGATTATGGACTTTCATGGCTCAGGCTCAACTTACAGTCATCCTCCTCCTTATGTAATAACAGTTGGTTTTGCGCCTCCCTCCCCCCCCCCGGATTTATAAATATTTTGTTTCTCTCCGTATTTCTGTTGATTTTTAGGACTTAATGGCTACATTTTTGGTACCGGATGGATGTTTAACCGGACGTATGCCGAGCATATTCATTAGTGGATGCAATGCGATCGCCTGGATTTTTTAAGTTTCGTTTATTTCTCATTTTCAGTAGCTTGACAGCAAACAAGAACGCTGATTAGTTTTTTCTTTACTATATTAAGTGTTTCTAAAATAACGACGCATAGATTTTTTTTAAAAAAAATCAATATTTCCCTATCCATTACCGTTTAAATATTTGTACGTATAATTCTTCATTGTGCTTGTTTGTAAAGGAACGTTTCCTCTTCAATTTGGCTTAACAGTCATGAGTACTCATACTAACCCTAAAACATAACCCTTATTCAATGCTGTGCTAAGAAATTGATATATAAAAAAATATTTGGTATGCATGGTATTTGAGAAAATCTATTCGGTAACATTTGGTCGAGACCAATTTCCCTTCAAATTATCCAAACTATCCGGTTACTTTTTTAATGTATAATTCTGTAACTAGAGCATGAAATACTATATTCTTGGCGTGTTATAATGTTTATAAGCTACCTTCTATCTCTTTTTTATTGGCAAAAATGTATACTCGTATCTAATTAGGGCATAAAGTAGTTTAAGTTTCTATTTGAGCATGGAAATATATAATTTATTTCACAAAGGTATAGAGTCACACCTCACTAGAATATGTTTCAATTAATTCTTTCATTCAAAGAATAACATAAAACTACTAAAGTACTAAGCACATTTGATTTATATATACCTTATTAATTATTATTTAACATGCCCATACATTTAGGGTTGTTGGTGTGCCAATCAACTCACAAAACGGCTCAATGAAGGCTCGACAACACTTGTTCATTAAATTGCATAAGTTGGGCCTTGCTTTGTTAAATAAGTCAAGCTCTAATCAGAGCAGGTTTAATTTATTTACTCATGAGCTAGCTCATTTAGAAGCTCAATTGATAACTGTTTGATTAATACTTGTTTAAGACTTATTTAGGTATTTATTATAGGCTCATTTATAATTATCACGTTATATATAAGTAGTGATTATGTATTCATTTACACAAATCAATTTCAAATAAAAAATCTACAAACTTGTTAGGTATGATGAAGACACGAATATATGAGACCTAATTATCGTATGTTCAATAAAAAAAAGAAAAGAAAAAACATTTGCATATATAAGTTGAATAAATAGTCTAACATATACTATGTTGGGACGAATTAAAACAACTAACCTTATTTTTATTATTAGAGTCGAATACAAGTATTTAGGGATCATTGAGTACCAAGCTAGTTTGGTTTATCTCCTTTAATAAATGCATCCGCATGTATTTGTTCCATGTTAACACAAAAAATTTCCACTAGTGTTTATAGATTGCACCAAACTTACACAATAGGTATTTTTCCATATTTGCATCAAATTTTTCCACCGATGTTTAAATATTAAACCAAACTTCTATTTCACACATATCATATCATTTTGTGATGCATATATCACACTTCTTAAACATGGCATGTAGCCCACATATTTCATACCAATTATTTCACTTACTCCAAAAATGCTTTTCAAAACCGAATAAAAGGATTTTAGCCTCAATGTGGAAATTAAGATTCAACTTAGAAGATTTACCCAAATATTAAATCATTTTATAACACAAGGGTCAACTAGGGTTAGAACCAATTCCATAGTAAACTAAAATTATCAAAATCTAACCATATCCATCACTTATTCAAGGTGATCATAAAGTGACTAAAATAGCCTTTTAACTTCCATGATCCTAATTTTTTTTATGGAATTAAATATATAAAACAATTACCCGTGCATAGAAATCTTTCCAATGTCAATATAAAATAGTTTAAGACATTTTAAGTGCCACAATACAGGTTTTTTATTATTAAGAATTAAAAATAATTATAGTGAAATGAACATTTCCCCTTTTTAGGTAAATACAACAATTTTCCATATTAAGGCATATCAACACATTTACAACATCTCTCATCATTCTTATTTTACAAGTTGACACATAATCAACATGATTATCAATCTTATACCTTCAATTTTTAGAATTTGAAAGTAATTTCTAATTTTGCCCCTTTTGACTTTAACACAATCATTTCCCATATTAAGGCATATTAAAGGCATTCATATTTGATTGATCATTGTGATTCAAAAATTAGCATATTAATGACATAATTATTATCATTTCACTCCCAAATTTTAGGACTTGTAAATAAGTTTTCAATTTTGTAATCAAGGTCTTAAATCTTATCTTCATCTTGTTAATTTTAATCTAAATACTCACATATTATAATGCCCCATTTGTAGAAATCCTAATTATAAAACTTTTATTTATGTGTAAATAAATATGAAAATTATTGTGGGGTCAAATGTATTATTATTATTATTTGCATTATTGTAAAAAAATAGTTATAAATTTAATTAGGTTAAAATTTGATAGAATTTAGGTGATTAGTAGACCTTTTTCAAAGATTATTTAAAATAATTCTAGTTTCTTAGAATTTGATTTAAATGTTTTTTGAATAGCTATAAATATTTTTTGAGTTCATATTATGTATTTTTGTAAAAATATGAATCCTCGTGCTTATTGGTATTTTCTTTTGAAATCTGTTATAAAATCTTATAAATAGCTTTTATATCAGTTTTATGATTTTAGGTATTTACAAAATAATTTTTGTTAAATAAGTTTTCGATAAAGTCATCATTTAATATTTTTTAGGTATTTTATGCCCTCTTATGTATATTTGTATTTGTAAAAAAAAAATGACATACCTGATCCCTTTTTTCCTTTCTCTCTTCTCTTTCTTCCTTCCCCTTTCTATTTTCCCTATATAAAGCCTAAAATGCTGACCTTGCTCCTCTTTTTTGCTCCCCTGTGTCAATCTCCAGCCGCCACCACCACCACCTCACCATTGCAACTCCACCGCCTATCTCCCTCGATCTTCATCATTGCCATCCTCTAGTGCATAGTTTAGCAAAGCAGAAATGACAGACGCGAGTAGTAGTGGCACAACAATGATGCACCAGCAGTAGGTCGCACCATCGCTCAACCTCAGCCAGCGTCGCCATCCACCGATGAGTTGTCTTCGACCCCTAGTGGAGCTTCCTTTGTCTTTACTGTCTCCGATGTGTAATATTTCATTTGGTATAAATTCTAAAATTTGAGAATTTTGATCCGATTATGTCTGGATTTTTTAGATTCATCTGATTAAGTTATTTTGGATAAATTAGTTTCATAATATGCTTTAGAATGTATCTAATTTTATGATGGAACTATCAATTGGAGAAATTGTTGTGGAATTAATCAAAATCATATTTCTAGGTTAGAACCCTTGTGTATTGAAATTGAATTTCATAATTGAGTTATTTTATTCAATTAATGTTATAATATAAATTGAAATGTATTTAATTTCACGTTAGAAGCATCAATTTGGGAAAATTGTGTGAAATCAATTAGAATTGAATTTTCAGGTTGAAAATCTTACAAATTTAAATTTTATTATGTAATTGAGTGATTTTATACAATTGATTATATAATTTGCATTTTAATGCATTTCATTTTATTTACAATCCATCAATTTATATAATTTTGTAATATTTGATTAGATTTACATTTCGAGTTCAAAAGCTCTAATTTTGTTAAATTAGGTTTTTTTAATTTATTCTGATCAATTCATTATACAATATGTTTTAAAATAAATCTAATTGCAAATATAAACATTCAATTAATGAAATTAATAAAATTTAACTGAATTGTATTTTTAGGCCTAAAACCCTAGATATAGTTATATATTCTAAAATTGATATTATAGGATTTTTTGAAACAACCCTAATTGTGTTCTAGAGCCTTCTATTTGAATTAATTGATTTGAATTGTCTGAGTTTACATCTTGGGCTTTAAAACCCTTCTCTCTCTTTTTTTTTATTTTTTTTATAACGATTATCTTAAATTGACTATTCATAAGATTATTTTGTTGAAATTGATTATCAAAATTTATCTAAAATTAGTTTAATTATATTTTTAAACTGTTAATTTAAGGTAATAAAAGTGAATTGGTTGGTTCGCAGTTTGGACCTAGAAACCTTAATTTTCAGAGATAGTTTTATGAAATTGATTTGTTTATGTTTCTTTTACCTAGTTGATTACTAACTTTGAACTAAAATCATTAGAATTGTGTTTTATCTTATCGGTGTGAATTAGTTCTTTGAAATTATTTAATTTATCTTTTTGGCTGTAAAACCAAATTAATAAGTCATTTTGATAAAATTAACTTATCCTCTGTTGTCCTTATCCTAGTTTTTTCAAATTAATTTGAAATTTCCTAAGTGATCTTTGTTGAACTCGATTTGGTTAATACTTAATTTTTAAATAGTAATGGAGCTATGATCTTAAGTCCTAGGTTTTGAACATATATTTCAAAGAAAATTTATTTATTTTTTTCCTCTATTTATAAAGTTATAACACTTGAATTATTGACTGATAAGGTAATTTCTAACTTAATCCTAAAATTTCTATTAGTGATCTATGAAAGCATTTATCATGGACTCTTGAGCTAGTGATCTTTATCCCTCTTTCTTATTTCTCTTAGCTAGCTTTAGGCTTCGTTAAGTCATTACTTACCTCTACTTAGGGTGGAATCATAGGATGTATGTCTTCTTGAAGTAGAAGGTGATGAATATGCTTTATGTTATTTAAGTATGTCAGCGTATAGTATTTTTTGTGTGG
This sequence comes from Tamarix chinensis, assembly GCA_030549775.1. Taxonomy (NCBI): domain Eukaryota; kingdom Viridiplantae; phylum Streptophyta; class Magnoliopsida; order Caryophyllales; family Tamaricaceae; genus Tamarix; species Tamarix chinensis. The sequence continues at coordinate 84,636,474 of CM060178.1, forward strand.
TAATTCTATGTGTCTATGAGCATATAACTTTCTATACAAACATGTGTTAGCATACGTCTTGATTATTTTATGTTTTCAAGTATGTGAAGGGTTAAGCATGATTATTTGGTTAAAATGTTCAGCTAATTGTGGAATGTCAGGTGATTTTAAATCACGCTCTAATGTGTCTCAATTTTAATTGGTTTGGAAAATTATATCACTTGTTAATTATATATTGAAATTCTATGATGCCTTATGTTGGTCTTTTACACCTTGATAATAATCGATTTTAATTTAATGAAATTGTTCAACTTTAATGTCATTGGAACTCTTTGGCTTTAACACCACTTAAAAATGATCAGCTTTAATTCCACTTGAAATCATTTAGCTTTAATGTCACTTGGAATTGTTCAGCTTCAATGCCACTTGAATTGGACAGGCTTTAATTCCACTTGGAATGGATATAATAATGGAATTTTATTGTATGATGGAAGTGATTTAAGTATTGTTATGTGGGCTTGATTAAATCCTTAAATAAAACATTAATCAAGTAAACTGAAAGTTCTTGAGTTGGGACTTATACCACTTAGGGTAGCTATCCAAGTCAGGTTTGGTATTCACTTGGTACCATTTTGGTGTTTTTATCTTCTATGATCCTGGATGTCTTATGAGGTCTAGAGACTACCTCTTTTACTCTATAGGTGTCTTGATATATTTTGGCCCTATAGAGGGTATGCATACTTAAGTGCCTACGTGTCCTATTTATTAGTGGTTTGATTATGTTTGTGGATGGGTTAACTAGGGCTAGTAATGTTTGAGTAGTAGATTAGTTGTTATGATTTATTTGAGTTTCCATCCTCAAATTAAAACAATCAATAGTTGTGATCACAATAGTGGAATAAAATAATCAATTATTCTTGTTGATCCATGGACTTTCTATTTTATTATCCTATGTATGTCTCTCAACTATCTTCCTTACAATTGTTCTACCATATAATGATTGTTCTTACCTTATTAATGCATGGCCAATTATTTCAATCATATGTAGGCCTTATGTGAATTATGCTATCTTTTATGATAGTTGTGTTATTAAGCATGAGTTCATGTTTTATTATACACCGGTACCCGAGATTTGTTATGTACAATCATGTGTTTATAAGCACAATTCTATGATCACATGTTCTATTATATGTTATCGCATATACTCATGTATACCTTTAGTAATTATGACTATGATATTCCATATTAGTGTGTGCTACTCTAGTTATCGCATGTGTATCTTGTTATATTCATTTCATGTATGACTTTCCTTGTTACCCATTGTGAGAATGATTAATGTTATATTCTATACTTTATTAAATCATATGAGTTGAGTGTATAAATATGTTCCTTGATACCAAGCGAAGTGAATGAGAGGAAGGATAAATGAAAAAAAAAAAAAGACAAGTGGGGGTATAAATAGGGGACTGAGGGACCAAAAGCTACAACCACAAGAGGGGAAGAGGTAGTTTGTTCGACTCTTAAATGATATGGTATAAGATAGTTGAATGTGTAAGGTGGTGGAGTGTATTTAGGTTGAATGAAGTTATGAAAACCAAGAAATCAACCAAGGGATGAAGGAGGTAGTGGTGTGTAGTTCTGAGTTTAGATTTAAGCATGGGGATTGCAAGTGAAGAAGGTTTGGTGAAAGAAAAGTTAAAAAGGATACAACTGATGTAGGTACAAAGTGTATCAAAGTAACTTTGACTTAAATTTTGGTTGAATGAAGAAGATAATGGTTAAATAGATATAGAATATTATCATGGAAATGTAGAGAAGGAATAATGGATGAACAGTAATTTTAGGTTTTATAGAATAATTTTAGTGGTGAAAAAATCAATAAAGAGGATAAAATAAAGAAAAATAGAAAACAAGCTCATAAAATTACAAAAATTTATGGAAACCTTTAAAATAATATTTCAAGCTCACATGTAACTTTTCATGAATATAATTTTTTTGATATATAAAATATTAATCTGATGGTGAATTAATAAGCTTAAAAGGTAATTACAAAATTAAGTACTAAAAAAATTCCTAAAATTACAAAAATTTATAGATACTCCTATTTTTAACATACAATTGATATGAATTTTAGCTAGCATGTCTTAGTTATATATTTTGCATATAAAATTAAAAAGGAATATAAAAAAAATTTTTAACTAAAATTTATAGATTTAAAGTTAAACCCATTTAGTACCCAAATAAAATTTTATAAGATTTTTTTTAAGTTGTGACTCAAAAGTTCACATATATGAATAGTATTTTATAAGAAAAGTGCGTCTAACCATAAAATTTTAAATACTACTAAGTCACCCAAAAAATCTTGAAGCCAAAAAATATCCTACAATCATTTATGTCTTGGAGCCAAAAAATATCTTACAATCATTTGTGTAATTAATTACACATAATAAGAAATAGTTAAAAAAGGGGTATTACAATAACATTTTCCATTTTCTACTTTAGCTTCTGCATATATTTATTTTAAACGAAATTTTTTAAGAGTGAAATTCGGGGGTGCTACATAAAAAAAGAAAGAAAAAAAAGGTATTTGCTTGATGGCTTTGATATGTATTGAATTATTAATTTGATAGTTGCCTTTATACCCTACCATTGATATTTGGAATTGATTTGGTTAGTTGGTCCTCAGAGCCTTAATGCATTACCTTATTGGTCATGGATTATGATATGGTTATTATGTGTTTGAGATGAATGAGAAAGAAATGGATAATTTTGTTAGTAGTTGAGCGTGAGACTTTTATGTTGTATATGTTATCTTATAGTAATCTTATTCTTGTTATCGCATACGGTTCTATGGTTCAAGCATGTTTTCTAACTTCACGTGTTTTTTGATTTTGCATGATTATGTGTGATGTGAGCATATTACATCTTGTGGGGCATTGTGATTTACTAGGTATTGAGAAGTTGTATGATACTGCATTTATATATGATTATGTGCAAACCATGGAGTTACAAGGCATATAAACATAGCGAGGATTAGGGGGTCCTTGGAAGGAGATTATGTTCTTGGATTATGCTTTTGGGTCTAAGAGTTAGGGAAAACTATTTTCATACCTTCACGTGCTAAATTTTATTATAGTCGGTTTTCCTTTGGACTCTTATGTCCTTCATTATATTTTAAAAATTGTTATTATATGGAGGATGCTTATCCATAACCTTTATCTATTGTTTCTTCTTTTCACTACTTTATTTTGGATCTAACTCGTTTTGAGCTTATCACTTTGCATAAGTAAGGTAGAGAAGATGGACTTATGATAGATGTGACTGTAGCACCCATTATTTTAATATTAGGCTTCCGAAAAATAAAAATTTTAAGTATTAAATTTGGGGGGTGTTACACATGATGACATACTCACAAATAGCAAAATCAAAACATAAAAGATAAAATTCTAGAAATTTTCAAAATCCATATTATAGAAATACAAGGCTTTAATTTTTTTAAAGAAGAGTAGAAATTTCTAAAATTTGTGATCATTTTCAAACTTATTGGCCATGTAAAACTAAGGATGTTTACGGATAAGATATCATAATAAAATTCTTTTGATATCTAAAAGGTCAAATATATTGAAAAACCTAAAATTTTAGACCGGATAAAAAATAATTCGCCGGACATTTGAAACTTTTAAACAAACCACAAATGAGAAATATTGGATAAAAAATTTTGTAAACTAATCCAATTTGAATTGATCTAATCTAGTTATTTGATTTAAGTTTTAAAGTACATTATATTCACTATATAATTTGAAAATTTGGATAATATTTAAATATTTAATAAAAATATAATTAAGAAGTATAAAATTCACTTACAATAAACACTTTCTTTTCAAATTACATACAGACACTCACACATACAAATGATTATATACAATAAAATATTATAAAAATAAATAATTTTTAGAGTATATATATATATATCTAATTTATTTGAAATATTATTTAGATTTATTGGATCAGATATCCAATTTTTTTTATTAACCAGGTCGCTTTTCTGATTTGAAAAAATTTATTGGATCGATTATTAGATTTTTTGGATCAGATTGATTCAGATATTAGACTAGACGATCAAATATTAAATGTTATTAACAATCCTATGTTCAGCCTTATTTTTTTTAAAAAAAAATAGATATTTATAAAAGACTTAGGTATTTTAGTATATTTGAAATTTAGAAGAAAAACAAATTTAAACTTTTATGAAAATCCAAAAATTTACAAAAAAATTGGAATTCAAAATTTGGGATTTTTTTATTATAAAAAAACAATTTAATTTTACAATATACCATGAATTTTCTATAAAAAAGACTGTGAAAATTTTGAATATCTAGAAATTTAAAACATGGAAAATTTAGACAATCAAGTATTTTCAAAAAATCATGTATTATTTAAAGTAATCTGTCTCATTAATAGTCAATGAGATTGATATAAAATTAATTCGATATTTGGTGTAATTTTTGTTACTATTTAAATAAAACTATCAATGTTTCAAAAAATCATGTATTATTTAAAGTAATCTGTCTCATTAAAAGTCAATGAGATTGATATAAAATTAATTCGATATTTGGTGTAATTTTTGTTACTATTTAAATAAAACTATCAATGTAAAAAGAATAGGACAAAAAGTGACTCCATATGAAATCAGAAATCTAGAATGAAAAAATCTAGTAACTATATTTTCATTGAACAATTTAAGTGTGTTAATTCTTTGAATAGAAATCTTTGGTTTTCGTAGGCCACGCATTTGCACCAGGACTCTTATTCTCTTAACTTGTATGGAGGTAGGCACTATATATATACTGTGGGTATGCACGAATGATTGTGCATAATATAATATAATATAATATAATAAACTAACGAAAATACTTTGGACTGACAAAAGGGTCAAAAATTAGGCCGATCCAAACTGGAGGATACGTTAATCGATATCAATTGGCTCGCTAATTGGTTCGAATTCCCCTTTGACTTAGATTAGCAAGTAAACGGAATTCATCAGTCAACAAATATACTAGTGGGATGATCGCCCTGAACAACACAATTCGGATGGCAAGGGGGAAAACAGTGTGAATCAATTAGCCCTTATTTAAAACTATTTAAATAGGCTGTTATACAGAATCATTACATTTTTAAAAACATTTTATCCTACAAAGTTTTCAAAAATAATATATATTTCAAATAGACACCATTTTTTTAAAATAAAAAAATTATCAAAATATATTAATATTTTTTTAACTACAACATAGATATAGTCTTGCACGTTGCGATTCTTATGTATCGGGTAATCAATAAGATTGATGCAATCTAAATTAGACCATTCTAATATATTCAAATTAATAGGGTGGTATTGACATACAATTTGAAATTTGACAACCTTAATATTTTAGAAAGTTGTTTCAAGCTTTGAATAATAGCACTTAAAAATAGGTCATTGTTATTTATTAGTTTTAATGTATGTTAGTTTAGTATTAAATGTTATAGTCTTAATTTTAGCATTACTTTGAATAGAATATTATCTAACATCTTAGTTTAAAATTAGAAGGAAAACAAAAAACTATATAAAAGACACTATATGATTATGAGTAAAGGGTATTATTTGTTTATTTTTTTGTGTCTTTTGAATTCAAGGTTTTGCCCTAGGCTTTGACACCATCTTTGACTTTGGATAGTTGTATCTTCGATGAAATTCTTCTGGATAATTCCTCTATTTAGACACATCTTAATAAATTTGACTTGATCGAGTCATACTAAATAAGATATTCTCGTACAAACTATTATTTTTTGTTGTTGTTATCATTTTATTTTTCTAATATTATTGGAATTACATCATTCTTGAATATCACATTTCTATGTACCGTCCTTTGAAGTTTCATTTTATTCCTCTTTTGAGAATTTATATATGATATGAGAATTAGAGTAAATAAAACAAGAAATAATTATAAAAAAAACAATATGATAAACAAACAAATAAAAATGAATAAATTTTATTTGATCTGATGCTTTACGACATCGACAAAGATGTGTTATAGAAGCTAATACTTCTTAACTTATTTAAAGAAACATTTATTCTCTAGAGATCATGCAATGTACCTCGGTCGAACATGAATTACTTTATGAATGTATAAATGGTAATTATTATCGTATCAATAAAATAAGCAAATAGTTTTAGCATGACTTTTTATGCATTATCCCCATTAACGCTACTACTTCCGCTTCCGCTTCCATAGCCGCTTCCATAGCCTGAGCCTGAGCCTGAGCCTGAACTACCACTGGAGCCTCCACCACCGCCTCCTCCACCACCTCCAGCAGTGGCACCATAGCCTACATAATTGCCTTGGACATTTCCATATCCGGATCCACTTCCCGAACCATAGCCTGAGCCATAGCCAGAACCTGAACTTGACCCTCCGCCGCCACCTCCGCCACCTCCACCACCTCCGGCACTAGTACCATATCCTCCTTGTGCACTACCATATCCTGAGCCACTTCCTGACCCGGACCCATAACTTGAGCCAGAGCCTGAAGACTCGCCACCTCTGCCACCTCCACCTCCTCCTCCACCGGCTGAAGCCGATCCGGTGGGTGTTCTAGCTGCGATGGATACTTGGAAAAGCAGCATAACAAGCAGTGCAGCGCCAATAATATTAGACCTAGCCATTTTCACTTTGGGACAACAATGGGTGTTGTGACCGTTTTTTTTTTCTTCTTTTCCTCTTGCTACTCAAAAGCTTATGAGTTCTGATCCTAAAGTGTAAGGTTGGCATCCCTATATATAGGCATTTCTGCGAGCACATTATCTATGATCATACCGCACAGAGCGTAATATTTTTTGTTCACCATTTTGGTGCGTTGGGGTTGGCGGAAGTGGTGCACTACTGCATAAAGCTTTTCCTTAATTGTTACTCACCAGTAGTTTCATTGGCTAATGAATTCCGTTTACTTCTTAATCAAAGTCAAAGAGAGTTAGGAACGGAACCAATTTGCCACCCAATTGGTATGATTAATTAATAAATATTTTTTCAGTTTGGATCTGCCTAACCTAGACCCTCAGTCTATATCCTTAAATCATATATTTTCGTTATTTTCTCATATTATTATATACGTGACCCTCTATGCGTACGTAACGTATGTATATTAATTTATTGTGCCTACCTCTAATCAAGCTAGAGTTTCGATGTGCATGCATGGCCTACAAAACGTAAAGAAGAGATTACCTTCTGAACACTACTGCGTGCCAAATATGTGGTATGCATGCCTTGCTCTAAATATAGATTAAGAGGTTAAAAAATTGTTTGAATGTATCGAATAATCTGAATAAAAAAAAAATTGAATGGTTTTTATTTGAGTAATGTTATGCACATAAAACTATACTTTTACAAGTTTATGATAACTCTATCACAATATATGAGTTGTAAGTGTGTGTGTGTATTATGAGATCCATACTTTATGAGATAATTGTAAAATAAACTAATTATAACTCATAAGGTTAATGTTTTTGTTTTCAAATACCAAATTGATTTTTTAGATATCCATTTCTTATCCCCATATTAATTAGCTAAAAATTATATTTTAGGGTTAGTATTTTTATTTATGTGGAATTGTATAGATAAGCATATAAATGCTGATGTAACAATAGGGTAATATGGAGTTTAACTTATAAAATAGATACCACAGAGGAGAGAGAGAGAGAGAGAGAGAGTATACATTGGAACTATAAAAGCCCACAAGAGAATCTAGAAATCTTGGGACACAAGTTACAACTCTTTGTACCCAAAACCCAATTAGATAATTCTTTAAAAGTAAGGCTCATGATAGTACGACCAACATCAAGACTTGCAACACACACATGAACACGAGAATCTAATGCTCGATAGATGAGTAGGTGACAATGAAAAGATAGACTTAATACTTTTATGTTGACTAATGCAATCCATCCTAAAGAGATATCATGTTACACATAATCCAACATACAATCAAAATGTAAGAGCATAAATCATAAGGCAAGGCATAGGATGGAAACACAAAACAATGCAGGTGGATGCTAGTATAGGATATTAGAATATGACAAACAACAAAGGCTAAAACTACCATACAACCTAGAACATCTAATTATGACAATTCATTATTATTATTATTATTATAATTATTAACTTGAGGATAGCGACTCAAGCATAAACAACTATTCTAGTGCGCCAACAATACTAGCCTTTATTGGCCCACCCAAGACATAACTAGGATGTCTAATTATTTAAGTATGCAAATGCCCCCATAGATGATGCCTAAAGAGTAGAAAATGACATCTCAGGATCTCGTAAGACACTCAGGATCACATAAGAGAAAAAAAATATCAAAATGGCACAATGACCAAGCCTAACTCTCCTATCAAACCTAAGTGAAACAAGACCCAACTCAAGCAATCTTCTAGTTTATATGACTTGTATTTTATTTAAGGATTAACCAAACATAAATCAAGATCCACATAATAACACACAATCACTTCTATCATACATAATCTGTTTCATTTGTTAAGACTCATTATTAACCAAATACCTAATCTATAAGGGATCAAGAGATAAACCATATGGTACAAAGGCATCACCATTATTCTAAGAGGCATAAAAATCTAATATGTTCCTATAACACCCCCAAAATTTATAGTTGAAATTTTTTATTTATTATAGAAAACCGTGCACTTAAAATAGGGGGTGCTATTGAAATGCCCTGAAAATTCTAATTTTATTTTTTATTATTAAATAAGATTTTATTATGAAAATTAATTAAGTAAATTATTTTAAATAAAATAAAAGAAAATTTATTAGGGCAAATTAATAAGAAATTTTATAAATATGTTAATTAGAGGAAATTTGGGTATTTTAACTAATTAAAGATTTTAATTTGGGAATTTATTTAAATAAATTATTTTATTTAAATTAGGGAAGCGAAAATAGTTTCAAATTAATGTTAATTTTATAAATAATTTAATTGAATAAAATTAGAGTGATTTATTAATTTAAAATGAAAATTTTGGAAAATCTTTTAAAGATCATAATTTAGCCTAAAAAGGGATTTAAATATTATTATTTCTAAATATCCCAAATATTTTAATTAATTTATTTAAACCAACCTTCCTTTTCTTTTTCCTTCTTCCTTTTTCTTTCTTTTTCTTTCTTTTCCTTCTTCTTCTTTTCTTTTTTCTTTTCCTTCCCTTGTCGCACCGGCCCAAACCTTTCCTCCCTTCCTTCAGCGCGGGCCGTTTCCCGCGGCCCAGAATCTCTTCATTTAATCCCACGCCGAGTTTCGCTCTCTTATCCACCGAAACTCTGCGTTTTGCCCCATGACTTTAAATATCGTTGCCTAGTTTGCCCTCCTCCCTTTTCTTTTCCTTCTTTTCTTTCCTCCAAACCACCCGGTTTCCTCCCTTTTTCTTTCTTTTCTTTTTTCCTCGAACCTCCGGCTCGTCCCTTTCTTCTTCCTCCCTTCTCTGCCATTGTCGAACCTGCGACCTCCTTCCCCCGAAAATGGCACAGCCGGCCACACGTGTCGTGACCGGCCTTTATCCAACCCATTTCCTTCCCCTCGACGCACACTCTAATTTGAAATGCCCCACTCTCCTTTTCTTCCCCACGTTTGCCCCCATTTCCCTGGCGAAGGTTGGGCAAAAATTTGAATTTGTGCCGCCCGATCAACGGCATAACCAACCCATTTTCCCACCGACTTTGACCTTCTGGTAACTTCCAGCACTCGAGCCTAACCTCCACCACTATAAATACCCCTTGTATGGCCTGATTTTGAGATTTATTTCCCTGAAACCCTAAGAACCAATCTGTGTGCCACCGCCCCTTTAGAAACGCTTTCCTGCCGTTAGCCAACCTCGACATCGCCTCTTCCTGCCAAACTATTCTCTGCAACGCCCTCTAGCTAACTAAACCATCTACATCCTTCGATTATCTTTGCATGGACCTCCATAACCGTGCAAAATTTGCTGGTTCTCTCGCTGGAATTTTTACCCCAAAACCTTAAACCACCGTCCACCACCACATCTGCCACTCCTACCACCCTCTAAACCACTCAAAATCTCCTGCTAATTCTCCTCCACCGACCCATAAAAATTATTTTATTTTTCTCCTACCCCCTTCCCTCTTTTTCTTCATTTTCACCCCTCTTAGATCACTTTTCCGGCCACCTTCAGGAACAACCGCCGGTGCCACCCATCCCCTCCAACTCAAGGTGAAACCCTAGACCTTTTCAACACTTCCTTTCAATTTATTGAGAGTTATTCTGCCTTTATCCTAATTTTTAATGTTAATTTGATTTTAATTATTATTATTAGTATTATTATCAACTATAACCTAATTGATAAATGTTGTTGACAGGTTTGGGAGTATTCTTGAGTTAGATAAATTATTATTCTCAAATTTTGGTTATTTAATGGAATTATTACATGTTTACTATTATTATTAATAATATTATTATTAGTATAATTATTTATTTAATATTGTAATTATTTCAAGAGGGGTAGAAACCTAAAATTTTAATTAAGTCTCGTACCTTTGCTTTTTATTACTATTATTAACCTTTTTAACATTATTACTAATTATATTATTATTATTATCTTTATTAACTTTTATATTATAAGTATATATATAATATTAATATCATTATTACATTTTTGAATAGTATTATTATTAAATGGGGTGGTTTCGAAAGCCACCTTGTAATTTTAAGACTTATGGTATTATTAATATTAATATTCTACTCATAAGAGTATGAGTAATAATATTTTATTATTATTATTATTATTATTATTACTACTACTACTACTACTACTACTACTACTACTACTACTACTACTACTACTACTACTACTACTACTACTATTACTAATACTATTTTGGTGAAGGGTGGAAACCCTTATATCACCACCCTTTTCGAATGAAAATAGTAATTTATTTATATTTTTAAGTAATATTTTGTATAGTTAATTATTGTGTAATATTGTTTTAATTAAAAACCAAATCTTAGAATAAGTTAGAGAATAATAAAATTTTATAAGGGAGCCTAATTCTAGTATACTTTTATATAATAGGTGAACCCAGTCAAATCCTTCAAGTGGAATAGGAGCGTACACCAAGACCGGTGACGTTTTAGGTAAGGGTTTACTAAGGTCATTTGTGTGTTTATATGCATTATGTGCTTCATATTCCATGTATTCTATGTTTATTATTATTAATTATTTCGTATGTGGCATGATTATAGAGTTGAAGTATGTTGGTGTGAATAAACTGTGGCATGAGAATTAAGTGTATGTTTATGTTATTATTGTATGATATGGCCTTAAGACATGCATGTTAGGGTTGTAAAATAATGATGGGGATTGTAACAATGTGGTGTTAGGGTTTTGTATGAAATGACATGGTATTAGGGTTTGCATGAAATGACATGATGCTAGGGTTTTGCATGAAATGACATGATGTTAGGGTTTGCATGGAAGCATGTCTACGTGGAGTTAGGGTTGCTTATGAATTAGGGTTTGCATGGAAGTGTGGTATACGTGGAGCTAGGGTTTGCATATGAATTGGGGTTGCATGGAAGTGTGGTCTACGTGAAGCTAGGATTTGCATGTGGATTAGGATTTGCATGGAAGTATGTCTACGTGGAGTTAGAGTTTGCATGGGAGCTAGGGTTTGCATGGAAGTGTGGTATGTGGAGTTAGGGTTTGCATGGGAGCTAGGGTTGCATGGAAGTGTGATTTATGATGAGTTAGGGTTTGCATGGGAACTAGGGTTGCATGGAGTTAGTCATGCATGTTGGGAAAATGTTTGTGAATGCAAATGTCATGATTAACATACTTAAGACATTAATCTTTTAAAGTGGAAGATTATTGAACCAGGTCCAGACCGATCCACCGGTCAGGAATAGTGGTTAGGGTTTTACCCTATGTGCGACCGATCCACCGGTTATAATAGTGGTTAGGACATGAGGTCCTATATGTGATCGGCCCACCGGCAATAATAATGGGGTGACTCGAGCTCAATAAACACAAACCAGAATTGTTAAAGCTCTTAAAAGATATTAATTACTTATAGTGGAACACCATGCCAGCAGGAACCAAGCCGATCCACCGGTTAGGAATAGTGGTTAGGGTTTTACCTTTTATGTGACCGATCCACCGGTAATAATAGTGGTTAGGGCATGATGCTCTATGTGTGACCGGCCCACCGGTTATAATAGTGAGGTGTTCCTATTTTTGCATGGATCTGATAAAAGGCATGGTGTGTATCGACTTTTGATAAAAGGATGATTAAATAATTAATCTGGACCTTTTGGGGCCTTATATGTGGACTTGTTGATTATAAGTTATGGATTTCACTTTATGCTTCTATGTATCATATGTATGGGTTGTAATTGTATGTGATCATTATCCTACATGATTTAATGTGTTATATGCTGGCCTTAGTATTCGGTTACCTTACTCAGTACATAGCATACTGATCACCTGTTTCATAGGTGCTGCTCATTCCCACGAGCAGAGGGCCCGTCTGATCTATTGCAGGTAAGAGATACTTACTTTGATGCTATCGATGTCTATGGGACATCAGGAGGGGCAGGGTGATAGTTGGGCTGGATCAATCTTTAGAGTGACGTGGCCGTTGTCCTTTTAAATTTATGACTCATGTTATCTTTTATCATGTTTGAATTGTCGAAATAATTTTACTAATGTTGTTTAGTTATTATCTGGAAAAACAATAGCTGGTATTTCAAATTATATAAGACTTGCACGTACTCTGATTCTCGTATTTATAAATTTGGATTTGTATGGAATTATTATTAATAGCGTTTTTTTAGCCTTAACACTTGGTACCAGAACGGTAAGAATGAACCGGACTGGTACTAAGTGTGGCGGTAACATCCCCATAATTCATGGGTTTTAAATTAAGTATTTTAATTACTTCCGCTTTTAAAAAAAATTGTGAATTTTGGGGTGTTACAGCTACTGTCGTGATTAGTATATTATTGACTCTTAGCCAATTTCATACTGACCACAACGCTTAAGGTAAAAAAAATTATTACCATGAATGATTAAAGACCATAATAGATCAATATTATTTAATAAAATTAGAGTACCCAAATGTTAGGGTTAATACATAACTAAAATAAGGTATAAAACAATGCCCTCTACAGAAAAATAAAAGTGGTAAGAACAAAAGAAAATAACTAGTTCGCATAACATCCTCTCGGACCCCAAACCAGGTTCACCGAATCATCACTCTGCCCCACCTAAGGTATCATATGCATCAAAATCAACAAGTACAACATCTCATACCTGCACAGACTTAGGAGGGTCCACTGCTAGTGAGAATGAGAAGCACCCATGATAGGGGTGATCAATACGCCACATATTGAGTAAGGTAACCATATAGCTAGGATAGGGAATACCATATAAAAGGAAAATAAAGCAAGCAGCAAGTCAATCATATTCATCACCATTGTTAGCATTTACGCCATTAATTCCATCTTTACATATCTCTCAAATTATATCTACGTGAGTTTGGGAACCCCACTATTATAGTCGGTGGATTGGAAATACACTCTAAGGTAGAATGCACTTGGCCACTATTATTTGCCAGTGGATCGGTCTCTAGGACAAAATGCTCCCGACCACTATTCTTGCCGGTGGATCAATCTAGCCCCGACCCACATAGTATTCAACTATAAGTTATTAGTGTCTTCTCTATGATTTATTATCATTCAAGGTTTGGTTTATTGAGCTTGGGATCCCCCACTATTATAGCCAGTGGATCGGAATACATCTCGAGGGCAGAATGCACCTAACAACTATTATTCACTGGTTGATTAATCTTTAGGGTAAAAATGCTCCTGGCCACTATTCTCGTTGTGGACTGGCTCAATAGTCTTCCACTTTAAATATTTAGTGTTTTATTCATGTCTTATTCAATAAGTCACCCCTTCAGTTAGACATGCACTCCCCAATGGACTTCCCTGACCTATTATCACTCTTCCACCTTAAACTTTTTGATTAACCCTATCCCATAAATTGGGACCTCTACACTCTCAACTACTTGAATACACCTTTTTCACCTTCCACCAAACTCTCCTTGAAGTCCAAAACCCCTATACATGTGGGTCAAAGCCCACCTTTTCATTTCTCCACCTAAGCTCACCATCGTCCACTAGGGTTTTTCCTTGAAACCCTAATCAAGCTTATGTAGCTCTAACCTCTCCTTTTCCTATACAGCCTATACCCCACTTGATTCTAACACCATCACTCCACTCAACCCACTCCAGACATCACAACCCTACTCTCTAACTTCTACATGTGATAAAGAACCATAGTTGGTTACCCCGAAGACCCTAATATGCCCTTTTTTCTTTTTCACCTTACTGTCATGCACAACTCCATCTTCCATTTAACTTGACTCTCACCCTCCACATGACACACTCCTAATCACAACCAAAAATCTGACCAACCTCTTTAAACTATCTCATAATACCCCTATACCCAGGTTTTTCCCTCAAAAATCCTAGTTAGACTCCCATGCATACTTCCACCTACCTGCGTACTATCTCTTCCCCAAGTATTTCAATTACCTAAAATACTCTTTCCTCCCCATGTTTAACCCTCAAACTAACTTTTTCCACGTAATCTTTTCCCTTATAAAAAGACTAAACGCCCCATGTAAGACTTACTCTTCCCATGCAATATTTTACCATAACCCTTCATTTTATTACTTTCTTCCTTTATTTTCTCACACATTTTTCATAATGCTCTTAGTCCTTTCTCCACTTCTCCTTAATCATTCCACTCTCTTTGTTTCCATTTGTTTTCCACAACCACTCAAACCCACCTAAGGCATCCAAGTATGCATGGCATACCATGACAACTATACATGAGAGCATGTCATACATAATAATTTATATCACCCATATTTCACATAATATAAATTATACACAGCATACCTTAGCTCCTTGTAAGCCAAGATGTACTACATACATATCTAGTTCATATTCTTATATAAGTACACAACACATACCATTACACCCGTAAGCAAATAATTCATAACAAACTCAAATCCTTAAATATATCCTTATCTAATATGACACTAGGCTTGGGGCGCGAATCCTACACCTCCTCATAGGTTTGTTCACAACCTATACGAAATGAAATAGTACACATTTAACCTTCTTCATACTCCTTTTTCATTTTTCTTTATTTCCCTAACTAAATATTAGTAATAATAACAATAATGATAATAATAAAAATTATTTAAAATAAAATATACTAAGTAATTAAAAAAGGTAAGGGCACAACCAGAAGGGATAGTAAGCAAGGGACGGTGGTGATGGCGCACGGCGATGGTGGAGGTAGTGATGGAAGAAAAAGGGTTTTGGGGTTGGGAAGGAGGAGAGAAGCTAGGTTTTCTTGGGTGGTGGCATTTCTAGGTTAGAGGGGGTTGTGGTAGTGGTGGTGTTGTCTCACGATGACGGCGAAGGCTGCTGCTGTGGTGGTGGTTGCGTGGAAAGGTAAGAAAAAGAGAAGGAAGGAGGGGAAGGAAAAGGGAAATGGTGGTGTAGAAAGGTAGGGGAAGGTTTTTTGGGCAGGAAGAGAGGCAGTGAGGGTCATGGTTGCGGTGGTGACGGCGGTGTAGAGCGGCATAGGTGGCGGAGATGAGTGCAAAAGGGGAGCTCGAGCTGCCCACTTTTCCCAAGTGGGGAGAGAAGATAAAAAGAGGGGTAGGGGAAGGTCTTTTGGGGTGGATAGTGATGTAGGGAAGAGGAAGGGAGGGTGTGGCGACGGTAGCACAAAGCAACGACGGCGGAGGATGTGGCTGAAGAGGTTGTACGAGTAAGGTTGGGGGATGGTTTTTGAATGGTAGAAAAAGGGGGAATTGAGGGTATAGGGGGTATATATGGGGGAAGATAGCTGAGGAAGTTACAAATGAGGGAAGAAGATAAGGGGAGGGGTGGTTAGTTGTTGGCCTGTGTGTAGAGCAATGCAGCTGCACGCTAAGGGGACAGGGTAAGGGTTTTGAAGGGGGTGTAGAGGGGTTAGGTGGGGGTGTTGGGGTCGTAGGAATAAGGGGACCAGTGCAGGGCAGTGCTAGCTGTATGCCTTATAAATTAACTTATCATCTATTGTCCTTTTCCTAGCTTTTTAAATCAATCTGGAATACCCTAAGTGATCTTTTTTTAACTTGATTTGGTTAATACCTAATCTTAAATATTAATGGTGCTACACTCTTGAGTTCCAGGTTTTGAACATGTTTTTTCAAGAATGCTTATTTGTTTTTTCCTTGTTGATTAAATTATAACGCTTGAATAATTGACTGATAAGATAGTTTCTAACTTAGTCCTAAAATTTCTATCAACGATCTAGGAAATCATTTATCATGGACTCTTGAGCTAGTGATCTTTATCCCTCTTTCTTATTTCACTTAGCTGGCTTTTGGACTTCGATAAATCATTACTTACCTCTGATTATGGTGGAATCATAGGATGTATGTTTTCTTGAAGTGGAAGGTGATGAATATACTTTATGTTATTTAAGTATGTCAAGCATATAATATTTTTTGTGTAGTAATTGTATGTGTCTATGAGCATATAAATTTTTTTATGTGAACAAATGTTAATATGCCTCTTTATTATTGTATGTTTTCAAGTATGTGAAAGGTTGAGTATGATTATTTGGTTAGCATATTTAGCTAATTGTGAAATATCTAGTGATTTTAGATCATGTTCTAATGTGTCTCAATTATAATTGGTTTGGAAAATTATATCGTTGGTAAATTATGGATTGAAATTGTATGATGCCTTATCTTGGTCTTTTATGCCTCGACAATGATCATTTTTTAATGTAGTGAAATTGTTCGGCTTTAATGTCATTGGAACTCTTTGGCTCTATCAACACTTGAAAATTATTGGCTTTAATGCTGCTTGAAAACATTCAGCTTTAATGTCACTTGGAATTGTTGGGCTTCAATGCCACTTGGATTGGATTGATTTAATTCAACTTAGAATGGATATAATTATGGAATTTTATTAAGTGATGAAAGTGATTTAAGTATTGTTATGTGGTCTTGATTTATGCTTGGTTAAATCCTTAAATAAAACATTAATCAGGTAAAGTAAAAGATCTTAAGTTGAGACTTGTACCACTTAAGGTAGCTATGCGAGTCATGTTTGGTATTCACTTGGTACCATTTTGGTGTTTTTGTCTTCTGTGATCCTGGGTGTCTAATAAGGTTCGAAGATGATCTCTTCTACTCTATAGGTGTGTTGATATATTTATTTTCCCTATAGAGGGTATGCATACTTAAGTACTTTGGTGTCGTATTTATTGGTAGTCTAATAACGTTTGTGGGTGGACCAGCTAGGGCTAGTAATGTTCGCGTACTAAATTAGTTGTTATGATTTATTTGAGTCTCTATCCTCAAATTAAAATAATCAAATGGTTATCACATGTTATGTACTCGAGATTTGTTAATCACCGATACTCGAGATTTGTTACGTACAATCATATGTTTATAAGTACGATTCTAAGATCACATGTTCTATAGTATTTTATCGCATGTACTCATGTATACCTTTATTAATTATGACTATGATATTATATATTAGCATGCCTTATCTAGTTATCACACGTTTATCTTGTTATATTCATTTCATGTATCACTTTCCTTGATACCTATTGTGAGAATGATTGATGTTATCTTATATACTTCATTAAAACATATAAGTTATATAAGTGAAATTGTGTGTGTATCATATATGTACTTGAGCATGTGTATTATAAGTTAAATATTACCATGTCCATATATGTATCATGTTTCCTCCCAGGAGTTGGTAGTTTTTATTTACTTAATATTGAACTCGTACTGATATTACCTTAGTTAATTGGGTCCTGCAATGATCCACTATAGTGGGAGCATACCTCTTGTGCAGGCTTAAGATCACATATTATTGTGGGGATGAAGACTTAGGCTTTGAAAGAGTAGGCAACCTAGAGTTTTAACCCCTCAAAAATTTTGTACATAATTTCCAAAATTTTAGCATTATATTGAAAATTTAATGGTGTTATAACTAAATTTAGGTTTCTCGTTACCATACCAAGCTTTTTAAATCTAAGGTTATTCCATAGATTTCCCGCTAATTTTATTAGTGATTATTTCATCTAGTGAAATTGATCACTTCCCATTTATCATAGGATATATCATTGTGGGATTTTATTATAACACTCTGAATCGAAGCAATCACATGTGAGCTACATTGGAGCACTTTTAAATTGATCGAATAACCCCATTGATCAACACAAATCCTTTAAGGATTCTTTTTCCTCAATCACATAGGAGCTAAAACCTTTATCCACTTAAATTAAGAACATCAATTGATAAGAAAAGGAGAAAGATTTAATTAAAATATTAGATTATTAAGATAACAAAAGATCGGACAAAAGAGTTACAATTGACAAAGGAAAGAAATACAGAATGGGACATAAGAGCCTAAATTATATTCAGATCAAAATATGCTAAAATGGACACCGGATAGTCCTAACTCTCAACCTTTTCAAAAATCCACCAAGTTGTACCTTTAAAGTACTCATACAAAATAAAGACTGCTCATTGAATAGGAAGTAAGCCATAAAACGAAACCCATTAGTACAAGGGTACCGAGTAAACCAATACACAATACTAAGCATGTAAATATCACATGGAGCATATAGAAATTAACACAAAGTATCATGACATGACATGTTAAATAGTACATACCATAGATTAGTACAACATTCATGCCATAACTCATATCATACCCTATGTCACATGTTCATTACATCAAACTTAACCATATTATGACTATTTCATTAATCTAATTATACCAAGGGCATCCAACGAAGGGAAATACCCAACCAAAATTAAGGTATTTTATGATAAACACTTCTATACCACTTATAACATGATAAGGAAAGAACCAAAACATTTACCTACAAATATACCAAATCTAAATAGTGCACATATGCAGCTATAAAACCAACATATTAAAACCAAGTAGTGCACGAAGGCAACTACCAATGTAACAAATAACAACAATCCATTTAAATCCTTATAAAATAATTATTTTCATTTTTAATTACTTGAAGGATATAATAATAACCTGGAGACATATAAAATGCATTGGTTGTACCGGCTTGTTAAAGCAACTTAATATCCTCCTAACTTATAACCCAAAGACATATAAGTACTGTAGTCATAATGATACAACAAGGAAATAAAATATTCTCCCATCTTAAGAGACCTAATCCTTAAGTATCGATACCCCTTATAGGGCCCATAGGTTACCTATAGATAAGACTAAGGGCTTAGTCAAAATGATGAGGCATCCGACATACCACCAAACCAAATTGATGGCTCTTATATCATCTCTTGGGTAGCTAATTTTAAAGAGCAATCATTCCCAAATATCAAGGTCTTCCACTTTAAATATTAATATCTTAATAAGGTGATTAAAAGATATCACACAATACACAATGATTCCATTTCTAATTATTTAAGTTGATTATAAGGTCAATGATCTAAACCAAAATCAAAATTAACACTAAGGTTAACCTAAGAATCCATTAAGTTCATCCTAGTCCTATTATTCATAATTTTAGGCATAATAAGTCATAAATGACCAAAATTTCCTTATATGTTATTTACTCAATAATTTTTCATTTTAATACTAGTTGTTATTATAATTAGGTAAAATTCATGATAAGAATAAATAACATTAAAATAGGTACATTAATATAAAATTTCAATTCTAGAAAATTTTAGAAGTAAAAAAATTACCATTTTATCTCTAAAACACAAGCCCATTTAACACATAAAATCTTAATCACACATAATTATTTTTCCACAAAAACCATATTCTAGCATGCTATCATATATATATATATATATATATATATTAAATACATAAATAAATTTAAAATAGTCACATGCTTAGAAATATTAATAACAATACATGATGCACACATATTTTCAAGAGATTATAAGGAAGCATAACTTAAAATTAAGCATAACATAGGAAACCCCAAAGATGCTATCACATAATTTTTACATATTTAGTAGGAGCATATGGGTTACGTCATTCCAAGCACAAATAGAAAAACAAAATAAAAAGGCACCAAAAGAGTTTCAACACCTTAAAAAAATGGAGACACAAAAGGATGAGATAAAAGATGACATCTTCACATTTTAACCATCAATATAAAATTCTTTACTTATTTAAAAATAAATAAAGGTTAGCTAGAAGGAAATGAAGAAGTGAAAACAAGAGAATAAAGAGAAATAGATGAGGACAGGCATCGGTTATAGGCTCAACAAAGCTTAAGAATACTTAGCAAAATAACTAATATAAAGAGAGAGAGAAGAGCAACCAAAAAGAGAGAATAAGAGAAAGGATAAATGAAAAAAAAAAGCAAGACAAGTGGGAGTATAAATTGGGGATTGAGGAACCAAAATCTACAACCATAAGAGGGGAAGAGGTAGCTTGTTCAACCCTTAAATGACAAAGTAAAAGGTAGTTAAGTGTGTAAGGTGGTGGAGTATATTTAAGTTGAATGAAGTTATGAAAACCAAGAAATCAACCAAAGGATGGAGGTGACTGTGTGCAACTATGAGTTCAAATTTAAGCATAGGGATTGCAAGTGAAACTCTAATGGCTTATATGTTATCTTATAGTAATCATATTCTTGTTATCGCATACGGTTTTATGGTTCAAGCATGTTTTCTAACTTTGCGTGTTTTTTGACTTTGCGTGATTATGTGTGATGTGAGCATGCTAGATCTTGTGGGGTATTTTGATTTACTCCATATGGAGAAGTTGTATGATACTACATTTATAGATGATTATGTGCAAGCCATGGAGTGGTACAAGGCATATAAACATGATGAGGACTAGTGGGGTCCTTGGAAGGAGATTATATTCTTGGAATATGCTTTTGGGTCTAAGAGTTAGGGAAACCTAGTTACATATCTTCACGTGCTAAATTTTATTATAGTCGATTTTCTTTTGGACTCTTATATTCCTTATTATATTTTAAAAATTTTTATTATACGAAGAATGTTTATCCATAACCTTTATCTATTTTTTCTTCTTTCCACTACTTTATTTTGGATCTAACTTGTTTTGAGCTTAGCGCTTGGTATAATTAAGGTAAAGAAGATGAACTTATGATAAGTGTGATGGTAACATCCTTTATTTTGATATTAGGCTTCTGAAAAATAAAATTTTTAAGTACTAAATTTGGGGATGTTACACATATTATATGTCAAATTGAGTCTAAACATATCAACAAACATGATGACATACTCAAAAATAGAAAAATCAAAACATAGAAGTTAAAATTCTAGAAATTTTCAAAAATCTATATTATAGAAATTCAAGGGTTTTTAAAAAAATATATATATATATATATATATATATAAGAAGAATAGAAATTTCTAAAATTTGTGATCACGTTCAAAGTTATTGGTTATGTAAAACTAAGGATGTTTATGGATCAGATATCATAGTAAAATATTTCGGATATCTAAAAGATCGAATATCTAGAAAAAACCAAAAATTTTGGATCCGATAAAAAATAACTTGCTGGACATTCGAAACTTTTAAACAAGCCACAAGTGAAAAATATTGGCTAAAAAATTATTTGATTAGAAGTTAGTTAATCAATCTAATTTGAATTTATCTAATCTAGTTATTTGATTTATGTTTTAAATTACATTATATTCAATATGTAATTTTAAATTTTGGATAATATTTAAATATTTAATAAGAATAACAATTAAAAAGTATAAAATTTACATACGATAAACACTCTCTTTTCGTATTACACATAAGCGCACACATGCACATGATTATATACAATAAAATATTATAAAAAAATAAATAATTTTTACAGTATATATATATATATATGTATATAAAAGTTTTAAAAAAAATATTACTTATATTTATTGGATCAGATATTCAATTTATTTAATTTTTATTAACCAGGTCCGTTATTTAATTTGGAAAAAAATATTATCAGTTCCGTTGCAGAGTTTTTGGATTAAATCGATTTGGTTATCAAACTAGATCATCAAATATCAAATATTATGGACAATCCTATGTAGAGCCTTATTTTTTTAAAAATAGATATTTCTAAAAGGCCTAGGTATTTTAGTATATTTGAAATTTAGAAGAAAAACAAAACTGAAATTTTATGCAAATCCTAAAATGTACAAAAACATTGTAATTCAAAATTTGGGATTTTTTTTTTAAAATTTATTTTTACAATATAACATGAACTTTATATAAAAAAGAGAAAAACGTTTAAATATTTGGAATTTTAAAACATGGAAAATTTAAACAATCTAGTGTTTTCAAAAAATCATTTATTATTTAAAGTAATTTATCTCATTAATAGTCAATGAGATTGATAGAAAATATGATTGATATTTAGTGTAATTTTTGTTACTATTTAAATAAAACTGTCAATGTAAAAAGAATAGGACAAAAAGTGACTCCATATGAAATCAGAAATCTAGAATGATAGAATCTAGTAAAAATATTTTCATTGAACAATTTAAGTGTGTTTATTCTTTGTTATTCTTTGAATAGAAAGTAAATAACTTTGTGCATCAATTAAAAAATTAAAAACAACAAATATTTATACCAGGCCCGGTCTTAGGCTTAAGCCAACTAGGCCGAAGCCTAGGGCCCGGTCTCTTTTTTATTATTCAATCTTGTTATGTACCATTGGTATTGTTATGTATTTTGTATAAGAGTAGTCTTAAAATATCTTAACACTATAATATTTGCTTTATATGTATTCTTAAAATTAAATTTGATTTTGCTTTGGAATTTTTGAAATATTATAGTATATAATAAAATTTAATCAAATTTTATGATACTGAAATAATATAATTTTATATTATTTTTTTAATAAATATTAAAGTGGTTATTAAAAATTATTTAACTCGTGTGGAAATATAGCCTAGGGCTTCAATTTGCCTAAGACGGGCCCTGATTTATACCTTCTTTTTTGTCCCCATCTTTAGTTTTCGTAGGCCACGCAGGCGCACCATGACTCTTATTCTCTAAACGTGCATGGAGGTAGGCACAATATATATATACTGTGGGTATGCACGAATGATTGTGTATAATAATATAATATAATATAATATAATATAATATAATAAACTAACGAAAATACTTTGGACCGATAAAGGGTTAAAAATTAGGCCGATCCAAACTGGAGGATACGTTAATCGATATCAATTGGCTCGCTAATTGGTTCGAATTCCCCTTTGACTTAGATTAGCAAGTAAACGGAATTCATCAGTCAACAAAAATACTGGTGGGATGATCGCCCTGAACGACACAATTCGGTTGACAAGGGGGAAAACAGTGTGAATCAATTAGCCCTTATTTAAAACTATTTAAATAGGCTGTTATACAGAATCATTATATTTTTAAAAACATTTTATCCTACAAAGTTTTCAAAAATAATATATATTTCAAATAGTCACCTTTTTTTAAAAAACATAAAAAAAGTATCAAAATATATTCATATTTTTTTAACTACAACATAGCTGAATAGTTATTTAATCTTGCACGTTGCGATTCTTATGTATCGGATAATCAATAAGACTGATGCAATCTCAATTAGACCATTATAATATATTCAAATTAATAGGGTAGTATTGACATACAATTTAAAATTTGACAACCTTAATATTTTAGAAAGTTGTTTCAAGCTTTGAATAATAGCACTTAAAAATAGGTCATTGTTATTTATTAGTTTTAATGTATGTTAGTTTAGTATTAAATGTTATAGTCTTACTTTTAGCATTACTTTGAATAGAATATTATCTAACATCTTAGTTTAAAATTAGAAGGACAACAAAAAACTATATAAAAGAGACTATATGATTATGAGTAAAGGGTATTATTTGTACATTTTTTTGTGTCTTTTGAATTCAAGGTTTTGCCCATGGCTTTGAGACCATCTTTGACTTTGGATAGTTGTATCTTTGATAAAATTCTTCTGGATAATTCCTCTATCTAGACCCATCTTAATAAATTTTGCTTGATCTAGTCATACTAAATAAGATATTCTCGTACAAACTATTATTTTTTGACGTTGTTATCATTTTATTTTTCTAATATTATTGGAATCACATCATTCTTGAATATCACATTTCTATGTTCCGTCCTTTGAAGTTTCATTTTATTCCTCTTTTGAGAATTTATATATGATATGAGAATTAGAGTAAATAAAACAAGAAATAATAAAATAAAACAATATGATAAACAAACAAATAAAAATGGATAAATTTTATTTGATCTAATGCCTTATAGCATCGACAAAGATGTGTTATAGAAGCTAATACTTCTTAACTTATTTAAAGATACATTTATTCTCTAGAGATCATGCAATGTACCTCGGTCGAACATGAATTACTTTATGAACGCATAAATGGTAATTATTATCTTATCAATAAAATAAGCAAATAGTTTTAGCTTGACTTTTTAATTTTTATGCATTATCCCCATTAACACTACTACTTCCGCTTCCGCTTCCATAGCCTGAGCCTGAGCTTGAGCCTAAACTACCACTGGAGCCTCCACCACCGCCTCCTCCACCACCTCCAGCAGTGGCACCATAGCCTACATAATTGCCTTGGACATTTCCATATCCGGATCCACTTCCCGAACCATAGCCTGAGCCATAGCCAGAACCTGAACTTGACCCTCCACCGCCACCCCCGCCACCTCCACCACCTCCAGCACTAGTACCATATCCTTCTTGTGCACTACCATATCCTGAGCCACTTCCTGATCCGGATCCATAACCTGAGCCAGAATCTGAAGACCCGCCACCTCCGCCACCACCACCTCCTCCACCGGCTGAAGCCGATCCGGTGGGTGTTCTAGCTGCGATGGATACCTGCAAAAGCAGCATAACAAGCAATGCAGCGCCAATAATATTAGACCTAGCCATTTTCACTTTGGGACAACAATGGGTGTTGTGACCGTTTTTTTTTCTTCTTTTCCTCTTGCTACTCAAAAGCTTATGAGTTCTGATCCTAAAGTGTAAGATTGGCATCCCTATATATAGGCATTTCTACGAGCACATTATCTATGTTTATACCGCATAGAGCGTGATATTTTTTTGTCACCATTTTGGTGCGTTGGGGCTGGCGGAAGTGCTGCACTACTGCATAAAGCTTTTCGTTAATTGTTACTCACCAGTAGTTTCATTAGCTAATGAATTCCGTTTACTTATTAATCAAAGTCAAAGAGAGTTAGGAACGGAACCAATTTGCCACCCGATTTGTATGATTAATTAATAAATATTTTTTCAGTTTGGATCTGCCTAATCTAGACCCTCAGTGTATATCCATAAAGCATATATTTTCGTTATTTTCTCATATTATTATATACGTGACCCTCTATGCGTACGTAACGTATATATATTAATTTATTGTGCATGCATGGCCTACAAAATGTAAAGAAGAGATTACCTTCTGAACACTACTGCGTGCCAAATATGTGGTATGCATGCCTTGCTCTAAATATAGAATAAGAGGTTAAAAAATTGTTTGAATGTATCGAATAATCTGATTAAAAAAAAATATTGAATGGTTTTTATTTGAGTAATGTTATGCACATAAAATTATACTTTTACAAATTTATTATAACTCTATCACAATATATGAGTCGTAAGTGTGTGTGTATTATGAGATCCATACTTTATGAGATAATTGTAAAATAAACTAATTATAACTCATAAGGTTAATGTTTTTGTTTTCAAATACCAAATTGATTTTTTAGATATCCATTTCTTATCCCCGTATTAATTAGCTAAAAATTATATTTTAGGGTAAGTATTTTTATTTATGTGGAATTGTATAGATAAGCATATAAATGTTGATGTAGTGGGAAATGTGATTTTTTAAAAAAAAAATCACATTCTTAGTTTAGGGTATAATCTAAGCAATGCTCATGTTTTTAATAAACTATTGAGATACAAAAATGGGAAAGATATTAAACCTAATGAATATGTTTAGCATGCAACACATTACATGATCTTCCAATATCAAGATTAGTTAATGTAGCCAAAGTTTTTAAGGAACAAAAATATGGAGAGAAAAAAATATTAAATATAACAAAGGCTAGCACAACTATTACTTTAATACCATAAAATTTACTACTCAAAAATTATGTTTGGCAAAAGCATTAGCATAAACTAGAGGGTGTTACTGCCATACTCAATATAGAGAAGATAATTCCTGTATTTAATCTATGTTGGATGTGAGGTGTAAAGTAACTCATATATAGTGATCATATATGGAAAACACTTGCTTAATTTTTTTTTGTTATACAATATTATAAAACAACTAAAACCTCAAACCATAGCAAGGGAAATAGATAAAACAATGAAAGAATTATAATTTAATGTAACAAGAGGGTAATATGGAGTTTAACTTATAAAATAGATACAACAAGAGAGAGAGAGAGAGAGAGAGAGAGAGAGAGAGAGTGAGAGAGAAAGTATACATTGGAACTATGAAAGCCCACAAGAGAATATATAAATCTTGGGACTCCTAGCCAATATCATACTAACCACAATGCTTAAGGTAAAAAAATTATTACACGAATGATTAAAGACCATAATAGATCAACATTATTTAAAAAAATTAGAGTACCCAAATATTAGGGTTAATACAGAACTAAAATAAGGTATAAAACAACGCCCTCTACAAAAAAATAAAAATGGTAAGAACAAAAGAAAACAACTAGTTCGGAGAACATCCTCTCAGACCCCACACCAGGTTCACCAAATCATCACTCTACCCCACCTAAGGTATCATATGCATCAAAATCAACAAGTACAACATCTCCTACCTGCACAGACTTAAGAGGGTCCACTGCTGGTGGGAATGAGAAGCACCCATGACAGGGGTGATCAATACGCCATATATTGAGTAAGGTAACCATATAGCTAGGATTGGGAATAACATATAAAAGGAAAATAATGCAAGCAGCAAGTCATTCAGATTAATCACCATTGTTAGCATTTAGGCCATTAATTCCATCTTTACACATCTCTTAAATTATATCTATGTGAGTTTGGGAATGCCACTATTATAGTCGATGGATTGAAAATACACTCTAGGGTAGAACGCACTTGGCCACTATTATTTGCCAATGGATTGGTCTCTTGGACAAAATGCTTCTGGCCACTATTCTCGCCGGTGGATCGGTCTAGCCCTGACCCACATAGTATTCAACTATAAGTTATTAGTGTCTTTCCCATGATTTGTTATCATTCAAGGTTTGGTTTATTGAGCTTGGGATCCCCCAATATTATAGCTAGTGGATCGGAATACATCTCGAGGGTAGAATGTACCTGACCACTATTATTCACCAGTTGATCGATATTTAGGTTAAAAATGCTCCTGGCCGCTATTCTCATCGTGGATCAGCTGAATAGTCTTCCACTTTAATTAGTTAGTGTTTTATTCCTTTCTTATTCAATAAGTCACCCCTTCAGTCAGACATGCACGCCCCAATGGACTTTCCTGACCCATTATCACTCTTCCACCTTAAACTTTTTGATTAACCCTATCCCATAACTTGGGACCTCTACACTCTTAACGACTCTAAGACACCCTTTTCACCTTCCACCAAACTCTCCTTGAAGTCCAAAACCCCTATACATGTGGGTCAAAGCCCACATTTTCATTTCTCCACCTAAGCTCACCATCGTCCACTAGGGTTTTTCCTTG
This sequence comes from Tamarix chinensis, assembly GCA_030549775.1. Classification (NCBI taxonomy): domain Eukaryota; kingdom Viridiplantae; phylum Streptophyta; class Magnoliopsida; order Caryophyllales; family Tamaricaceae; genus Tamarix; species Tamarix chinensis. The sequence continues at coordinate 84,664,334 of CM060178.1, forward strand.
AAACTCTAATCAAGCTTATGTGGCTCTAGCCTCTCCTTTTCCTAAACAGCTCATACCCCCTTGATTCTAACACCATCACTCCACTCAACCCACTCCAGACATCACATCTCTACTCTCTAACTTTTACATGTGATAAAGAACCATAGTTGGTTACCTCGAAGACCCTAATATTCCCTTTTTTCTTTTTCACCTTACTGTCATGCACAACTCCATCTTCCATTTAACTTGACTCTCACCGTACACATGACACACTCCTAATCACAACCAAAAGTCCAACCAACCTCTTTAAACTATCTCATAATACCCCTATACTTAGGTTTTTCCCTCAAAAACCCTAGTTAGACTCCCATGCATACTTCCACCTACCCGCGTACTATCTCTTCCCCAAGTATTTCAATTACCTAAAATACTCTTTCCATCCCATGTTTAACCCTCAAACTAATTTTTTCCATGTAAGCTTTTCCTTCATACAAAGACTAAACGCCCCATGTAAGACTCATTTTTCCCATGCATTATTTTACCCTAACCCTTCATTTTATTACTTTATTCCTTTACTTTCTCACACATTTTTCATAATGTTCTTAGGCCTTTCTCTGCTTCTCCTTACTCATTCCTCTGTCTTTATTTCCATTTGTTTTCCACAACCACTCAAACCCACCTAAGGCGTCTAAGTATGCATGGCATACCATGGCAACTATACATAAGAGCTTGTCATACATAATAAGTTATATCACCCATATTTCACATAATATAAATTATACACATCATACCTTAGCTCCTTGCAAGCCAAGCTTCACTACATACATATCTAGTTCATATTCTATACGAAATGAAATACTAGTCATTTAACCTTCTTCATACTCCTTTTTCCTTTTTCTTTATTTCCCTAACTAAATATTAGTAGTAGTAATAATAATAATGATAATAATAAAAATTATTTAAAATAACATATACTAAGTAAGTAAAAAGGGTAAGGGCACAACTAGAAGGGATAGTAAGCAAGGGACGGTGGCGATGGGACACGGCAATGGTGGAGGTGGTGATGGAAGAAAAAGGGTTTTGGGGTTGGGAAGGAGGAGAGGAGCTAGGTTTTCTTGGGTAGTGGAATTTCTAGGTCAGAGGGGGTTGTGGTAGTTGTGGTGGTGTCTTACGATGACATCGAAGGCTGCTGTTGTAGTGGTGGTTGAGAGGAAAGGTAAGAAAAAGAGAAGGAAGGAGGGGAAGGAAAAGGGAAATGGTGGTGTAGAAAGGTAGGGGAAGGTTTTTTGGCCAGGAAGAGAGGCAGTGAGGGTCATGGTTGCTGTGGTGACGGCAGTGTAGGGCGGCATAGGTGGCGGAGATGAGTGCAAAAGGGGAGCTCGAGCTGCCCACTTTGCACAAGTGGGGAGAGAAGATAAATGGAGTTAGGGGTAGGGGAATGTCTTTTGGGGTGGATAGTGATGTAGGGAAGAGGAAGGGAGGGTGTGGCAATGGTAGCACAAAGCAATGACAGTGGTAGCAGTGGCTGAAGAGGCTGCACAAGTAAGGTTGGGGGTGGTTTTTGAATGGTAGAAAAATAAGGAATTGAGGGTGCAGGGGGTATATATAGGGGAAGATAGCTGTAATACCCCAAAATTTTAGAAAACTTATAATTTAATAAATAGTTTTATTTGAAATAAATTAGCTTTTAAAATTATTTATTTTAATTATTTTTATGGATTTTTGAGTATATAAATTTGGATAGGAGTATTTAATAAATTAAAAATAAATATTTTGTTATTTTATCATATTATTTTTATTTAAATACATTGTCAAACTAATATTTTACTAAAATTATCCTTTTTGAACAAATATATTAAATTATATTGAATTAAATTATTAAATTAAATAATTTATCAGAAATAGTACATTTTGTTATTTTCTAAATTAAATTAAATTATTCTTCCCTATTTTCCCATGTTCCTTTTTTCCTTTTTCTTTTCCTTCTCCTTTTTCTTCTTTCTTTTCCTTTATTTTTTTTCCATCGGGCTGCCGCACTAGGCCAGCCTCTCCCCCGCATGGGCCACAGGCCCGTTCTCCCCCCACACTCACCAGCCGACCCAGCCCCCTCCTTTCCTTCCTTCCTTTCTCCCCTAGACCGGGTCGGCCCAACCCTTCCTTTTTTTCCCCTGCACCAGCCTACTCCCTTCTTTCTTTCTTCTTCCTTCTTCTGCCTCGACCCAGCAACGCCCCATCTAATGTCCTCCCCGATCTGTCTTCGTCGGTTAGTGTTGCCAACTCGGGCACGCTGGCCACTGTCTGTTGCCACCACCTGCCACCACTACAACCCTCCCTCCCTCCTCTCTCTCTCTCTCTCTCTCTCTCCCCCGTCCTTTTTTTTCACAATTTAAGACCAAACAGGCCATGCACGCCCATCTCGCATGGCCTCCCTTACCCTTCTTCCCCTTCCTCTCCTTGCCACCCTAAACACTGCCACCGACCGCCAACTATCCCCCCTACCCTTCCTCTTCTTTTTCTTCTCCCCTTCAGCCTTTTTCTGCCCCATCTTTTTGAGCCCCTTACCCCCGATCAACTCTTTCTCCTATTTCTTCTCCTCCCATTTCCACCCATGTTTTTGCAAGTTGCCGCCCTCCGCTGCTCCAACGCCACACCCACTGCCTGCAGTGCCTCCTGCCACCTTCTACTACCACCCTGCACAACCACAATACACCCTCTCAAGCCATCCCATAGCCCTTCTTCCTCCCCACCTATTTTTCTCTCCATTTTCCCCTTTCTCGGCAGCCCACCTGCAACCCCACCGTTTGCCGCCGTCTGGCCGCCTCTACCGCCACACAACCCACCATTCAACTCCCTGCAACCTCCTCTACCACCCACACCTTCTTTTCTTGAAACCAGCCCTTGCACCCCTCCATTTTCCCCCTCTCTTTTCCTTCCTTCTTAGCCACACCCAGCTTGACAGCCATCTTCGCCTCCGCCGCTCTTGGCCACCAACAACCCATCCCCATCCCCAGCCTCCACCTACACCCCTTCTTCACTCCTGCACCCTTCCCTTGCCTCCAATCCTCCCCCACCTGCCCTCTTTTCTAGCCTAGAGACCCCAACCCGAAAATGACCATTATTTCTTGCTTTCACCCCCTCTTCGAGCCTTTCCTCCTTTTATTTTTGCATGCAGCTCATGCTGCATAAGCAGCATGAGTTGCTGCATAAGCAGCATGAGTTGCTGCAATTATTGGACCATTTTTATTAATAATTTTAAGGTATGATAATATTTAAGTTAATTATTTCATTAAGTAAATGTTATAAGGTCTTATGCTTTGATTTTCTTATTTATAATATAATAATTATTGATATTATTTTTAGGTGTTGATTTTTCTATTTAAAGCTTGAATCTTTAACCGAAATACTGGTAAGATTCAATTTTTGTGGGATATAAGGTAATCGTTAAACCCCACTTAAACACATGGATAAACATATGTTAGCACATTAGGATTTTTAATATGTTATTATGCTTGATAATTGTGGTTTAATATAATATATATATTTGCTTGTATTGATTGATAAAAAAAAAGAGTATGTTAGTTTATATGCCATGTGTGGAAATGTTGCTTAAGGAAAGAGTTTGTCTATTAATGAAAGTGTTAAGTACCTATCCTTATTATTTTATGTTATTGTGACCATTTATGCATGAACAATCTTATTGTGAGCCCTAGGGGCATTTTAGAAATATTTCTTGTGCAAGAATTATGGCCTAATATGTGTGGGTGCTAATAAGTATTATATCAAAATATAATAGTTGGTGGAGTTGGATATTGTTAATGGAGTGTTAATATTATTATTCCATGTGGTAATGTTACTTTAAGAAAAGTGGTGTAATAAAGGGGGTAAAGTGGTAATCTTGGAGGAAAAATGGCAAAATGGTAATTTTATAAGTAAATGGAAAAATGGTAATTTTGTAAGAAAATATCAAAATGGTAATTTTGGAAGTAAAAGGGTAAAATAGTAATTTATAAGGGAAGTAAAAGGGTAAAATAGTAATTTATAAGTAAAGGGGTATTATGTTAAATTCTTATAAGTAGAAGGGTGGAACAGTAATTTTAGAAATAAGGGGCAAAATGGTAAATTACAAGTAAAAGGGGTATTATGGTAATTTTATAAGTAAAAGGGCATTGTGGTAATTTTGTAAATAAAAGGATATTATGGTAATTTGGAAATGAGGGTGAAATGTCCCGAAAATTTCTAATTTTATCAACTACATTAAATGATATTTATTATAAAAAAAATATTTAAATAAATTTTTTTTTTAAATTGAATTAATTAGGGCAAATCAAGAAGAAATTTATAAGTATTTTTATTAGAAGAGAATCTGGGTATTTTAGCTAATTAAGCATTTTATTTTGAAAATTAATTAAATAAATTATTTTATTTAAAATAAGAAGGATAATATATTTTCAAATTAATAATAATTTTATAAATAATTTGATTGGAGAAAATTAGGGTGTCTTGCTAGGTAAAAAGGAATTTATGGAACATCTTTTAAAAATCCTAATTTAGACTAAAATAGGATTTAAATAATATTTTATTCAAATATTGTTATTTTTAAATATAGAAAATATTGTAATTAATTTAAATACCCAATATTATTATTTTTCCTTTTTCCCTTCTTTTTTTTCCTTTTCTTCTTCCTTTTTTCTTTCCTTTTCTTCTTTTTCTTTTCCCTTCCCTTTTCCCCCGACTAGGCCTGCCTGCGGCCTAGTCCTCTTCTTCTTCCTTCGGCCCAGCCCGCGCGGCCCCTTCTCCTGACTCCTCCATGCTGCATTTTATGTCTAATTTCACCAAAACACGTCGTTTTATTTAATGAGCTAACCCTCGCGACCGGCGTCCTTTACCGCCCTCGCTGCGCCGCATTCTTTGTTGTTCCTCACGAAAACGCCGCGTTGTGTTTAACTATCCTTCGACCCGCGCCGACCGCCCGGTCTCCCTCCCTTTTTCTTTCTTTCTTCCCCGCGAACCGGACCAGCCCCCTCCTCCTTCCTTCTTCCTCCCCTCTCCTCCGTTGACGCTGCTGCAACTCCCACCCCCGAAAATGGTGGCGCCGGCTACAAGGACTCTGACCGGCCGATTCACCCCTATTTTTCTTCCTCTCGAGTCGCACATTAGCTTGGAATAATCAATTATCCTTAACTCTCGCTCATTCTCTCTCTCTGGCTTCGCGAACCTTCGACCCAACCCAAGCAATCGCCGGCCGATTTCTGACGCCGGTCACCCAAACCCATCCTACCGACCTCCAAAACCCTAATAACCCATCTAAACTCTATAAATAGCCCAATCGTGGATGATTTTGAAACGTCTTAACTCTCGAAACCCTAAGTAAGAACCGCCCGCCACCGTCACTTCAGACGCGTATTCTGCCTCCGATAGCCAACTTCAACACCACCTGCGCATCCCAATTTCTTCCTTGAAATTCCCTCTAGCTAACTAAGCCCTTAAAATCCTTCGATTCTTCTTGAATGAGCTGCCATAACCATGCAAAGTTTGCTGCTCATCTCGCCAGAATTTTTACCCCGAAACCTTAAACCACCGTCCGCCGCCATATACGCCACTTCTGCCACCCTATAAACCACCCAATATCTCCTTCTAAGTCTCCTCCACCGAACCATAAGCTTATTTTATTTTTCTCCTTTCCCTTTCCCTCTTGTTCTTTATTTTTACCTCTCTTAGATCCATTTTCCAGCCACCTCCGGGAACCACCGCCGGTGCCACCCATACCTCCAATTCAAGGTGAAACCCTAGACCTTTTAAACACTTACTTTCGATTTATTGATAATTATTATGCTTTTATCCTAATTTTTAATGTTAATTCAATTCTAATTATTATTATTATAATTATTATCATTATTGTTATCAACTGTAATTTAATGGTTGAATCTTCTTTACAGGTTTGGGAGTATTCTTGAGTTAGAAAAACTATTATTCTCGAATTTTAGTTATTTAATAGAATTATTACATGTTTACCATTATTATTAATAATATAATTAATAATAATATTATTAGTGTAATTAATTATTTAATATTGTAATTATTTCAGGAGGGGTAGAAACCTAAAATTAATATATTAGTGTAACATTATTACTAATATATTATCATTTTTAGCACTATTTCCTTTTATATTATAAGTATATATATATATTATTACTACTATTATTACCATTTTTAATACTATTAGTATTAAATGGGGTAGTTGCGAAAGCCACTTTTAATTTTAAGATTTATATTATTATTAATATTAATATTCTACTAATAAGAGTATTATTAATAATATTTTACTTTTATTATTATTATTATTATTATTATTATTATTATTATTATTATTATTATTATTACTATTTTGGGTGAAGGGTAGAAACCCATATATCACCACCCCTTTTCGGATGGAAATAGTAATTTATTTTTATTTTCAAGTAATATTTTGTATAGTTAATTATTGTGTAACATTATTTTAATTAAAAACAAAATCTTAGAATAAGTTAGAGAATAATAAAATTTTATAAGGGAGCCTAATTCTAGTATAATTTTATATAATAGGTGAACCCATTCAAACCCCTCAAGTGGAATAGGAGCGTGCTCCAAGACCGGTGTCGTTTTAGGTAAGGGGTGCTAAGGCCGTTTGTGTGCTTAATTGCATTATGTGCTTCTCATGCGATGTATCCTATGTTAATTATTTTGTATGTGGTATAACATGGAGTTGAAGTATGTTTTTGTATGGCATGTGTACTGTATGTATGTGACAACATGTGTTGTGACCCTGTAAGACATGCATGAGAGGATGTCGATGTGGTTTGTGTGGGAGAAAGGATGAAAAAGGAGGATGGGGAAAGAATTTGACTAAGGGAAATGAGTTGACCTAATTTTATGGTTTTATAAGGAATAATCTAATGTATGGTTTTATGTGGAAGAGTATAATTTAGGGTTTTATGCGGAGAATATAATTTATGATGATAATTGGGAGAATCTAATTTATGATGTTATATGGGAGAATCGAATTTATGGTGTGTTTGGGAGAATCTAATTTATGATTTTAATTGGGAGAATCTAATTTATGGTTTGTTTGGGAGAATCTAATTTATGATGTTATTTGGGAGAATGTAATTTATGATATTATATGGGAGAATCTAATTTATGATTTGATTGGGGGAAACTAATTTATGATTTGTTTGGGGAAATCCAATTTATGGTTTTTCTTGGGAGATTCTAATTTATGATCTTATGTGGGAGAATCTAATCAATTGGTTGGTATGGACGAATCTTTGAGTTTTATATGGTTTGAATTTAGGGTTTAGTATGGGTGAATCTTTAGTTTTGTGTGGATTGAATTTAGGGTATTGTATGACGGAATCTTGGGTTTTGCATGGTGGTATTAGGGTTTGCATGGTGGTATTAATGGTTGTGTGGTGGTATTAGGGTTGCGTGGTGGAGTTAGGGTTTTGCACGGGAGTTAATGATTGCATGGAATTTAGGGTTTGCATGAAAAGTTCGAATGGTCGCATGGGATGTGTAAAGTCTGCATGGGAGTAAAATTTACGTATGAAAAGTTAATTTGGGAGGTAAGAAAGGTAATGTAAGCGTTGTTTGGGTATTTAAACACTTTGGATGGAAAATAATACGTGGAACATTATCTGGGTACGTAGGAGACGAAGCTAGGGTTTGGAGTGGCTAATTGTGAATTATCGTGGTTAATTAAGGTTTGGAATGGCTAATTATGGTTGTTATGGTTAAATAAGGTTTAGAGTGGTTAATTATGGTTTGTGGTGGTTGATTAGGGTTTGGTGTGGCTGCTTAAGGTTTTTGTTGTATCATGTGTTTTGGTGATTAAGGTGTAATTATGAGAATGGAATCGATGATTTGTGATGTGTGGAGTGTTAAAATGATTTGGGTGATGGGAGGTAGAGTAAGAGGGGATGTTAAGGCGTAAATTAGGGTTTCGGGATAAAACCCTAGAGTGAGATGTGAAGTAGAATTGGAGGATAAGTGTAAAGGGAGCGATTCATGCATGTCTAGGGTTTGGTGGTAGCACATGTGTACTTGGTGAATAAAGTATGATGATGAATATGGAATTTATGATTTATGATTCGTGCATGTCCATGGTGAAAACCTTTGATAAAATATTTAAGACACTAATTACTTAAAGTGGAAGATATTGAGACGGGACCAGCCGATCCACCGGTCAGTAATAGTGGTTAGGGTTTTACCCTATGTGCGACCGATCCACCGGTAATAATAGTGGTTAGGGTTTTACCCTATTGTGACCGATCCACCGGTAATAATAGTGGTTAGGACATGATGTCCTATTGTGACCGGCCCACCGGTTATAATAGTGGGGGATCCCGATCTCAATGAAAATAAACCAGGGTTTTGCTAAGGCAAATAAAAGACGCTAATTACTTATAGTGGAACACCTTGCGAGGAGGAACCGAACCGATCCACCAGTTAGGAATAGTGGTTAGGGTTTTTACCCTATTATGACCGATCCACCGGTTAAAATAGTGGTTAGGGTTTGACCTTATTGTGACCGATCCACCAGTAATAATAGTGGTTAGGGCATGATGCTCTATTATGACCGGCCCACCGGTTATAATAGTGGGGTGTTCCTATGCTCGCATGGATTGATAAAAGGCATGGTGTGAATTAGATTTTGATAAGAGATTAATTAAGTAATTAATCCAGATTATTCATGGGCCTTTGTACTTTTACCTGAATTGTTCATATGCCTTTATGTTGGTATGTTGGAGTATGCCCTATTATTATTCTGCATGGATTATGTGCTTATGTGTTGGCCTTAGTGCTCGGTTACCTTACTCAGTACGTAGCGTACTGATCACCCTTTTCATGGGTGCTGCTCATTCCCACGAGTAGTGTGCCCTTCTAACTTGTGCAGGTGGGCGAGACATCAGTTGGGGCTGTGTGTTGAGCATGTTTGGCTCAAGTTCGAGAGTGTCGTGGCCGTATTTCAGTCTTTATGCAATTCTATTTCCTTTTATTACTTCTTTTGTATTGGAGTTATCCTCTTTGATTTATTACCTTGTATTAAGTATTCATCCTCTTTGATTTCGCACTCTGATTTCTATTTTATTATGGTTCATAAACGTTTATGCGTACTCTGATTTTAATGTATGATCTTTCGAGTTCTTCTATGAACTGTTGGTTTGAGTTTAATAAAAATCTTTTCTTTAGCCTTAGCACTTGGTACTGGAACGGTCGGAGAGAACCGGTCTGGTACTAAGTGTGGCGGTAACATCCCCAGAATTCACGAGTTTTAATTTAAGAGTTTCTCTTTTAATTACTTCCGCTTTTCAAAAAAAAAATAATAATAAAAAGTAGTGAATTTTGGGGTGTTACAAAGGGGTATAAGGGTAATTTTATAAATAAAAGGATATTTATGGCAAACTTGGGAGTAAGGGGTAACTTGGTAATTATGATAACAACGAAGGATAATTTGGTAATTATAATTAAGGAGAAGGGTAAATTAATAATTATAATAGTGGAGAAGGGTGAAATGGTAATTATAATAAGTGAAAGGGATAAATTAATAATTATAATTATGGAGAAGGGTAAATTAATAATTATAATAATTAAAAAGGGTAAAATGACGATTATAATAATTGAGAAGGGTAAAATGGTAATTACGATAATGGAGAAGGGCAATTTGGTAATTTAACTGAATATAGGGTAAATTGGTAATTGTTTAACCAACTAAAAGGGAAAATTGGTAATCATGATAATGAAGATGGGTAATTTGATAATTTATTCAGCTTAAGGGCAATTTAGCAATTATAACAAATGAGAAGGGTAGTTTGGTAATCTAACCATCAAATGGGAAATATGATAAGTGTGGCAATTATGAGGGGTGAGTGGTGATATAAACAGCATAGGAGATAACTTGGTAACCTAAACTGAGTAAGGGGCGATTGGTAATTATGCAACAAGAAGAGTGATAGGGTAATTTGTCAAGTAAGGAAGGGATGGCTTAGCAATTATATAAATAAGGGGTAAATGAGTAATTTGTACCTAACATGTCATTGTGATTGTAGAATTTCATAATATAACTCAAATAATGCTGATTAGCAAGGTAAGAATATTTGATAATTAGTAAGTATCACGAGAATGAATCTTAATTCAGAATTAGATGAGATTATGATGGCCTTAATGATTTCTCTATGTTATCTTAGATAATTGTTTGAATAAGAAATGACTAATGATATCAGAATAATTGAAAGTGAATAAGTATCTAATTATTGTACTTCTTGTGATCACTTTAATTAAGACACTAATACTTAAAGTGAAAGACCTCGAGATCATGAATGGTGGCTCTTTAGGGGTGGCTACCCTAAAGACGTGGTTTAGCCCATGATTATTCTGGTATTTGTTGGTGTGCCTTTGTGCCCCAGCCAGGCTCTATATCTTAATCTATCTAGCTCTACGGACCTATTTAGGGGGTATGCATACTTATGGATTAGGTGTCCTTGACAGTAGGGTACTGAGTAGCTTTATGCACCAGTATGACCAGGGTACCTTTGCGTTCCTGGGTTCATGGTTGAAGGGTACTGAGTAGCTTGTAAGCACCGGTACGACCAGTGTACCTTTGTGTCCCTGGTTCTTGATCTCTCGTCCAAGGTAAATAAATGGAATTGTTGTGCTGATTAAAGAAAGGAAAGATACTAATAATGAAAGTGAAAGATTAATGAGTCGGGCCCAGATGACTTATGATATTGAGTATTGATCCACCGGTTATAATAGTGGCCCAGGAGTGTGTTGCCCTAGCAAGTGATTATGAGTACCAATCCACCGGATATAATAGTGGCCCAGGAGCGTATTGCCCTGGCAAGTGATTATGAGTACCGATCCACTGGATATAATAGTGGCCTAGGAGCGTGTTGCCCTGGATGATGTTGATATATATTTCGATCCACCGGCAATAATAGTGGGGGTCCCGAGCTCAATAAAACCAATCATGTATGTGAATAAAGTTATGGAAAAATACTAATCACTTATAGTGGAACACCATGTGAGTCGGGGCCAGACCAGTCCACCGGCGAATAATAGTCGCCAGGAGCGTTTTGCCCTGGAGACCGATCCACCGGCATATAATAGTGGTTAGGTGCGTTCTACCCTATAAGTGACCGATCCACCAGCTATAATAGTGGGGTTCCTGCACTCACATGGATATAAAATATGAGAGTTGATTGAATAATGATGGACTAATGGCTTAAGGTCCAAATGTATTGATTTTGCACTATGACATGGCTTAAGGCCGAAAGTATCTATTGTTCATAACGACCTATTGATATCTGATGTGAATGTTAATTATGTGAATATTAATTATGTGAATTTTATATATACATATCTTTTAATATTTGTATGTAGCTTTGTTTTATGTGTTGCATTGCGGGCCTGCCTTTAAGTGTAATTTTAAAGGGTTACTTAGTACCATAGTACTGAAGGGTTCCCTTTGTGGGGCCCCTGCCTATTCAATGGGCAGTGTCCCTTGTAGGTCTTCTTAGGTGCTACTCAAGTGGGCAACGGGAAAGAGAGTAAGGAATCATCCGTATTTTTAGGGTTCTCCCTTTGCTTTAACTTTCTGGTTTTAATGTATTCCTTATTTTTGTAACCACCACAGGTGGACTGTATTCTTGTAAACAGTTGTCGCGTTACTTTGATTTAAATATGGTTTGTGAGTTTTGTTTTACACTTTTAGCCTTAGCACTTGGTATTGGAACGATATGAGTGAATCAGTCTGGTACTAAGTGTGGTGGTAATATCCCCAAAATTCACCGCTTTATATTTTGCTTCCCTATTTCTTTTAATAAAACGAAAATTTTCAGTAGTCAATTTTGGGGGTGTTACAAGTTGGTATCAGAGCTGGTTTCGACCACACTGTTTTGATTTTAATCTTTTTAAGCTAATACCACAAGTTGGTATCAGAGCGGTTGGTCCTTTTGACCACGCTCGTTTTTGAAAATAAACTTGGTTTTCGAAATTTGTATTTGATTCTGAAGCGTGTCTTGACCGCTCCTCCATTTTGTAATCTTTTTAAGCTGATACCACAAGGTGGTATTAGAGTGTTGGTTCCAATAACCACACTTTAGTTTGAAATTTTTTAGTTTAACAAAGTTTTTCTTATTTTAAAAACATTTACACTCAGAGGTGGTTTCAAAACCTTTTTCCATTTCGAATGTTTTAGCTGATACCATAAGTTGGTATTTGATATGGTTTCAATCGCTCTTATAATTTCAATCATTTTAAGCTGGTACCACGAGTTGGTATTAGGTATTTTCTAAAAACCTTCATTGGTTTTTAAATATTTTGAGTTGATACTACAAGTAAGTATCAAAGTGTTTTTATAGAAATTTTGAAGGTTAAATGATTCTTCTAGGGTTTTTCACTTTATTCTCTATCCTGTTTTGGAAACCGGATTAGTCCTGAGAGTTGGGTATGGGTGGATTAAGTGACCTCGGCTTAGGTCACCTTGCTTGAGAAATTAGCACCTTACCTAACAAACTTCTATTTTATAGCTAACTCAACAGGGACCTAGATGAATAGATCGACAACTTAGAGAGAGTGTTTGAAGTGCTCGTGGGATTAGCCCACCGATCCTCGGTACCCCAACCGCAAACCGCTTTACCTCAGATGGGTATTGGAGAGGATTGGCTAGATAGAGTTTCGCATCATCGACCCCCAACCTACGATGGGAAAGAAGACCCGGTGGTCCTAGAACGTTGGATATGGGATTTCGATAGAACTTTCGAGGCACTCAACTACCCTGAAGAGCGAAGGGAAAACATCGCGGCGTACTTCCTTCGAGGACCAGCCGACATGTGGTAGGAAGACCTTTGAACCCAAGGAGGACGACCAGTATCTTGGGAAGAATTCAAGACCTCCATCCGCACACGTTTCTACACGGAAAGTCTCAAGAGGGCCAAACTCAAGGAATTCATGGAGCTGACACAAGGAAGCCCGTCGATCCTAGAGTACTACGCATGATTCACAGAGTTGCTGAGGTTCGCCCCTGGAACAGCAGCTAGCAAGGCAACGATAGTCTTTCAATTCGAGCAAGGACTTCACTTCAACATCCGAAGCATGATGGGTGCCAACATCTTCCATGATCTGAGTACGGTGTACAAGCCGGCATGTTACGCTGATGCCTTGGTCCAAGAACAAACCTCCATCCTAGGCAACAAGAATAACGAAGAGAACGAGTCTGGAGAAAAGGGTCATCGCCCCGGTATCAAGGTTTTGCGGGTCCAGCCTCAACTTCAAACTAAAGTTCGGCATAAGAAAAATCAAAGTGCTTCCAGAATAAAGGCTAGCAAGAGACCGGTCCGACATTACCATTGTCGACGTTGCAAAAGAGATCTAGTAAAACTGTCAATGTAAAAAGAATAGGATAAAAAGTGACTCCATATGAAATCAGAAATCTAGAATGATAGAATGTAGTAACTATATTTTCATCGAACAATTTAAGTGTGTTTATTCTTTGTTATTCTTTGAATAGAAACTAAATAACCGTGTGCGTCAATTAAAAAATTAAAAACAACAAATATTTATACCTTCTTTTTTGTCCCCATCTTTAGTTTTCGTAGGCCACGCAGGCGCACCATGACTCTTATTCTCTAAACATGTATGGAGGTAGGCACATATATATATATATATATATATATATATATATATATATATATATATATATATATATACTGTGGGTATGCACAAATGATTGTGTATAATATAATATAATATAATAAACTAACGAAAATACTTTGGACCGACAAAGGGTAAAAAAATTAGGCCGATCCAAACTGGAGGATACGTTAATCGATATCAATTGGCTCGCTAATTGGTTCGAATTCTCCTTTGACTTAGATTAGCAAGTAAACGGAATTCATCAGTCAACAAAAATAATAGTGGGATGATCGCCCTGAACAACACCATTCAACTGGCAAGGGGGAAACAGTGTGAATCAATTAGCCCTTATTTAAAACTATTTAAATAGGCTGTTATACAGAATCATTATATTTTTAAAAGCATTTTATCCTACAAAGTTTTCAAAAATAATATATATTTCAAATAGTCACCTTTTTTTAAAATAAAAAAGTATCAAAATCTATTAATATTTTTTTAACTACAACATAGCTAAATAGTTATGTAGTCTTGCACGTTGCGATTCTTATGTATCAGGTAATCAATAAGACTAACGCAATCTCAATTAGACCATTATAATATATTCAAATTAATAGGGTAGTATTGACATACAATTTCAAATTGGACAACCTTAATATTTTAGAAAGTTGTTTCAAGCTTTGAATAATAGTATTATAAATCGGTCATTTTTATTTATTAGTTTTAATGTATGTTAGTTTAGTATTAAATGTTATAGTCTTAATTTTAGCATTACTTTGAATAGAATATTATCTAACATCTTAGTTTAAAATTAGAAGGAAAACAAAAAACTATATAAAAGAGACTATATGATTATGAGTAAAGGGTATTATTTGTACATTTTTTTTTGTGTCTTTTGAATTCAAGGTTTTGCCCTAGGCTTTGACACCATCTTTGACCTTGGATAGTTGTATCTTCAATAAAATGATTCTGGTTAATTTCTCTATCTAGACCCATCTTAATAAATTTGACTTGATCGAGTCATACTAAATAAGATATTCTCGTACAAACTATTATTTTTTGATGTTGTTATCATTTTATTTTTCTAATATTATTGGAATCACATCATTCTTGAATATCACTTTTCTATGTACCATCCTTTGAAGTTTCATTTTAGTCCTCTTTTGAGAATTTATATATAATATGAGAATTAGAGTAAATAAAATAACAAATAATAAAATAAAACAATATGATAAACAAACAAATAAAAATGGATAAATTTTATTTGATCTAATGCCCTACAGAATCAACAAAGATGTGTTATAGAAGTTAATACTTCTTAACTTATTTAAAGATACATTTATTCTCTAGAGATCATGCAATGTACCACGGTCGAACATAAATTACCTTATGAACGCATAAATGGTAATTATTATCTTATCAATAAAATAAGCAAATAGTTTTAGCATGACTTTTTATGCATTATCCCCATTAACGCTACTACTTCCGCTTCCGCTTCCATAGCCGCTTCCATAGCCTGAGCCTGAGCCTGAGCCTGAGCCTGAACTAGCACTGGAGCCTCCTCCACCGCCCCCTCCACCCCCTCCAGTAGTGGCACCATAGCCTGCATAATTGCCTTGGACATTTCCATATCCGGATCCACTTCCTGAACCATAGCCTGAGCCATAGCCAGAACCTGAACTTGACCCTCCACCACCACCTCCGCCACCTCCACCACCTCTAGCACTAGTACCATATCCTCCTTGTGCACTACCATATCCTGAGCCACTACCTGATCCGGATCCATAACCTGAGCCAGAACCTGAAGACCCGCCACCTCCGCCACCACCACCTCCTCCTCCACCGGCTGAAGCCGATCCGGTGGGTGTTCTAGCTGCGATGGATACCTGGAAAAGCAGCATAACAAGCAATGCAGCGCCAATAATATTAGACCTAGCCATTTTCACTTTGGGACAACAATGGGTGTTGTGACTGTTTTTTTCTTCTTCTTTTCCTCTTGCTACTCAAAAGCTTAAGAGTTCTGATCCTAAAGTGTAAGATTGGCATCCCTATATATAGGCGTTTCTACGAGCACATTATCTATGATTATACCGCATAGAGCGTAATATTTTTTGGTCACCATTTTGGTGCGTTGGGGCTGGCGGAAGTGGTGCACTACTGCATAAAGCTTTTCCTTAATTGTTACTCACCAGTAGTTTCATTGGCTAATGAATACCGTTTACTTATTAATCAAAGTCAAAGAGAGTTAGGAACGGAACCAATTTGCCACCCAATTGGTATGATTAATTAATAAATATTTTTTCAGTTTGGATCTGCCTAATCTAGACCCTCAGTGTATATCCTTAAAGCATATATTTTCGTTATTTTCTCATATTATTATATACGTGACCCTCTATGCGTACGTAACGTATATATATTAATTTATTGTGCCTACCTCTAATCAAGCTAGAGTTTCGATGGTCATGCATGGCCTACAAAACGTAAAGAAGAGATTACCTTCTGAACACTACAGCGTGCCAAATATGTGGTATGCATGCCTTGCTTTAAATATAGAATAAGAGGTTAAAAAATTGTTTGAATGTATCGAATACTCTGATTAAAAAAAAAATATTGAATGGTTTTTATTTGTGTAATGTTATGCACATAAAACTATACTTTTACAAATTTATTATAACTCTATCACAATATATGAGTCGTAAGTGTGTGTGTGTATTATGAGATCCATACTTTATGAGATAATTGTAAAATAAACTAATTATAACTCATAAGGTTAATGTTTTTGTTTTCAAATACCAAATTGATTTTTTGGATATCCATTTCTTATCCCCGTATTAATTAGCTAAAACTTATATTTTAGGGTTAGTATTTTTATTTATGTGGAATTGTATAGATAAGCATATAAATGTTGATGTAATGGGGAATGTGTTTTTTTTTTTAATCACATTCTTATTTTAGGACATAATCTAAGCAATGCTCATGTTGTTAATAAACTATTGAGATGCCAAAATGGGAAAGCTATTAAACCTAATATCCAGATGATTGCATCTAAATATATAATTGCATCCATTAATGAATATGTTTAGCATGTAACACAATACATGAGCTTCCAGTATCGACATTAGTTATTGTAGCCAAAGTTTGTAAGGAGCAAAAATATGGAGAGAAAAAAAATATTAAATACAACAAAGGCTAGCACAACTATTACTTTAATACCATAAAATTTACTACTCAAAAATTATGTTTGGCAGAAGCATTAGCATAAACTAGAGGGTGTTATTACCATACTCAATATAGAGAAGATAATTCCTATATTTAATCTATGTCGGATGTGAGGTGAAAAGTAACTCATATATAGTGATCATATATGGAAAACACTTGCTTCTTTTTCTTTTTTTTGTTATACAATATTATAAAACAACTAAAACCTCAAACCATAGTAAGGGAAAGAGATAAAAACAATGAAAGAATTATAATTTATTGTAACAATAGCGTAATATGGAGTTTAACTTATACAATAGATACAACAAAGGAAGAGAGAGAGAGAGAGAGAGAGAGAGAGAGAGAGAGAGAGAGAGTGAGAGGGAGAAAGTATACATTGGAGCTATGAAAGCCCACAAGAGAATCTAGAAATCTTGGGACACAAGTTACAACTCTTTGTACCCAAAACCTAGTTAGATAATTCTTCAAAAAGTAAGGCTCATGATAGTAGGGCCAACATCAAGACTTGCAACACACACATGAACACGGGAATCTAATGCTCGATAGATGAGCAGGTGACAATGAAAAGATAGACTTAATACTTTTATGTTGACTAATGCAATCCATCCTAAAGAGATATCATGTTACACATAGACCAATATACAATCAAAATGTAAGAGCATAAATCATAAGGCAAGGTATAGGATGGAAACACAAAAGAATGCAGGTGGATGCAAGTATAGGATATTAGAATATGACAAACAACAAAGGCTAAAACTACCATACAACCTAGAACATCTAATTATGACAATTCATTATTACTATTATTATTATAATAATTATAATTATTAACTTGAGGATAGCGACTCAACCATAAAAATCTATTCTAGTACACCAACAATACTAGCCTTTATTGGCCCACCCAAGACATAACTAGGATGTCTAATCATTTAATTATGCATATGCCCCCATAGAAGATGCCTAAAGAGTAGAAAATGACATCTCAAGATCTCATAAGACACTCAGGATCACATAAGAGAAAAAAAAATCAAAATGGCACAATGAGCAAGCTTAACTCTCCTATCAAACCTAAGTGAAACAAGACCCAACTCAAGCAATCTTCTAGTTTATATGACTTGTATTTTATTTACGGGATTAACCAAACATAAATCAAGATCCACATAATAACACACAATCACTTCTATCATACATAATCTGTTTCATTTGTCAAGACTCATTATTAACCAAATGCCTAATCTACAAGGTATCAAGAGATAAACCATATGGTACAAAGGCATCACCATTATTCTAAGAGGCATCAAAATCTAATATGTTCCTATAATACCCCAAAAATTTATAGTTGAAATTTTTTATTTATTATAGAAAACCATGCACTTAAAATAGGGGGTGCTACTATCGTGATTAATATATTATTGAATCCTAGCCAATCTCATACTAACCACAATGCTTAAGGTAAAAAAATTATTAACACGAATGATTAAAGACCAATATAGATCAACATTATTTAATAAAATTAGAGTACCCAAATGTTAGGGTTAATATAGAACTAAAATAAGGTATAAAACAACACCCTCTACAGAAAAATAAAAATGGTAAGAACAAAAGAAAACAACTAGTTTAGAGAACATCCTCTTAGTCCCCACACCAGGTTCACCTAATCATCACTCTGCCCCACTTAAGGTATCATACACATCAAAATCAACAAGTACAACATCTCCTACCTGCACAGACTTAGGAGGGTCCACTTCTAGTGGGAATGAGAAGCACCCATGACAGGAGTGATCAATACGCCACATATTGAGTAAGGTAACCATATTGCTAGGATAGGGAATAACATATAAAAGGAAAATAATGCAAGCAGCAAGTCAATCAGATTAATCACCATTGTTAGCATTTAAGCCATTAATTCCATCTTTACACATCTCTCAAATTATATCTACGTGAGTTTGGGAACCTCACTATTATAGTCAGTGGATTAGAAATATACTCTAGGGTAGAACGCACTTGGCCACTATTATTTGCCAGTGGATCGGTCTCTAGGACAAAATGTTCCTGGCCACTATTCTCGTCAATGGATCGGTCTAGCCCTAACCCATATAGTATTCAACTATAAGTTATTAGTGTCCTCCCCATGATTTTTTATCATTCAAGGTTTGGTTTATTGAGCTTGGGATCCCCCACTATTATAGCTAGTGGATCAGAATATATCTAGAGGGCAGAATGTACTTGACCACTATTATTCACCGGTTGATCGATCTTTAGGTTAAAAATGCTGCTGGCCACTATTCTCGTCGTGGACCGGCTCAATAGTCTTCCACTTTAAATAGTTAGTGTTTTATTCATGTCTTATTCAATAAGTCACCCCTTCAGTTATACATGCACTCCCCAATGGACTTCCCTGACCCATTATCACTCTTCCACCTTAAACTTTTTTATTATCCCTATCCCATAACTTGGGACCTCTACACTCTCGACGACTCCAAGACATTTTTTTACCTTCCACCAAACTCTCCTTGAAGTCCAAAACCCCTATACATGTGGGTCAAATCCCACATTTTCATTTCTCCACCTAAGCTCACCATCGTCCACTAGGGTTTTTCCTTGAAACACTAATTAGGCTTATGTGGCTTTAGCCTCTCCTTTTCCTAAACAGCCCATACCCCCTTGAATTCTAACACCATCACTCCACTCAACCCACTCCAGACATCACAGCCCTACTCTCTAACTTCTACATGTGATAAAGAACCATAGTTGGTTACCTCGAAGACCCTAATACGCCCTTTTATCTTTTTCACCTTACGGTCATGCACAACTCCATCTTCCATTTAACTTGACTCTCACCCTACACATGACACACTCCTAACAACAAGTCAAAATCAAACCAACCTCTTTAAATTATCTCATAATACCCCTATACTTAGTTTTTTCCCTCAAAAACCCTAGTTAGACTCCCATGCATACTTCCACCTACCTGCGTACTGTCTCTTCCCTATGTATTTCAATTACCTAAAATAATCTTTCCTCCCCATGTTCAACCCTCAAACAAACTTTTTCCACGTAATCTTTTCCCTCATACAAAGACTAAACGCCCCATGTAAGACTCACTGTTTCCATGCAATATTTTACCCTAAACCTTCATTTTATTACTTTCTTCGTTTATTTTCTCACACATTTTTCATAATGCTCTTAGGCCTTTCTCCACTTCTCCTTACTCATTTCACTCTCTTTGTTTCCATTTGTTTTCCACAACCACTCAAACCCACCTAAGGCGTCCAAGTATGCATGGCATACGATGACAACTATACATAAGAGCTTGTCATACATAATAAGTTATATCCCCATATTTCACATAATATAAATTATACATAGCATACCTTAGCTCCTTGCAAGCCGAGCTTCACTACATACATATCTAGTTCATATTCTTATATAAGTACACAACACATACTATTACACCCATAAGCAAATAATTCATAACAAACTCAAAGCATCAACTATATCCTTATCTAATATGACACTAGGCTTGGGGCACGAATCCTACACCTCCTCACAGGAAGGGTTTGTTCACAACCTATACAAAATGAAATACTAGTCATTTAACCTTCTTCATACTCCTTTTTCCTTTTTCTTTATTTCCCTAACTAAATATTAGTTAGTAATAATAATAATGAAAATTATTTAAAATAAAATATACTAAGGAAGTAAAAAGGGTAAGGGCGCAACCAGAAGGGATAGTAGGCATGGGACGGTGGCAACAGCGCACGGCGATGGTGGAGGTGGTGATGGAAGAAAAATAGTTTTGGGGTTGGGAAGGAGGAGAGGAGCTAGGTTTTCTTGGGTAGTGGCATTTCTAGGTTAGAGGGGGTTATGGTAGTGGTGGTGGTGTCTCACGATGACGGCAAAGGCTATTGCTGTGGTGGTGGTTGAGAGGAAAGGTAAGAAAAAGAG
The DNA here is from genome assembly GCA_030549775.1 of Tamarix chinensis. Lineage (NCBI taxonomy): Eukaryota > Viridiplantae > Streptophyta > Magnoliopsida > Caryophyllales > Tamaricaceae > Tamarix > Tamarix chinensis. Next base: position 84,685,148 of record CM060178.1, read on the forward strand.
AAGGAAGGAGGGGAAGGAAAAGGGAAATGGTGGTGTAGAAAGGTAGGGGAAGGTTTTTTGGGCGGGAAGAGAGACAGCGAGGGTCATGGTTGCGGTGGTGACAACGGTGTAGGGCGGTATAGGTGGCGAAGATGAGTGCAAAAGGGTAGCTTAAGCTGCCCACTTTGCACAAGTGGGGAGAGAAGATAAAGGGAGTTAGGGGTAGGGGAAGGTATTTTTAGGTGGATAGTGATGTAGGGAAGAGGAAGGAGGGTGTGGTGATGGTAGCACGAAGCAACGACGGCGGTGGCAATGGCTAAAGAGGCTACACGAGTAAGGTTGGGGGTGGTTTTTGAATGGTAGAAAAGTAGGGAATTGAGGGTGCAGGGTAGGGATGGAAACGGGGCGGGTCGGGGACGGGGACCCCATCCCCATCCCCGAACCCGATAAGGAAAATAATCCCCGAACTCGATCCGATCCCCGATATTTTTTTATCGGGGATTTCCCGACCCGATCCCTGCGGGGATCAACTCCCCATACCCGACCCGATCCCCGATCTATTTTCCATCCCGATTTATTCCCCGTTCTTAAAACCCGACCCGATCCCCGAAACCCGATTTTATACCCGATCCCCGATCTCATCCCCGATCCTCAAACTATTTTTTTATATTATATTTTTAATTTATATTCTATAAAAAATTATATATATATATTATATATATAATTATAAAAAATATATATAAAAAAATTTCGGGGCGGGTTCGGGGATGGGGACCCCAAACCCGTCCCCAAAAAATCCCCGTTAAGAATCCCCGAACCCGAACCCGATCCCCGAATTTTCTCCCCAAATCCGAACCCGAACAGGGAATCCCCGACGGGGCCCCGAACCCGCGGGGAAAATTGCCATCCCTAGTGCAGGGGGTATATATAGGGGAAGATAGCTGAGGAAGTTACAAATGAGGGAAGAAGACAAGGGGAGGGGTAGTTGGTTGTTGGCCTGTGTGTAGAGCAATGCAGCTGCACGCTAAAGGGACAAGGTAAGGGTTTTGAAGGGGGTGTAGAGGGGTTAGGTGGGGGTGCTGGGGTCGTAGGAAGGAGGGGACTAGTGTAGGGCAGTGCCATGTGTATGCCTTATAGATCTGAAAGAGGAGAGGAGGAGGGGAGAGAGAGGGACATAACTACATAGCAACCATGCCTGTAGCTTCAAACGGGGGGAAAGATTGACGATAAGGGTAAAAAATGAAGAAGGGAAAGAAAGAAGGGAGAAAAAGGGGAAAAGAGGGGGGAAACGAGCCTAGGCAGGGGTTTTCGGTTGCATGGAGGAAAAGAAAAAAGAAAGGAAGAGTGGACCGGGGGGAAGGAAAGGAATAATGTATCTAATTTCATGATTGAACTATCAATTGGAGAATTTTGTTTGCGGAATTCATAAAAATTATATTTCTAGATCAAAACCCTCTTGTATTGAAATTAAATTTCATAATTGAGTTATTTTATTCAGTTAATGTTATAATATGCTTTGAAATATATTTAATTTCACGTTAGAAGAGTCAATTTGAAAAAATTGTGTGAAATCAATTAGAATTGAATTTTCAGGTCAAAAATTTTATAAATTTAAATTAGATTGTGTAATTGAGTTATTTTATTCAATTGATTATATAATTTGCATTAGAATGTATTTAGGTTTATTCCTAATCCATCAATTTATATAATTTAGCAATATTTTACTAGATTTACATTCTGAGTTCAAAAGCTCTAATTTTGTTAAATTAAGTTTTTTAATTTATTTGATCAATTCATTATACAATATGTCGTAAAATATACCTAATTAAAAATCTAAACATTCAATTAATGAAATTAAAAAATTTAATTGAATTGTATTTTTAGGCATAAAACCTTAGATTTTTTTTTATAAATTAGAAATTTATATAGTTGTTTCTTCTAAAATTTATATTATAGAATTATTTGCAACAACCTTAATTGTGTTCTAGTGCCTTCAAATTGAATTTATTGATTTGGGTTATCTGAGTTTATATCTTGGGCTTTAAAAATCTACTTTTTGGGAAGTGATTATCTTAAGTTGGCTACTCTTAAGATTATTTTATTGAAACTAATTATCGAGATTTATTTGAAATTAGGTTAATTATATTTTTAAACTGTCAATTTGAGGTAATTGAAGTGAATTAGTTGGTCCACAGTCTGGGCCTTTAAAGCTTAATTTTTAGATATACTTTTATTAGATTGATTTGTTTATGTTTCTTTTACCTAGTTATTTACTAGCTTTGAATTAAAATCATTCAAATTATATTTTTATCTTATCGGTGTGGATTAGTTTTTTGAAATTATTTGATTGGTCTTTTTTGTTGTAAAACCAAATTAGTAAGTCATTTTGATAAAATCAACTTATCATCTATTGTCCTTTTCCTACCTTTTTAAATGAATCTGGAATGCCCTAAGTGATCTTTTTTTTAACTCGATTTGGTTAATACCTAATCTTAAATATTAATGGTGCTACACTCTTGAGTTCCAGGTTTTGAACATGTTTTTTCAAGAATGTTTATTTGTTTTTTCCTTGTTGATTAAATTATAATGCTTGAATAATTGACTGATGAGATAGTTTCTAACCTAATCTTAAAATTTCTATCAACAATCTAGGAAATCATTTATCATGGACTCTTGAGCTAGTGATCTTTATCCCTCTTTCTTATTTCACTTAGCTGGCTTTTCGACTTCGATAAGTCATTACTTACCTCTGGTTATGGTGGAATCATAGAATGTATGTTTTTTTGAAATGGAAGGTGATGAATATACTTTATGTTATTTAAGTATTTCAAGCGTATAATATTTTTTGTGTGGTAATTCTATGTGTCTATGAGCATATAAATTTTTTTTTTTATGTGAACACACGTTAATATGCCTCTTTATTATTGTATGTTTTCAAGTATGTGAAAGGTTGAGTATGATTATTTGGTTAGCATATTTAACTAATTGTGAAATATCTGGTGATTTTAGATCATGTTCTAATGTGCCTCAATTATAATTGGTTTGGAAAATTATATCACTGGTAAATTATGGATTGAAATTGTATGGTGCCTTATGTTGGTCTTTTATGCCTTGACAATGATCATTTTTTAATGTAATGAAATTGTTCGGCTTTAATGTCGTTGGAACTCTTTGGCTCTATCAACACTTGAGAATGATTGGGTTTAATGCCACATGAAAACATTCAGCTTTAATGTCACTTGGAATTGTTGGGCTTCAATGCCACTTGGATTCGATTGATTTAATTCAACTTAGAATGGATATAATAATGTAATTTTATTAAGTGATGAAAGTGATTTAAGTATTGTTATGTGGGCTTGATTTATGCTTGGTTAAATCCTTAAATAAAACATTAATCAGGTAAAGTAAAAGATCTTAAGTTGAGACTTGTATCACTTAAGGTAGCTATGCGAGTCAAGTTTGGTATTCACTTGGTACCATTTTGGTGTTTTTCTCTTCTGTGATCCTGGGTGTCTTATAAGGTCCGAAGATGATCTCTTCTACTCTATAGGTGTGTTGATATTTTTTTTTCCTATAGAGGGTATGCATACTTAAGTACTTTGGTGTCCTATTTATTGGTAGTCTAATTACGTTTGTGGCTGGGCCAGCTAGGGCTAGTAATGTTCGAGTACTAGATTAGTTATTATGATTTATTTGAGTCTCTATCCTCAAATTAAAATAATCAAATGGTTATGATCACAATAATGGAATATAATAATTGATTACTCTTTTTCATCCATGGACTTTCTATTTCATTATCCTATGCATGTCGCTCAACTGTCTTCTTTACAATTGTTCTACCATATGATGATTGTTCCTACCTTATTAATGCATGGTTAATTATTTTAATCGTATGTGGGCCATATGTACAATATGCTATCTTTTAAGATAATAATTTTATTTAGCATGAGTTAATATTTTGTTAATCACTGATACTCGAGATTTGTTACGTACAATCATATGTTTATAAGTACGATTCTAAGATCACATGTTCTATAGTATTTTATCACATGTACTCATGTATACCTTTATTAATTATGACTATGATATTCTATATTAGCATGCCTTATCTAGTTATCACACATTTATCTTGTTATATTCATTTCATGTATCACTTTCCTTGATACCTATTGTGAGAATGATTGATGTTATCTTATATACTTCATTAAAACATATAAGTTATATAAGTGAAATTGTGTGTGTATCATATATGTATTTGAGCATGTGTATTATAAGTTAAAGATTACCATGTCCATATGTGTATCATGTTTCCTCCCAGGAGTTGGTAGTTTTTTATTTACTTAATATTGAACTTGTACTGATATTACCTTAGTTAATTGGGTCCTGCAATGATCCACTATAGTGGGAGCATACCTCTTGTGCAGGCTTAAGATCACATATTATTATCGGAATGAAGACTTGGGCTTTGAAAGAGTAGGAAACCTAGAGTTTTAACCCCTCAGAAATTTTGTACATACTTTCCAAAATTTTAGCATTATATTGAAAATTTAATGGTGTTATAACTAAATTTAGGTTTCTTATTACCATACCAAGCTTTTAAAATCTAAGGTTATTCCATAGGTTTCCCACTAATTTTATCAGTGATTATTTCATCTAGTGAAACTAATCACTTCCCATCTATCATTGGATATATCATTGTGGAATTTTATTATAACACTCTGAATCGAAGCAATCACACATGAGCTACATTGGAGCACTTTTAAATTGATCGAATGACCCCATAGATCAACACAAATCATTTAAGGACTCTTTTTCCTCAATCACATGGGAGCTAAAACCTTTATCCACTTATATTAAGAACATCAATTGATAAGAAAAAGAGAAAGATTTAATTAAAATATTAGACTATTAAGATAACAAAAGATGGATAAAAAGAGTTACAATTGACAAAGGAAAGAAATACAGAATGGGACATAAGAGCCTAAATTATATTCAGATCAAAATATGCTAAAATGGACATCTGATAGTCCTAACTCTCAACCTTTGCAAAAATCCATCAAGTTGTACCTTTAAAGTACTCATACAAGGTAAAGAGTGCTCATTGAATCGGTAGTGGACCATAAAACGAAACCCATTAGTACAACGGTACCGAGTAAACCAATACACAATACTAAGTATGTAAATATCACATGGAGCACATAGAAAGTAACATAAAGTATCATGGCATGACATGTTAAATAGTACATACCATATATTAGTACCACATTCTTGCCATAACTCATATCATACCCTATGTCACATGTTCATTACATCAAACTTAACCATATTATGACTATTTCATTAATCTAATTATACCAAGGGCATCTAACGAAGGGAAATACCCAACCAAAATTAAGGTATTTTATGATAAACACTTCTATACCACTTATAACATGATAAGGAAAGAACCAAGACAATTACCTACAAATATACCAAATCTAAATAGTTCACATATGCAGCTATCAAACCAACAAATTAAAACCAAGTAGTGCACGGAGGCAACTACCAATGCAACAAATAACAACAATCCATTTAAATCCTTATAAAATAATTATTTTCATTTTTAATTACTTGAAGGATATAATAATAACCTGGAGACATATAAAATGCATCGGTCGTACCGGCTTGTTAAAGCAACTTAATATCCTCCTAACTTGTAACCTAGAGACATATAAGTACTGTAGTCATAATGATACAACAAGGAAACAAAATATTCTCCCATCTCATGATACCTAATCCTTAATTATCAATACCCTTTATAGGGCCCATAGGTTACCTATAGACTAGACTAAGGGCTTAGTCAAAATGCTGAGGCATCCGACATACCACCAAACCAAATTGATGGATTTTATATCATCTCTTGGGTAGCTAACTTTAAAGAGCAATCATTCCCAAATATCAATGTCTTTCACTTTAAATATTAATATCTTAATAAGGTGATTAAAAGATATCACATAATACACAATGATTCCATTTCCAATTATTTAAGTTGACTATAAGGTCAATGATCTAAACCAAAATAAAAATTAACACTAAGGTTAACCTAATAATCCATTAAGTTCATCCTAGTCCTATTATTCACAATTTTAGGCAGAATAAGTCATAAATGACCAAAATTCCCTTATATGTTATTTACTCAATAATTTTTCATTTTAATACTAGTTGTTATTATAATTAGGTAAAATTCATGATAAGAATAAATAACATTAAAATAGGTACATTAATATAAAGTTTCAATTCTAGAAAAATTTAGAAGTATCAAAATTACCATTTTATCTCTAAAACACAAGTAAGCCCATTTAATACATAAAATCTTAATCACACATACTTATTTTTCCACAAAAACCATATTCTAGCATGCTATCATATATATATTAAAATACATAAATTTAAAATAGTCACATGCTTAGAAATATTAATAACAATACATGATGCACGCATATTTTCAAGAGATTATAAGGAAGCATAACTTAAAATTAAGCATAACATAGGAAACTCCAAAGATGCTATCACATAATTTTTACATATTTAGTAGGAGCATATGGGTTACGTCATTCCAAGCACAAATAGAAAAACAAAATAAAAAGGCACCAAAAGAGTTTCAACACCTTAAAAAAATGGAGACACAAGAGGATGAGATAAAAGATGACATCTTCACATTTTAACCATCAATATAAAATTCTTTACTTATTTAAAAATAAATAAAGGTTAGCTAGAAGGAAATGAAGAAGTGAAAACAAGAGAATAAAGAGAAATAGATGAGGACAGGCATCAGTTATAGGCTCAACAAAGCTTAAGAATACTTAGCAAAATAACTAATATAAAGAGAGAATAAGAGAAAGGATAAATGAAAAAAAAAAGCAAGACAAGTGGGAGTATAAATTGGGGATTGAGGAACCAAAATCTACAACTATAAGAGGGGAAGAGGTAGCTTGTTCAACCCTTAAATGACAAATTAAAAGGTAGTTAAGTGTGTAAGGTGGTGGAGTCTATTTAAGTTGAATGAAGTTATGAAAACCAAGAAATCAACCAAAGGATGGAGGTGACGGTGTGCAACTACGAGTTCAAATTTAAGCATAGGGATTGCAAGTGAAACTCTAATGGTTTATATGTTATCTTATAGTAATCATATTCTTGTTATCGCATATGGTTTTATGGTTCAAGCATGTTTTCTAACTTTGCGTGTTTTTTGACTTTGTGTGATTATGTATGATGTGAGCATGCTACATCTTGTGGGGTATTTTGATTTACTCCATATGGAGAAGTTGTATGATACTACATTTATAGATGATTATGTGCAAGTCATGGAGTGGTACAAGGCATATAAACATGGTGAGGACTAGTGGGGTCCTTGGAAGGAGATTATATTCTTGGAATATGCTTTTGGGTCTAAGAGTTAGAGAAAACTAGTTACATATCTTCACGAGCTAAATTTTATTATAGTCGATTTTCCTTTGAAATCTTATATTCCTTATTATATTTTGAAATTTTTTATTGTATGGAGAATGTTTATCCATAACCTTTATCTATTTTTTCTTCTTTCCACTACTTTATTTTGGATCTAACTTGTTTTGAGCTTAGCGCTTGGTATAATTAAGGTAAAGAAGATGAACTTATGATAAGTGTAATGGTAACATCCTTTATTTTGATATTAGGCTTCTGAAAAATAAAATTTTTAAGTACTAAATTTGGGGATGTTACACATATTATATGTCAAATTGAGTCTAAACATATCAACAAACATGATGACATATTCAAAAATAGAAAAATCAAAACATAGAAGTTAAAATTCTAGAAATTTTCAAAAATCCATATTATAGAAATTTAAAGGTTTTTTTTAAATATATATATAAGAAGAATAGAAATTTCTAAAATTTGCGATCAGTTTCAAAGTTATTGGTTATGTAAAACTAAGGATGTTTACGGATCAGATATGATAGTAAAATACTTCGGATATCTAAAAGATTAAATATCTAGAAAAAACCAAAAAATTTGGATCCGATAAAAAATAACTCGCTGGACATTCGAAGCTTTTAAACAAGCCACAAGTGAAAAATATTGGATAAAAAATTATTTGATCAAAAGTTAGTTAATCAATCTAATTTGAATTGATCTAATCTAGTTATTTGATTTATGTTTTAAATTACATTATATTCAATATGTAATTTTAAATTTATATAATATTTAAATATTTAATAAGAATAACAATTAAAAAGTGTAAAATTTACTTACGATAAACACTCTCTTTTCTTATTACACATGAGCGTACACATGCACATGATTATATACAATAAAATATTATAAAAAAATAAATAATTTTTACAGTACACACTTATATATATATATATATATATATATATATATATATATATATATATATATATGCATATATATATAAATTTTTTTAAATATTATTTATATTTATTGAATCAGATATTCAATTTATTTAATTTTTATTAACCAGGTCCGTTATTTGATTTGGAAAAAAATATTATCTGTTCGGTTATTAGAGTTTTGGATTAAATCAATTCGGTTATCAAACTAGATCATCAAATATCAAATATTATGAACAACCCTATGTAGAGCCTTATTTTTTTTAAAAAAAATACATATTTCTAAAAGGCCTAGGTATTTTAGTATATTTTAAATTTAGAAGAAAAACAAAACTAAAATTTTATGCAAATCCTAAAATGTACAAAAACATTGTAATTCAAAATTTGGGATTTTAAAAAAAATTTTTTTTTACAATATAACATGAATTTTATATAAAAAAGAGTGAAACTTTTAAATATTTGGAATTTTAAAACATGGAAAATTTAAACAATCTAGTATTTTCAAAAAATCATTTATTATTTAAAGTTATTTATCTCATTAATAGTCAATGAGATTGATATAAAATTAATTCGATATTTAGTGTAATTTTTGTTACTATTTAAATAAAACTGTCAATATAAAAAGAATAGGACAAAAAGTGACTCCATATGAAATCGGAAATCTAGAATGCTAGAATCTAGTAACTATATTTTCATTGAATATTTTAAGTGTGTTTATTCTTTGTTATTCTTTGAATAGAAACTAAATAACTTTGTGCGTCAATTAAAAATTTAAAAACAACAAATATTTATACCTTATTTTTTGTCCCCATCTTTAGTTTTCGTAGGCCACGCAGGCGCACCATGAATCTTATACTCTAAACGTCTATGGAGGTAGGCACAATATATATGCATATACTGTGGGTATGCACGAATGATTGTGTATAATATAATATAACATAATAAACTAACGGAAATACTTTGGACCAACAAGGGGTAAAAAATTAGGCCGATCCAAACTGGAGGATACGTTAATCGATATCAATTGGCTCGCTAATTGGTTCGAATTCCCCTTTGACTTAGATTAGCAAGTAAACGGAATTCATCGGTCAACAAAAATACTAGTGGGATGATCGCCCTGAACAACACAATTCGGCTGCCAAGGGGGAAAACAGTGTGAATCAATTAGTCCTTATTTAAAACATTTTTAAAAACTATATATTTCAATTAGTCCTTATTCATCATTATATTTTTAAAAACATTTTATCCGACAAAGTTTTCAAAAATAATATATATTTCAAATAGTCACCTTTTTTTTAAATAAAAAAGTATCAAAATATATTAATATTTTTTTAACTACAACATAGCTGAATAGTTATATAGTCTTGCACGTTGCGATTCTTATGTATTGGGTAATCAATAAGACTGATGCAATCTCAATTAGACCATTATAATATATTCAAATTAATAGGGTAGTATTGACATACAATTTGAAATTTGAAAACCTTAATATTTTAGAAAGTTGTTTCAAGCTTTGAATAATAGCACTTGAAAATAGGTCATTGTTATTTATTAGTTTTAATGTATGTTAGTTTAGTATTAAATGTTATGGTCTTAATTTTTGCATTACTTTGAATAGAATATTATCCAACAGCTTAGTTTAAAATTAGAAGGAAAACAAAAAACTATATAAAAGACACTATATGATTATGAGTAAAGGAAATTATTTATACATTTTTTTGTGTCTTTTGAATTCAAGGTTTTGCCCTAGGCTTTGACACCATCTTTGACTTTGGATAGTTGTATCTTCGATAAAATTCTTCTGGATAATTCCTCTATCTAGACCCATCTTAATAAATTTGACTTGATCGAGTTATACTAAATAAAATATTCTCTTACAAACTATTATTTTTTGTTTTTGTTATCATTTTATTTTTCTGATATTATTGGAATCACATCATCCTTTAAAGTTTCATTTTATTCCTATTTTGAGAATTTATATATGATATAAGAATTAAGGTAAATAAAACAAGAAATAATAAAATAAAACAATATGTTAAACAAACAAATAAAAATGGATAAATTTTATTTGATCTAATGCCCTATAGCATCGACAAAGATGTGTTATAGAAGCTAATACTTCTTAACTTATTTAAAGATACATTTATTCTCTAGAGATCATGCAATGTACCTCGGTCGAACATGAATTACTTTATGAACGCATAAATGGTAATTATTATCCTATCAATAAAATAAGCAAATAGTTTTAGCATGACTTTTTATGCATTATCCCCATTAACGCTACTACTTCCGCTTCCGCTTCCATAGCCGCTTCCATAGCCTGAGCCTGAGCCTGAGCCTGAACTACCACTGGAGCCTCCTCCACCGCCTCCTCCACCACCTCCAGCAGTGGCACCATAGCCTACATAATTGCCTTGGACATTTCCATATCCGGATCCACTTCCCGAACCATAGCCTGAGCCATAGCCAGAACCTGAACTTGACCCTCCACCGCCACCTCCGCCACCTCCACCACCTCCAGCACTAGTACCATATCCTCCTTGTGCACTACCATATCCTGAGCCACTTCCTGATCCAGATCCGTAACCTGAGCCAGAACCTGAAGACCCGCCACCTCCGCCACCACCACCTCCTCCTCCACCGGCTAAAGCCGATCCAGTGGGTGTTCTAGCTGCGATGGATACCTGCAAAAGCAGCATAACAAGCAATGCAGCGGAAATAATATTAGACCTAGCCATTTTCACTTTGGGACAACAAATGGGTGTTGTGACTGTTTTTTTCTTCTTCTTTTCCTCTTGCTACTCAAAAGCTTATGAGTTCTGATCCTAAAGTGTAAGATTGGCATCCCTATATATAGGCATTTCAACGAGCACATTATCCATGATTATACCGCATAGAGCGTAATATTTTTTGGTCACCATTTTGGTGCGTTGGGGCTGGCGGAAGTGGTGCACTACTGCATAAAGCTTTTCGTTAATTGTTACTCACCAGTAGTTTCATTGGCTAATGAATTCCGTTTACTTATTAATCAAAGTCAAAGAGAGTTAGGAACGGAACCAATTTGCCACCCAATTGGTATGATTAATTAATAAATATTTTTTCAGTTTGGATCTGCCTAATCTAGACCCTCAGTGTATATCCTTAAAGCATATATTGTCATTATTTTCTCATATTATTATATACGTGACCCTCTGTGCGTACGTAACGTATATATTAATTTATCGTGCATGCACGGCCTACAAAACGTAAAGAAGAGATTACCTTCTGAACACTACTGCGTGCCAAATATGTGGTATGCATGCCTTGCTCTAAATATAGAATAAGAGGTTAAAAAATTGTTTGAATGTATCGAATAATCTGATTAAAAAAAATATTGAATGGTTTTTATTTGAGTAATGTTATGCACATAAAACTATACTTTTACAAATTTATTATAACTCTATCACAATATATGAGTCGTAAGTGTGTGTGTGTATTATGAGATCCATACTTTATGAGATAATTGTAAAATAAACTAATTATAACTCATAAGGTTAATGTTTTTGTTTTCAAATACCAAATTGATTTTTTAGATATCCATTTCTTATCCCAGTATTAATTAGCTAAAAATTATATTTTAGGGTTAGTATTTTTATTTATGTGGAATTGTATAGATAAGCATATAAATGCTGATGTAATGGGAAATTTTTGTGTGTGTGTTTTTTTTAAATCGCATTCTTATTTTAGGACATAATCTAAGCAATGCTCATGTTGTTAATAAACTATTGAGATACCAAAATGGGAAAGATATTAAACCTAATCTCCAGATGATTGCATCCATTAATGAATATGTTTAGCATGCAACACATTACATGAGCTTCCAGTATCGAGATTAGTCAATGTAGCCAAAGTTTTTAAGGATTAAAAATATATAGAGAAAAAAAATATTAAATACAACAAAGGCTAGTGATGGAAACCTGTTAGGGTTTCACGAAAGGATCGAAAGATTAATCGAGCGCAACGTTTGATTCGCCGGTTCAACCTAAGGAAAAACTCCACAGGAAGACCCAAAGATTCAGAGGCACAGTTTTTACAACGGCAACTGAAATCGAAGAAAGAATGATCAAGATCTATCAAAGCAAGAGAGAGCAGATTCAGAGAAGAAGAGCGAGTGAGAGATTCGCCGAGAGAGAGAGAGAAGTCGCGAGAAGAATCGAGAATAAACTCAGCAATTGTATTCTGTCAAAAGTTATTGTCCGTATTACATCTTTACATGGCTATTTATATTAGTATTACAGACCGTATAACAAATGTACAAAATACCCGCACAATACAACCCAGACGAGACTCCACAGCCAGCCATACAACGGAATGGGCTGCTACTTTGGGCCGCATAAATAAGTCGACCAACCCAAATAACATACAAGAGAAATGCCCCAAATACAATGGTAAGTTTGAGACATAATTCCCATCAGCTAAAAACTTTAGCTAATCATGGCTATTAAGGATTGATTAATCCACAATCCATCTAGTCCATAATTAAGGACCGGGTGGCGGATTATACAACTGACCTAATTTCCATTAGCCAATTCGACCGGCGAATGCATCATATGGGATTACAATTAATTAACAAAAATTACATAATCTGCACACTCCAGATACATAATCTGCACACTCCAGCAGCTGCATCCAAAGATCCACAGAGTCCATATGCTGCATTACACTCCTATTTATCCACCAAATAAGACAAACAATTATAAGTAAATAATTCACAACAATTATCAAAATTAATTAAATATAAATTTTTAAGATTCATATCAGCTAGCACAACTATTACTTTAATACCATAAAAATTAATACTCAAAATTTATGTTTGGCAAAAGCATTAGCATAAACTAGAGTGTGTTACTGCCATACTCAATATAGAGAAGATACTTCCTATATTTAATCTATGTCGGATGTGAGGTGAAAAGTAACTCATATATAGTGATCATATGTGGAAAACAGTTGCTTTTATTTATTTATTATTATACGATATTATAAAACAACTAAAACCTCAAATAATAGCAAGGGAAATAGATAAAACAATGAAAGAATCATAATTTAATGTAACAATAGGGTAATATGGAGTTTAACTTATAAAATTGATACAACAAAGGGGGAGAGAGAGAGAGAGTGAGAGAAAAAGTATAGATTGGAACTATGAAAGCCCACAAGAGAATCCCGAAATCTTGGGACACAAGTTACGACTCTTTGTACCCCAAACCCAATTAGACAATTCTTCAAAAGTAAGGCTCATGATAGTAGGGCCAACATCAGGACTTGCAACACACACATGAACACGAGAATATAATGCTCGATAGATGAGTAGGTGACAATGAAAAGATAGAATTAATACTTTTATGTTGACTAATGCAATCCATCCTAAAGAGATATCATGTTACACATAATCCAACATACAATCAAAATGTAAGAGCATAAATCATAAGGCAAGGCATAGGATGGAAACACAAAACAATGCAAGTGGATGCAAGTATAGGATATTAGAATATGAGAAACAACAAAGGCTAAAACTACTATACAACCTAGAACATCTAATTATGACAATTTATTATTATTATTATTATTATTATTATTATTATTATTATTAGTAACTTGAGGATAACGACTCAACCATAAACAACTATTCTAGTACACCAACAATACTGGCCTTTATTGGCCCACCCAAGACATAACTAGGATATCTAATCATTTAAGTATGTATATGCCCCCATAGAAGATGCCTTAAGAGTAGAAAATGACTTCTCAGGATCTCATAAGACACTCAGGATTACATAAGAGAAAAAAAAAATATCAAAATGGCACAATGACCAAGCCTAACTCTCCTATCAATCCTAAGTGAAACAAGATCAACTCAAGCAATCTTCTAGTTTATATGACTTGTAGTTTATTTAAGGGATTAATCAAACATAAATCAAGATCCACATAATAACACACAATCACTTCTATCATACATAATCTGTTTCATTTGTCAAGACTCATTATTAACCAAATACCTAATCTACAAGGGATCAAGAGATAAACCATATAGTACAAAGGCATCACCATTATTGTAAGAGTCATCAAAATCTAATATGTTCCTATAACACCCCCAAAATTAATAGTTGAAATTTTTTATTTATTATGGAAAACCATGCACTTAAAATAAGGGGTGTTATTATCGTAATTAGTATATTATTGACTCATAACTATTCTCATACTAACCACAATGCTAAAGGTAAAAAAAATTATTAGCACAAATGATTAAAGACCATAATAGATCAACATTATTTAATAAAATTAGAGTACCCAAATGTTAGGGTTAATACAAAACTAAAATAAGGTATAAAACAACGCCCGCAACAAAAAATAAAAATGGTAAGAACAAACGAAAACAACTAGTTCGGAGAACATCCTCTCAGGATCCACACCAGGTTCACCGAATCATCACTCTGCCCCACCTAAGGTATCATATGCATCAAAATCAACAAGTACAACATCTCCTACCTGCACAAACTTAGGAGGGTCCATTGCAAGTGGGAATGAGAAGCACCCATGACAAGGGTGATCAATACGCCATATATTGAGTAAGATAACCATATAGCTAGGATAGGGCATAACATATAAAAGGAAAATAATGCAATCAGCAAGTCAATCAGATTAATCACCATTGTTAGCATTTATGCCATTAATTCTATCTTTACACATCTCTCAAATTATATCTACATGAGTTTGGGAATCCCATTATTATAGTCGGTGGATTGGAAATACAATCTAGGGTAGAACGCACTAGGCCACTATTATTTGCCAGTGAATCGGTCTCTAAAACAAAATGCTCCTGGCTACTATTCTCGCCGGTAGATTGGTCTAGCCCTAATCCACATAGTATTCAACTATACGTTATTAGTGTCCTCCCTATGATTTGTTATCATTCAAGGTTTGGTTTATTGAGCTTGGGATCCCCCACTATTATAGCTAGTGGATCGGAATACATCTCGAGGGTAGAATGCACTTGACCACTATTATTCACTAGTTGATCGATCTTTAGGGTAAAAATGCTCTTGGCCACTATTCTTGTCATGGACCGGCTCAATAGTTTTCCACTTTAAATAGTTAGTGTTTTATTTGTGTCTTATTTAATAAGGCACCCCTTCAATTAGACATGCACACCCCAATGGACTTCCCTGTCCCATTATCACCCTTCCACCTTAAACTTTTTGATTAACCTTATCCCATAACTTGGGACCTCTACACTCTCAAAGACTCCAAGACACTCTTTTCACCTTCCACCAAACTCTCCTTGAAGTCCAAAACCCCCATACATGTGGGTTAAAACCCACCTTTTCATTTCTCCACCTAAGCTCACCATCGTCCACTAGGGTTTTTCCTTGAAACCCTAATCAGGCTTATGTGGCTTTAGCCTCTCCTTTTCCTATACAGCCCATACCCCCTTGATTCTAACACCATCACTCCTTTCAACCCACTCCATACATCACAGCACTACTCTCTAACTTCTACATGTAATAAAGAACCATAGTTGGTTACCTTGAAGACCCTAATACAACCTTTTTTCTTTTTCACCTTACCCTCATGCACAACTCCATCTTCCATTTAACTTGACTCTCACCCTTCAGATGACACACTCCTAATCACAACCCAAAATCCAACCAACCTCTTTAAACTATCTCATAATACCCCTATACTTAGGTTTTTCCGTCAAAAACCCTAGTTAGACTCCCATGCATACTTCCACCTACCTGCATACTATCTCTTCCCCAAGTATTTCAATTACCTAAAATACTCTTTCCTCCCCATGTTTAACTCTCAAACTAACCTTTTCCATGAAAGCTTTTCCCTCATACAAAGACTAAACACCCCATGTAAGACTCACTCTTCCCATGCAATATTTTACCCTAACCCTTCATTTTATTACTTTCTTCCTTTATTTTCTCACACATTTTTCATAATGCTCTTAGGCCTTTCTCCACTTCTCCTTACTCATTCCACTCTCTTTGTTTCCTTTAGTTTTCCACAACCACTCAAACCCACCTAAGGTGTCCAAGTATGCATGGCATACTATGACAACTATACATAAGAGCATGTCATACATAATAAGTTATATCGCCCATATTTCACATATTATAAATTATACACAGCATACCTTAACTCCTTGCAAGCCAAGCTGCACTACATACATATCTAGTTCATATTCTTATATAAGTACACAACACATACCATTACACCCATAAGGAAATAATTTATAACAAACTCAAAGCCTTAACTATATCCTTATCTAATATGACACTAGGCTTGGGGCACGAATCCTACACCTCCTCATGAGAAGGGTTTGCTCACAACCTATATGAAATGAAATACTAGTCATTTAACATTCTTCATACTCCTTTTTCCTTTTCTTTATTTCCCTAACTAAAAATTAGTAGTAGTAATAATAATGATAATAATAAAAATTATTTAAAATAAAATATACTAAGTAAGTAAAAAAGGTAAGGGCACAACCAGAAGGGATAGTAGGCAAGGGATAGTGGTGATGGCGCCCGGCGATGGTGGAGGTGGTGATGGAAGAAAAAGGGTTTTGGGGTTGGGAAGGAGGAGATGAGCTAGGTTTTCTTGGGTAGTGGCATTTCTAGGTCAGAGGGGGTTGTGGTAGTGGTGGTGGTGTCTCACGATGATGGCGAAGGCTGCTGCTGTGGTGGTGGCTGAGAGGAAAGGTAAGAAAAAGAGAAGGAAGGAGGGGAAGGAAAAGGGAAATGGTGGTGTAGAAAGGTAAGGGAAGGTTTTTTGGGTAGGGAGAGAGGTAGTGAGGGTCATGGTTGCGGTGGTGATGGCGGTGTAGGGCGGCATAGGTGGCAGAGATGAGTGCAAAAGGGCAGCTTGAGCTGCCCACTTTGCACAAGTGGGGAGAGAAGATAAAGGGATTTAGGGGTAGGGGAAAGTCTTTTGGGGTGGATAGCGATGTAGGGAAGAGGAAGGGAGGGTATGTCGATGGTAGCATGGAGCAATGACGGCTGCGACAGTGGTTGAGGAGGTTGTACGAGTAAGGTTGGGGGTGGTTTTTGAATGGTAGAAAAAGAGGGAATTGAGGGTGTAGGGGTTATATATAGGGGAAGATAGCTGAGGAAGTTACAAATGAGGGAAGAAGACAAGGGGAGGGGATGGTTGGTTGTTGGCCTGTGTGCAGAGCAATGTAGCTGCACGCTAAGGGGACAGGGTAAGGGTTTTGAAGGGGGTGTAGAGGGGTTAGGTGGGGGTGCTGAGGTCTCAGGAAGGAGGGGACCAGTGCAGGGTAGTGCCAGCTGTATGCCTTATAGGTGTGAACGAGGAGAGGGGGAGGGGAGAGAGAGGGACAGAACTACAAAGCAGCCATGCTTGTAGCTAGGGATGGCAATGGGTCTCGGACTCGACCCAGACCCACTAGACCCGCCTCATTTTTAGCGAGTCTGGGTCCATAATTTTTGGACCCGACTGATCTGGGTCCACATATACCTTAAAGGGTATGGATCTAGGTCCAGTTTTGGACCCAGACCCGACCCGCCAGACCTGTTTAATATACATGTGTGTATTTGTGTGTGTGTGTACATATATAAATACATACTAATATTATGTTTGTCATTATTGTCTTAATTTTATATAAGCTCCTTATTCATTTTTTTAAATTTTATTTTTGTATACTTACTTTTTAAACAATATGTATAACATTTTATTCTAAAAGTTAGGGATATAAACGGGGTGGATTTTACCCGAAATCTGACGGATTTTGTCCAAGGGATATGGATAAACAAATATGAATGATGGACAAAAAATACCCGTCGGATTCGAGTACGGATATAGGTATGGGATATCCATACCCGTACCCGTAACCATACCCGTATCCATATCCGTACCCATTTACCCGATATATAATTACCTTTTTACCCTTAATTTTAAAATAAATATAGTATAAATTAAATTTAGAATTATCATTTAGCTTAAGTCTAAATGGGTTTATTTGTTGGGTGATGGATTTATCTATCTAATAATATTCATTAACGGGTAAATGGATAATCCGTTGAGTAACGGATATCCAACGGATACGGATATGGATATGTTAGCGGATATGGATTCGGGTACGGATTTTTTATCGGATACAGATACAGATATGGGTATACCCGCCCCGAACCCACCCCATTTACATCCCTACTAAAAGCATTAAAACACCATTTGAAAAGTTAATATAACTATTTTAATATATTTATTTTTTCACTTACATGATTTTTTTAACAAAAAAAATACATATTAAGTTATATAAAATATAAATGTATTTGTATTAGCATAGATTATTAATTATTTTTTAAAAAAATAACCGGACCCATTTAGGACCGTTTACCCGCTAGATCTGATGGATCTGGATCTGGGTCTGAACTTTTAAGACTCGACGGTGCTGAGTCGGGTTGGGGTCTAGGTAATATAAACGGGTCTTGGTTTGGGTATGGCTGGACCCAGCCTTGACCCGACCCATTGCCATCCCTACCTGTAGCTTCGAACGGGGGGCCCGGAAAGGTTGAAGACAAGGACAAAAAGTGAAGAGGGGAAAGAAAGAAGGGAGAAAAAGGGGAAAGAGGGGGAAACGAGCCTAGGTAGGGGTGTTGGGTTGCATGGAGGAAAAGAAAAAAGAAAGGAAGAGTGGACCGGGGGGAAGGAAAGGAAGAATGTATCTAATTTCATGATTGAACTATCAATTGGAGAATTTTTTTTGTGGAATTGATCATAATTACATTTCTAGATCTAAACCCTCTTGTATTGAAATTAAATTTCATAATTGAGTTATTTTATTCAGTTAATATTATAATATGCCTTGAAATGTATTTAATTTCACGTTAGAAGAGTCAATTTGAAAAAATTGTGTGAAATCAATTAGAATTGAATTTTCTGGTAAAAAATATTATAAATTTAAATTGGAGTGTGTAATTGAGTTATTTTATTCAATTGATTATATAATTTGCAATAGAATGTATTTAATTTTATTTCTAATCCATCAATTTATATAATTTAGCAATATTTTACTAGATTTACATTATGAGTTCAAAAACTCTAATTTTGTTAAATTAAGTTTTTTTAATTTATTTTGATCATTTCATTATACAGTATGTTGTAAAATAGATCTAATTGAAAATCTAAACATTCAATTAATGAAATTGAATTGAATTGTATTTTTAGGCATAAAACCTTACATTTGTTTTTTAAAAATTAGAAATTTATATAGTTGTTTCTTCTAAAATTGATATTATAGAATTATTTGGAACAACCTTAATTGTGTTCTAGTGCCTTCAATTTGAATTAATTGATTTGGATTATCCGAGTTTATATCTTGGGCTTTAAAACTCTATTTTTGGGAAGTGATTATATTAAGTTGGCTACTTTTAAGATTATTTTATTGGAACTAATTATCGAGATTTATTTGAAATTAGTTTAATTATATTTTTAAAGTATCAATTTGAGGTAATGGAAGTGAATTAGTTGGTCCACAATGTGGGCCTAGAAACCTTAATTTTCAGATATAGTTTTATGAGATTGATTTGTTTATGTTTCTTTTACCTATTTATTTACTAGCTTTGAATTAAAATCATTAAAATTATATTTTTATCTTATTGGTGTGGATTAGTTTTTTGAAATTGTTTGATTTGTCTTTTTGGTTGTAAAATCAAATTAGTAAGTCATTTTGATAAAATTAACTTATCATCTGTTGTCCTTTTCCTAGCTTTTCAAATCAATCTGGAATGCACTAAGTGATCTTTTTTGAACTCGATTTGGTTAATACTTAATCTTAAATATTAATGGAGCTACACTCTTGAGTCCTAGGTTTTGAACGTGTTTTTTCAAGAATGTGTATTTGTTTTTTCCTTGTTGATTAAATTATAACACTTGAATAATTGACTGATAAGATAGCTTCTAACTTAGTCCTAAAATTTCTATCAACGATCTAGGAAATCATTGATCATGGACTCTTGAGCTAGTGATCTTTATCCCTCTTTCTTATTTCACTTAGCTGGCTTTTGGACTTCGATAAGTCTTTACTTACCACTGATTATGGTGGAAACATAGGATGCATTTTTTCTTGAAGTAGAAGGTGATGAATATGCTTTATGTTATTTAAGTATGTCAAGCGTATAATATTTTTTGTGTGGTAATTCTATGTGTTTATGAGCATATAAATTTTTTTATGTGAACACATGTTAATATGCCTCTTTATTATTGTATGTTTTCAAGTATGTGAAGGGTTGAGTATGATTATTTGGTTAGCATATTTAGCTAATTGTGAAATATGTGGTGATTTTAGATCATGTTCTAATGTGTCTCAATTATAATTGGTTTGGAAAATTATATCACTGGTAAATTATGGATTGAAATTGTATGGTGCCTTATGTTGGTCTTTTGTGCCTTGACAATGATCATTTTTTAATGTAATTAAATTGTTTGGCTTTAATGTTGTTGGAACTCTTTGGCTTTGTCAACACTTGAAATAATTGGCTTTAATGCCACTTGAAAACATTCAGCTTTAATGTCACTTGGAATTGTTTGGCTTCAATGGCACTTGGATTGGATTGATTTAATTCAACTTAGAATGGATATAATAATGGAATTTTATTAAGTGATGGAAGTGATTTAAGTATTGTTATGTGGGCTTGATTTATGCTTGGTTAAATCCTTAAATAAAACATTAATCATGTAAAGTAAAAGATCTTAAGTTGAAACTTGTACCACTTAAGGTAGCTATGCGAGTCAGGTTTGGTATTCACTTGGTACCATTTTGGTGTTTTTCTCTTCTGTGATCCTGGGTGTCTTATAAGGTCCGAAGATGATCTCTTCAACTCTATAGGTGTGTTGATATATTTTTGTCCCTATAGAGGGTACACATATTTAAGTACTTTGGTGTCCTATTTATTGGTAGTCTAATAAAGTTTGTGGGTGCGCCAGCTAGGGCTAGTAATGTTTGAGTACTAGATTAGTTGTTATGATTTATTTGAATCTCTATCCTCAAATTAAAATAATCAAATGGTTATGATCATAATAATGGAATATAATAATTGATTATTCTTTTTCATCCATGGACTTTTTATTTCATTATCCTATGCATATCACTCAACTGTCTTCCTTACAATTGTTCTACCATATGATGATTGTTCCTACCTTATTAATGCATGGTTAATTATTTTCATTTTTAATTACTTGAAGGATATAATAATAACATGGAGACATATAAAATGCACCGGTCGTACCGGCTTGTTAAAGCAACTTAATATCCTCCTAACTTATAACCCAGAGATATATAAGTACTGTAGTCATAATGATACAACAAGGAAACAAAATATTATCCCATCTCAAGATACCTAATCCTTAAGTATCGATACCCCTTATAGGGCCCATAGGTTACCTATAGACTAGACTAAAGGCTTAGTCAAAATGATGAGGCATCCGACATACCACCAAACCAAATTGATGGCTCTTATAACATTTTTTGGGTAGCTAACTTTAAAGAGCAATCATTCCCAAATATCAATGTCTTCCACTTTAAATATTAATATCGTAATAAGGTGATTAAAAGATATCACATAATACACAATGATTCCATTTCCAATTATTTAAGTTGACTATAAGGTCAATGTTCTAAACCAAAATCAAAATTAACACTAAGGTTAACCTAAGAATCCATTAAGTTCATCCTATAGTCCTATTATTCATACTTTTAGGCATAATAAGTCATAAATGACTAAAATTCCCTTATATGTTATTTACCCAATAATTTTTCATATTATAAAAAAAATAAATTTTTACAATATATATATACATACATAATTTTTTAAAATACTATTTATATTTGTTGGATCAGATATTCAATTTATTTAATTTTTATTAACCAGGTCGGTTATTTGATTTGGAAAAAAAATTATCAGTTCGATTATTAGAGTTTTTGGATGAGATCGATTTGGTTATCAAACTTGATCATCAAGCATCAAATATTATGAACAATCGTATGTGAAGCCTTAGTTTTTTTTTTTTAAAAAAAATAGATATTTCTAAAAGGCCTAGGTATTTTAGTATATTTGAAATTTAGAAGAAAAAAAAAACTAAAATTTTATGCAAATCCTAAAATGTACAAAAAAAAATTGGAATTCAAAATTTGGCATTTTTTTAAAATTTTAATTTTACAATATACCATGAATTTTATATAAAAAAGAGCTAAACTTTTAAATATCTAGAATTTTTAAACATGAAAATTTTAAATGATCAACTATTTTCAAAACATCATTTATTATTTAAAGTAATTTATCTCATTAATAGTCAATGAGATTGATATAAAATTAATTCGATATTTAGTGTAATTTTTGTTACTATTTAGATAAAACTATCAATGTAAAAAGAATACGACAAAAAGTGACTCCATATGAAATCAGAAATCTAGTATGACAAAATCTGGTAACTATATTTTCATTGAAGAATTTAAGTACGTTTTTCTTTAAATAGAAACTAAATAACTTTGTGAGTCAATTAAAAAATAAAAAACGACAAATATTTATACCTTATTTTTTTTTCCCCATCTTTAGTTTTCGTAGGCCACACATGTGCACCATGCCTCTTGTTCTCTTAACTCGCATGAAGGTAGGCACAATATATATAATAAACTAACGAAAATACTTTGGACTGACAAAGGGTCAAAAATTAGGCCGATCCAAACTGGAGGATGCGTTAATCGATATCAATTGGCTCCCTAATTGGTTCGAATTCCCCTTTGACTTAGATTAGCAAGTAAACGGAATTCATCAGTCAACAAAAATACTAGTGGGATGATCGCCCCGTACAACACAATGCGGCTCTCAAGGGGAAAAACAGTGTGAATCAATCATCCCTTATTTAAAACTATTTAAATGGGCTTTTATACAGAATCATTATATTTTTAAAAACCTTTTATCCTACAAAGTTTTCAAAAATAATATATATTTTAGATAGTCATATTTTTTTTTTAAAAAAAAAAATAAAAAAAGTATCAAAATATATTAAAAATTTTTTAACTACAACATAGCTGCAATGTTATATAGTCTTGCACGTTGCGATTCTTATATGTCGGGTAATCAACCGGACTGATGCAATCTAAATCAAACCATGATAAGATATTCAAATTAATAGGTAATATTGGCAAAAAATTTGAAATTTGACAACCTTAATATTTTAGAAAGTTGTTTCAAGCTTTGAATAATAGCACTTAAAAATAGGTCATTGTCATTTATTAGTTTTAATGTTAGTTATTTTAGTATTAACTGTTATAGTCTTAATTTTAGCATTCCTTTGAATAGAATATTATCTAACATCTAGTTTAAAATTAGAAGGAAAACAAAAAACTATGTAAAAGAGACTATAAGATTATGAGTAAAGGGTTTTATTTGCACATTTTTTGTGTCTTTTGAGTTTAAGGTTTTTCCCTAGGCTTTGACACCATTTGGATAGTTGTATCTTCAATTAAGTTCTTCAGGTTAATTCGTCTATCTAGACCCATCTTAATACATTTGATTTGATCGAGTCATACTAAATAAGATAATCTCCTACAAACTATTATTTTCTACTATCGTTATCATTTTATTTTTCTAATATTCTTGGAGTCACATCATTCTAGATTATCACATTTCTATATACCTTCCTTTTAAGTTTAATTTTATTCCTCTTTTGAGAATTTATATATGATGTGGAAAGTAGGATAAACAAAACATAAAAATAATAAAATAAAACAATATGATAAACAAAAAAAATAAAAATTGATAAATTTTATTTGATGTGATGGCCTACATCACCGACAAAGATGTGTTATAGAAGCCAATGCTTCTTAACTTATTTAAAGATACATTTATTCTCTAGAGATCATACAATGTACCTCGGTCAAACATGAATTACTTTATGAACGCATAAATGGTTATTATTATCTTATCAATAAAATAAGCAAATAGTTTTAACATGACTTTTTATGCATTATCCCCATTAACGCTGCTACTTCCGCTTCCGCTTCCATAGCCGCTTCCATAGCCAGAGCCAGAGCCTGAGCCTGAACTACCACTAGATCCTCCACCACCACCTCCTCCACCGCCTCCTCCACCGCCTCCGGCATTGACACCATAGCCTACATAATTGCCTTGGACATTTCCATATCCAGATCCACTTCCCGAACCGTAGCCTGAGCCATAGCCAGAACCTGAACTTGACCCTCCACCACCGCCTCCGCCACCTCCACCACCTCCAGCACTAGTACCATATCCTCCTTGTGCACTACCATATCCTGAGCCACTTCCTGATCCGGATCCATAACCTGATCCAGAACCTGAAGAGCTGCCACCTCCGCCACCACCACCTCCTCCACCGGCTGAAGCCGATCCAGTGGGTGTTCTAGCTGCGATGGATACCTGCAAAATCAGCATAACAAGCAATGCAGCGCCAATAATATTAGACCTAGCCATTTTCACTTTGGGACAACAAACCGGTGCTGTAACTGTTTTTCTTCTTCTTTTCCTCTTGGTATTAAAAAGCTTATGATTTCTGATCTTAAAGTGTAAGATCGGCATCCCTATATATAGGCATTTCTACGAGCACATTATCTATGATTATACCGCATAGAGCGTACTATATTATGGTCACCATTTTGGTGCGTCGGGGCTGGCGGAAGTGGTGCACTACTGCATGAAGCTTTTCGTTAATTGTTTCCCGCTACTAGTTTCATTGACTAATGAATTCCGTTTACTTATTATTCAAAGTCAAGGAGAGTTAGGAACGAAACCAATTAGCCAGCCACTTGGTATGATTAATTAAAAAATATTATTTCATTTAGGATCTGCCTAATCTAGACCCTAAGTCTATAACCTTAAAGCATATATTTTCGTTATTTTCTCATATTATTATATAAGTGATCCTATCTGCGTACGTAACGTATATATATTAATTTATTGTGCCTATCTCTAATCAAGTTAGAGTTTGGGTGTGCATGCATGGCCTACAAAACGTAAAGAAGAGACACAACGTACCTTCTAAACACTACTATGTGCCAAATATATGGTATGCATGCCGTGCTCTTAATATAGAATAACAGATTAAAAAAATTGTTTGAATGTATCGAATAGTCATATAAAAAAAATATATTGAATAGTGTTTATTTGAGTAACGTTATGCATATACAACTATACTTTTACAAATTTATTATAACTCTATCACAATATGTGAGTCGTAAGTTTGTGTGTGTCTATATATATTATGAAACCCATACTTTATGAGATAATTGTAAGAGAAACTAATTATAACTCATAAGGTTAACATTTATTGTTTTCAAATACCAAATTGATTTTTTAGATACCCATTTCTTATCACTCATTAATTAGCTAAGAATTATATTTTAGGGTTAGTATTTGTATTTATGTGGAATTATATTGATAAACATATAAATGTTGATGTAAAGGGAAATGTGAACATTTTTAAATCGCATCCTTATTTTAGGACATAAACTAAGCAATGTTCATGTTGTTAATAAACTATTGAGATACCAAAATGGGAAAGATATTAAACTTAATATCCAAATGATTGCATCCAAATATATAATTGCATCCATTAATGAATATGTTCAGCATACAACATGCTACATGACCATCCAATATCAAGATTAGTTAATGTAGCTAAAGTTTTTAAGCAGCAAAAATATGGAGAAAAATAAAGATTAAATACAACAAAGGCTAGTACAACTATTACTTTAATACCATAAAATTCATTATTGAAAAATTATGTTTGGTGGAAGCATTGGCATAAACTTGAGGGTGTTATTGCCATACTCAACATAGAGAAGATACTTCCTATATTTAATCTATGTCAGATGTAAGGTGAAAAGTAACTCATATATAGTGATCATATATGGAAAACACTTATTTTGTTATACGAGATTATAAAACAACTAAAACCTCAAACCATAGCAAGGGAAATAGATAAAATAATGAAGGAATTATAATTTAACGTAACAATGAGGTAATATGGAGGTTAACTTGTAAAATAGATAAAACAAAGAAGATGGGAGGGAAAAAGTATACATTGGAACTATGAAAGCCCACAAGAGACTCTAGAAAGCTAGGGACACAAGTTACAACTCTTTGTACACAAAAATTAAGTAGACAATTTGTAGCTCATGATAGCATGGGTAACATCAAGACTTGTAATGCACACATGAACATGAGAATCATATTCTTGACAGATGAGTAGGTGACAATGAAAAGATAGATGTAATATACTTTTATGTTGATTAATGTAATATATCCTAAAGAGATATCATGTTACACATAAGCCAACATGCATTCAAAACATAAGAGCATATGATCATAAATCATAGGGCAAGGCATAGGATGGAAACACAAAATGATCCATGTGGATGTAAGTATAGGATAATGGAATATAGGATAAATAACAAGGCCAAAACTACCATATAACCAAGAACATCTATAACACTCTCATTTTTTACTGCCAAAAAATTTCGTTTAAAATATTACTGAAGCTGAAAACATATGTAGAAAAAATGGGATGTTATCACTGTACTTGACACATGATAGATGTCTGTTGCCAACTCCATATCAAATACACTAACAAGGATTACCACCCTCTTAAAAAAATGTTTACACTATGGTAACAAGCTATGAAAATAACACTAGGTACTTAGGTCAAATTTCCTCCTCGGACTCTCAAGTATCCTCCTCTGTACCATGCCGTGACCAAAGAACTTTCACTAATAGAACAATCTTTGTACACATCTCTCTTGCCTTTTTGTCCATAATGCTTACCACTTTCTCTTCATACATCAAAGATTCATCGAGCTTTAGCGACACTAGTCGAATAACATGCAAATGATCCACTATGTTCTTCCTTAGCTACGATATGTGGAAGATGTTGTGCACACGTGACAGTTCCAATGGTAGAACTAAGTGATAAATGACTTCACCGACATGGTCCAAAATCTCATATGGTCTAATGTACCTCGAACTAAGCTTACATTTCCTACCAAACCTCATAACTCCTTTGGTAGGAGAGACTGTTAGAAGGACTCTATCACCCAATTCATAACCAATAGTAATCCTTTTCATATCTACGTAGCTCTTATGTCTATCTTGAGCTGCTCTCATCCAGTCTTCAATCAATTGGATGTGTCTAGTCGTCTCCTCTATGATATTGGAACCAACCACGAGTGTCTCACTAATGTCGTTCCAACACAATGGGCTACAACACTTTCTCCCATACAAGGGTGCAAAAGTTGCTATCTTGATACTAGCATAGTAAATTTTGTTGTAGGAGAATTTGATCAAGTCTAAATGATCCTCCCAAATTCCCCCAAAGTTTAACACATATGCCCAAAGCATATCTTCTAGAATTTGAATGATATCTTTGTCTGACCATCCGTAGTTGGGTCAAAAGTTCTACTTATCTTCAGTTGAGTACCAAAGGTGACTTACAACTTCTGCCAAAAGTGTGACAAGAACCTGGAGTCTCGATTGGACACAATGTCCTTAGAAACTCCATGCAATCTCACCATGTTCTTTTTATAGACGTTGGCTAGTTGCTCCACGTTCCCTATCGCCTTCATTGGTATGAACACGGTTGACTTAGTTAGATGATCCATAATAGATAAGATATAATCAAATATGCTACGGGTCCTTGGAAGTCCAACCACAAAGTCTATTGATATGCTATGCCACTTCCACCAGGGAGCTTTAAGTGGTTGTACTAACCTTGCCGGTCTCTTGTACTCAATCTTAACCTTTTGACAGGAAAAATATCGTGCATTGAACTCCACCATTGTCTGCTTCATGTGGGGCCACCAATATATCTTCTTTAGATCCTTGTACATCTTATCTCCTCTAAGGTGGATAGAATAGGGAGTATAATGTTCTTCCTCAAGTATCCTCCTTTTAAGCTTCACAAACCCCTATGGTACACACCAGCTAACACAGTATTTGATACTGCCATCCTTGTGGATCTAGAATCCTTCTACTCTACCTTCTGTAATACTAATCTGGAGTCTCTTGAGCTTGACATCATCAACTTGGTTAGCTCGAATATCCTCAAATATTGAAGGTGTAATGGTGAGTGCACTCATTCTTGCCTCTAGACTTCCAATAATGATTTGTTTAATCTCTAATATCCTGATTTATTGGCGCAGTGATCCAACAACATAATCATGCCTAAAGAATGTGATGAATTTTGGCTAAGTCCATATGCCACTACATTGGTATTACCCTTATAGTAGGTTAATTCCAAGTTATAATCCTTAACCAACTCCAACCATTAGCGTTGTCTCATATTCAACTCCTGCTAGGTGAAGATGTACTTAAGGCTCTTATGGTTAGTGTAGAACTTGCACTGAACTGTATAGAAATAATGCCTCAAGATCTTATGGGTGAACACTACCATAGAAAGTTCTAAGTCATGCATATGATAGTTCTGTTCATGTGGCTTCAATTGTCGAGAGGTATAAGTTATTACCCTTCCATGTTGCATCAACACGCAACCCAGACCGTATTTGGAAGCATCACTGTACATCTCAAAACCATTAGACCCACTTGACAATGTGATCACTAGGGCTGAAGTAAAATGCCTCTTCAACTCCTCGAAGGCTTCACTATACTTCTTATTCACTAGAAACGCATAACATTCTTCAATAGTTAAGTCAACGGTCATGCTATCTTGGAAAAGTGTGCCACAAACTAACAGTAATAACTAGCTAATCCTAGAAATCCATGCACCTCCTTGACAGACGTAGGCGCTGACCACTTATACACAACTTGAATCTTAGTAGGATCCACTGCCACTCCATCCTTAGAGTTCACATGAACAAGGAAAACCATTTGATCTAACCAAAACTTGCACTTCAAAATTTTGGCATGCAACTAGTGTGATCTTAGCAATGCTAAAGTCTTCCTTAAATGTTGCTCATGCATCTCTCGATCACTAGAGTAGATGAGGATGTCGTCAATGAACACTATGATGAATTAGTCCAAGAAAGGACAAAAGATCTGGTTCATAAGGGACATGAAAGTTGCAGGCGCATTAGTGAGTCCAAATGACATTACTGTGAACTCATAATGGCGATACCTTTTTTGGAAAGGAGTATTAAGGATGTCTTATGTTGCTATCTTCAGTTGATGGCAGTCCGACCATAGATCAATCTTGGAGAACACCTTAGCTCCCTTGAGTTGATTGAACAAGTCATCGATCCTTGGTAATGGATAACGGTTCTTCACTGCTACATGGTTCAATCCTCAGTAGTCGATGCATAACCTCAAGCTCCCATCCTTCTTCTTTACAAACTATACTAGCACTCCCCATAATGATATGCTTGGTCAAATATAACCCTTCTCTAAAATCTCCTCAAATTGAGTTTTGAGTTCTTTCATCTCTATAGGTGTCATACAGTATGGAGCCTTAGATACTGGCTCTATCCATGACAATATATTGATGGTGAAATTAATTTCTCGAATGGGAGGCATTCGCTGGATCTCCTTAAGGAATACGTTGAGATAATCACGGACTATGGTTATCTGCTCCAAGGGTGTCTCAGTTGCTTTGGTGTCTCTGACACTACACAACTAGAGCGGATATCCCTTATGTACGAGATTGCTCAAACTAATCATTGACCTTGCATAAGGATTAGGTTCACACTTCCTATATGAAACCATAATACCCTTTAGTTATTGCAGAACCACGCTTTCTTGGGTGTAATCAATCAGTGCTCGGTACTTCCCCAACATATCCATCCCCATGATCACATCAAAATCATGCAACTTAAGTTCTATGTGCTCCAATAGAAATTATATTTCCTTCACTACCAAAATAACTCCTTGATAGAGCCTAGAGCATGTAATCTATCCCCCAAAGGCGATACAACAGAAGTAAAAATACTATTGAAAGGAGATAAGGCACCTCTAGCTACAAATGTAGATACCACGAAGGAGTACAATGCACCAAAGTCAAACAATATGTAAGTAGAAAACATAGAGGCAGCAAGCATATCGGTCACCACATCAACTTAACATTTTACCTTTGCCTGACTCATCACATTTCGGTGTCTTACTAATGGAACTCCCACGCCACTAGTTGATCCATGCCCTTACTGGAAAGGGTGAGGCCTCGGACCTCTAGGTTAACTAGCTTGGCTAGCGGCACTAGCCGACAACATATGAACTCTCTAAATCTCTAGTTGTGGTTACTGTATAGACCTGGTACTTTGAGCTTTAGTTTATCTTCTCTAGATGCTGCCACTGCTAACTTGGCATTCATACACTTTGTGTCCCACCATGCCACATCCATGATATGTCATCTTATATCCTTTGTAGTCTACCCCCAAGTGATCTATATCGTATCGCTTATAGTGGTGGTACCTCTCCTCGGTATGACCCCCAAACAACCCTCTAACTCAAGGTATTGACCCCATGCTCCAGCTATATTTAGGTGGCAAGCTATATCCCAAAAAGGCCTTCTTTTTCTCACTAGGATGCTGGCGACCTTCAAACTTTCTCTTACTTCCCGATTGAGCACTCCTAACCTAAATGACTCGTTATACCTCCAAGGCTTGCTTATACATCCATACCATTCCAGCAAAGTAACTCCCACAAAAATCTCCTAGTATTTGATCCCCAACCCAATATTAAAATGGTGAACTTACATCACCTCATTGGAGTCCACTTCTAAGGTGAATAGGGCCAAGTCCATGAATTGAGTGTAGTACTCCTTGATGGACATGCCCTTTGTTGAAGCGCCTAGAACTCATCATACTTATTCATGTAGTGGTGAGTCAAGTAGAAACAGACTCTCAACTTCTCTAGGAACATTCCCTATCCTGTAGGTTCTCCACCCCTATGTTGGATGCTCCTCCACTATGTGCCTTACCTTCCTCTCAGATAGTACACCACCACATCAACTCTTTTGTCTCTAAGGCAACCAGAGACGGTGAAGGTTTTCTCCTTGTCCTAGAACCATCTTTCCATGACATCGGGGTATTTCTATCCCTTGAAGATTAGTGGGTGATGATGCCCTATCCTCTTGAGACAATCCTCTAGAACTGGTGCATCTACTGGCACCGATGGAGGTTGAAGTGCTCGAATCTGGCCCTCCATATAAGCTCCGACGATCTCCATGAAAGCTTTAGTGAGCTCGTAGAGGTGGTTAGTGGCCATCGTGTCCTAAAGAATAGAAGAAATTAGGGATAGATTTGGTCTACCGAGTACTAAGACTCATACAGGAATAATCACAAATGTTATCTATGGCACGTTCCCAGCCCCACTCTCACTCATGGACTTTTAGGGTTTGAAAATACTTATACTTGTCAGAAAATTAAGGGAAAAGGTTTATAAATACCATCCTATGGCATTAGCTTAAAAATTATTGAAAACAACACTTTTCTAGGAAAAGCCTTGATAAAACTTAGGGTATCAGCCAACTTATTTTCAAAAGCAATGTATGTTTGTAAAAATGCTTTGATACCAACCTATGGTATCAGCTTAATTATTGTCAAAAGTGATATGCTTTTAAGAAAAGGTTTGATACCAACTTGTAACACCCCTATTTTTCAGTACCGAAAAATTTCGTTTAAAACATTGTAGAAGCTAAAAATACACCAAGGAAAAATGGGGTGTTATTACCGTACCTGACACGGAATAGACGTTCGCTGCCTACCCCATATTAGATACAAGGCTAAAACCAACCAATACATTTTAAAAACAAAAAAGTGTGCTAATAAAATATTACATAAACAATTTTGAAAAATTGTTTACATCGAAGGACCTTAATAGCCATGACCACATCATCACAAATATACAAGTAGATAAAGGTAAGAGGCTACATTAAAACAAAGTTACGGTATGATAGTAAAACCAAGACTATGGTCTACCACAAACCTTTGTGTCACACCCCAAAATTCACTACTCTTTTTTTAGAACGCAGAAGTAATTAAAACAGAAATACTTAAATCAAAATTCATGAATTCTAGGGATGTTACCGCCACACTTAATACCAGATCGGTTCTCTTAGACCATTCCAGTACCAAGTGCTAAGGCTAAAGGAAAAGATTAACGATCAATTATGAGTCAAGACAAACTAAACTCGGTTGTAAAACAAAATCAAAGTACGCATAAATAATTATAATTTATTTCCAAAAGAGAAATAAGCTTACAACCGATAAAATATTCATTTGAAATACTCAATACAAGGTAATAAATCAAAATTGATAAATCCGATACAAAAGAACTAACAAAAGGAAATACATCGCATAAAGAGTAAATATGGCCACAACTCTCGAACCTTGAGCCAAAACAAGCTCAACACAAAGCCCCGACTGATGTCTCACCCACCTACACAAAGTCAGAAGGGCATACTACTCGTGGGAATGAGCAACACCCATGAAAAGGGTGATCAGTATGCTACGTACTTAGTAAGGTAACCGAGCACTAAGGCCCACACATAAACACATAAATCATACAGAAGAATAGAAGAACACAATCATTACTGAATATGATCAACCAGGTAAAAGTACAAAGGCCCATATATAATCTGGATTAATTATTTAATTAATCACTTATTAGACGTCGATTCACACCATGCTTTTTATCAAATCCATGTAAGTAGAGGAACACCCCACTATTTTAGCCGGTGGGCCGGTCACTTGCAGGACAAAGTCCACACCACTATTATTCACTGGTGGATCGGTCACTTGCGGGACAATAGTCCACACCACTATTCCTTACCTGTGGATCGGCCAGTTCCTGCTCACATGGTGTTCCATTGTAAGTAATTAGTATCTTTTAAGTCTTAGCAACTCTGGTTTATGTTTATTTAGCTCGATTCACCCCAACATTATTGTCGGTGGGCCGGTCACTTGCGAGACAAAGTCCACACAACTATTTTTGGCCGGTGGATAGGTCACTTATAGGGTAAAAACCCTAACCACTATTCCTAACCTGTGGATCGGCTGGACTTGGCTCAATAATCTTTCACTTTAAATGATTAGTGTTTTAAGTATCTTATGCATAAGCTTTTTATCCTGAACATGCATGAATCATTCCCTTTACACTTCACACATCACAAATCATAAAATTCCACAATCATAATTACACTTTAATCACTAACACACATGATAATTAATACAAAAATTCCAAGCAACCACAACAAACCCTAATTATCCACACAAACCCTAGTTCGGTCTCCTACATACCCTTATATAATCTCCACATATTATTTTTCATCTAAAATGTTCAAACACCCAAATAACACTTCCATTACCTTCCTTACATCCCAAATCAACCTTTTATACATAAAATTCACTCCCATGCAAACTTTACACATCCCATGTAACCTCTCAAACTTTTCATATGAACCCTAAATCCCATGCAATCATTAACTCCCATGTAAAACCCTAACTCCACCATACAAACCCTAATAACACTATACAACCATTAATACCACCATAAATACCACCATGCAAACCCTAATACCACCATGTAAACCCTAATACCGCCATGAAACATTACCTCCATTCATACCCTAATACCACTATACAACCATTAATACCACCATGCAACCATTAATACCACCATACAAAACCCAAGATTCCATCATGCAAAACCCTAAATTCAATCCACACAAAACCAATGATTTATTCATACCAAACCCTAGAATAGATCCTCTCATACAAAACCATCAATTAAATTCTTCCATACAAAACCATAAATTAGATTCTCCCATATAAAACCATAAATTATATTCTCCCACACAAAACCATAAATTAGATTCTCCCATATAAAACCATAAATTATATTCTCCCATTTAACACCATAAATTGGATCCTCCCATACAAAACTATAAATTAGATTCCCACATATAAAACCATAAATTATATTCTCCCACGTAAAACCATAAAAATCATAAATCAGATTCTCCCACACGAAACCCTAAGATTCTCCATTTTATTCTTCCACTCATGAATCATTAAAATAATTAGGTCAACTCACCTCCCTTGATCAGCCTCTCTCCCCATCCTCCTTTTTCATCCTTTCTCCCACACAAACCATATCAACATCCTCTCATGCATGTCTTACAGGGTCACAACACATATCATCACATACACATAGTACACATGCCATGTAAATACACAAGACGTACTTCAACTCCACGTCATACCACATACGAAATAATTAATAATGATGAACATAGAATACATAGCATACAAAGTACATAATGCATATAAACACACAAATGACCTTAGTAACACCCTCACCTAAAACAACACCGGTCTTAGAGCACGCTCTTACGCCTCCTTAGGTCTTTGACCAAATAATAACATACTAATAAAAATAACATTAACAAATTTCTAACTTTACTAAAGACATAAGAAATAATAGAGATATTATAAAAGTTGATAATATAGGGTTAAAGACTTTGCCCTAATAATAAACATGATACTAAAATAATAATAGCAAAGATACTAAAAATAATATCAATAAGAATATAATTAAGGATAATAATAATAGTAACAATAATAATAACAAGGCCATTATTCAAAACAAAGTGAAATAAGGGCTTCAACCCCTTTACTAAAATAATAATATTGATAATAATATTACTAAAATAAATAACCAAATTTAGTAATAATAATAATGATGATGAAATAATAATACTAATAATGATAAAAGCCATAACAATATTACAAAATAATAATAACCATAATGATAATAATAGTAAAGGATAATATTTGAAGATAAAAAGAAGTAGGGTTTCCACCCTACATTGAGTAATAATAATAATAAAATTAATAATAATAAATACCAATAATAATAAGAATACTAATAACCCTAATAATGATAAGACATGATATTTATAATAATACTACTAAAATTTAAAATAAGCACAATAGGGTTTTAGCCCTATATAAATTAATAATACTAACACTTGAATATAATAATAATAATAATAATAATAATAATAATACTATAATAATAATAATAATAATAATAATAATAATAGCAAAACTAATAGTAAAGTAGCTGTAATATTAATAAAGGAATAATAATAGTAGTAATTCGAAATAGTAAAAATAAAAATAATTATAATTATAATAATAATAACTTATTAATATTAATAATTGTAATAATAGAAATAATAAGAAGAGTAATAATAAAATCGAATTAAAAATACAATAGGGCTTAAGCCCTCAACAGAAATAATAACCAAAACATTAATGCTAATAATAATAATAATACATATTAAACATATAAATATTATTAATAATAAAAATAGTATTTATATTCAAATAAATGAAATAAAATAAATTAAGGCTTATAAAAATAGGGAAAAGAGTTGAGAGGGTCTAGGGTTCAACCTTAGGCTGGTGGGGATAGGCGGCATCGGCAGTGGGCACGGCGGTGGCTAGAAAAAGAAAAAAAAGGAAAAGTTGAATGCTGGGAAAAAGATAGGGAGAATTAAGGTGGGAGTAGAGGTGTTTTGAGTTTCCCAGGAGGAGAGGAACAAAATAAGGGTGGTGGTGCAGCCAAAGGTGGCGGCGCACGGCGACGATGGTGGTGGCTGAATGGGAGAGAAGAAGAAAGAGAGAGGAGGAGAGGGAGAAAGAGGAAAAGAGAGGTAGGGGAAGGTAGAGGAGGGTCTTCAAAAGAGAATGGAAGGTGAAAGAAGAGGCAGAAGTGGTGGAAGAGGTGGCTAAAGGTGGTTCGAAGGGCGGCGAAGGCAGAAAAATAGGTTGGTCGAGAAGGCTACTTCGCACAGTTGGGGTGGCTTGTACAGGAAGAATTGAGGGGGATGGATGATTTGGTTAGCTAGAGGGAGGTGCAAAGAAGAGTTTGGTGGCCAGAGATGGCGGCGAAGTTGTTTATAGGGCATTTTTCTTTCTATAACTAATTGATTGACCCCCGGTAACTAATTGAGGATCAGATAACCCAAACCCATACTCAAATTGATTATCTTTCGCTTCATGTAATTAGTTTATTATTCATAAGGATGAGTGATCACACAAGGCCCATACAAAAGCAAGAAAATCATTTTCCATGTTTTATCCATATCAATCCCTTTTTTATTTTCCCCAACCATATGGGTTTCCATTTATCCTTATCCAATATTATTCATATCCACCATATTATTTTATTCAAGCCTAAGTTATGTTTCATTCTTTTTCTCAATATCATCACTTATCATAAGTGGAATACCCATTTAGCCTTTACAATACTCACAGAGTATATCATAAATTATGATCAATTTAATCTTTTCATTAGGCCATTAATCCATGATAAAATCCATATTTTTCCATTAGTAATCATGGGATAGTCCTAAATATAGCCTCAAAGTATAACCAAACCAAAAGAAAACAATTCACACAAAATAGTCAAACCAATTGATCGGTCTGGCCCAACCAGTCGATCAGTTGTACCAACCAATTGATCGGTTTGACTTAACCAGACCATAATTTTCCTTAAATCGGTTGATTGGATCTGCCAAACTAGTCGATAGATTTAAGCAAAGAGTAAGACTAAGGTCTTTGTAGGCTTACCAATCAATGGGTTGGGTCAATCAGTCGACTATTCTAGGAACTAATTGATCAATTTGACCTAACCAGTAGATCGGTTTGCCCTATAACATCATCAAACCATTAATTTCATATTCATACTTTTAAATCATTCTTAAACACATTAGAACGTGTATCAACATAGTCTAACACATTTTCAACCTAATTAACTTGCATATCTCAACATTTATACATCATATCCTATTTTTATCACTTTTCATTCTTTTACTCAAAGTATTCAATTTATGTATCCAAATCACTTATACAAGCTATATACATTCATGCTAACATACTGAATCAACTTAAAGAAAACTCATATCATGTAGGAATACTCATTAATCATTTTAGAAGCAAGAATTACTTGATGCAGGCAAAATTCCCCATTTACCCGAAAATTCCAACCATAAAATTCTCATCTTTTAAAACCTTAAAACAATAGATCTTAAACTCAAAATTTCGTACAAAATCTTATAAATTTTCAAACTTAAAACAGAAGGAAAGAAGGAACATAGTAACCTAAGGTAAAATAAGAAGGTGCTCAGCTGAACCACTTAAAAATTTTCCCAAATCTAACTCTTCGTTGATTAAAAATTAAAATAAGAGAGAGTTAAGAAAGGATTAGAATAGTGTAAAAAAATCTACCACAAGGCTCAAATTATTGAAAAGAGGGAAGGTGAAAATAGAGACTTGGGGATTTTGGTGTCTAAAAGAAATATGCATAAATAGGTGATTGGGGCTATTTATAGCTAACCAATCAAAAGGAATAACAAAGGGTTTAGGAATAATTCAAAAATCCTAGAAATTACCATTTGAATATGAGCTAAACAGACAGATTTCATCTAAGATTTGCTAACCTATTATCTAGAGCTCAAATGGTATTTCTAGAGTTGGAAGGTTAGCATAGAAGAAATATTTCAACTACTCAAAATCATGACTAAGATTGAAGCATTAATCTGAGAAACTTGTAGAGGAGAGAGGTTGAAGAAGACAAGGTTGAGGTCATCTCTCCCCCTCAATTGTCCCAATCGACCTCTCGATCGATTTGAGGTAATATTTTAGGCTAAACGCATTACAAAAATAGTTAGGAATCTCCCAAGGGAAATTTGGCATGGGTTGGTAATGTTATATTTTAGTATAAAAAATTTTCTAGAAAAATGAGTTAATAAAATATGCACAGCTCGACAAACCAGTCGATCGGTTTAGTCAAAAAACCCATTTTGCTAAAATGATGAACCAGTTGATCGATTCATGGAACCCATCGATCAATTCACCTAAAAACTCACCAAAATTCATTTCCCAATCCCATTTCAAATCAAACTTTGTCTCAAACCAAATCATAACTTCAAATAAAAATCAAAGATCCAAAAAGTTGGCACAATTCTCATTCGACATTTTTCAAAAATATGGGGTATTATAACATCTAATTATGCTAATTCATTATTATTATAATTATTAACTTAAAGATAGTGATTCAACTATAAACAACTATTCTAGTACACAAACAATACCATCCCTTGTTGGCCCACCCAAAAACATAACTAAGACACGTAATCATTTAAGTATGCATATCCTCCCATAGGAGATACCTCAAGAGTAGAAAATGATCTATGTGAATCTTGTATGACACTCGGGATCACATATGGGAAGAATATCAAAATGGTACAAAGACCAACCCAAACTCTACTATCTAACCTAAGTAATACAAGACCCAACTCAAGCAATCTTCTAGTTTACATGACTAGTTTTTTATTTAAGAGATTAATCAAACATAAATCAAGACCCACATAATAACACACTATCAATTATATCATACATAATCCATTTCATTTATCAAGACCCGTTATTGACCATGCATCTAATCTACAAGGGATCAAGAGATAATCCATAAGAGGCATCAAAACCCAATATGTTCCTAGTAGCATTAAGGCCCAATATCTTTCTCTTGGCATTAGAGTCCATCATTGCATGACATAAAAGGCCCAATTATATATCACAAAGATCCGTAAGTAAAATACAATTATTCAAGGCCAAAGATCAATAGTTGACAATCAACAAAAAGTTAATGTTTGACCAGAAGTCAACAAAAATTACTGATCATCCATGAGGTCAATAATAAATTCCATCTTACCATTTTAAACATATTTTACTCCCAAAAGATCAAAATATTCTCACAACGCTAATCTATAGAATATATTAAAAATTCATAAATTAAATTTATCACTTCACCAAAATTAGTGATAACTTAGACACACTACCAAGATCACCTAAAAGCCAAAACCAAACATAAGAAAGACTTTCTAACACATAAAATGATGATTATATCCCTAGGATTACTAAACTCATTTTAATTTATAAAAAGGTATATTTCAGGCTAATGGTAATACAAATCCTTAGTTAACTAATTATTTATTGAGAAGAACACATTAACTATGGAGACTAAATCTTAAAATGCTAGAACCCCTTAATGTCCCAAAAATGTCATTATTGGGCTTAAACGTCCATCTTTGCCTAGAATCCTTAATTCCACTCATCAAACACCATTTAAATGATACACTAATCACACTTAACTTATGTACTCCACCTAATACACATTGTTCACTAGAAATTCCTAATTTGATGTACACAAACAAAAATGCCTCAAGCACCCTTAAACACCTCCATACTTCCAAAAATGATAACTTACTCTAAATAAATTTTTACCCTAACATATTATGTACCAAAAAATAATTAAAACATCTATGAAAACAATGATAGACCCTGTATAAAAACACACTAAAGAGACCAATATACCTCTGAACTAGAGAATAAGCTCAAAAATCCAACTTCTAAAACTCATCCAAAATACACCAAATTCACACATAAACTTATATGTATTAAAATATAAATAGAATGAAATGCTTAAAAAAGAATAAAAAAAAGATATGCCATAAAGCCTAAGGCTGAGAATCTGTAAACACATACATTCATGATTTTCCACCATTTATCATGGTTAACTTCATAAAATTCTAATCAAACTTTCTAGGTTATCTAATAACTACTTAAGCATTTTAACATCATCCTTAATATCATTTGGATTGATTAGCTAGCTCTACAAATCAACACTAGTCATTTTAGAGTGTTTTATCCTCACTCACACGCTTCTTAAGAAATGTTAAGAAAATTTTTAAAATTTCCTAGGACGATCACCCATCCTAAAAAATTTTCCACTACAAACATGCTTAACTATGGAGTTTTTGGGATGGAATCACCAAAAGGATTGGATACCATGTTGATATAAGTAACCATATTAATCCTTATAATACTCCACATAATTTTAAGGGTATTACATTCAACCCCACTCAAGAACTCAATGCAATATTCTTGTTGCACATGACTACTAACTATCTAAATATAGTTTATCCAAGAATTATCCCGCTAACGACTGACTGGCTCATCCAAGTTTAGCTTAGGTTACAGTTTTTCTTCGATACCATTTGTAACATCTCGAGTCGATACCACTGCATAGGGTAGCTACTTGGGCCACTAAGGGTTGTAAGCCTACCCTAGAGTGATTTCAAATTGATTGGATGACTTTAAAAATCAACACGAGTCCTTTCATTGTGCTTTATCCTCACTCACTCACTTTTCGAGAAATTTTGAGAAAAAAATTTGAAACTTTCCGAGATAGTCACCCATTCTAAAAATTGCTCTATGGCAAGCATATTTAACTATAGAGTTTTTAAAACAGACTCACCAAAAGAATGGTATACTATGTTGATGTAAGTAGTCATATCAATCCCTATAAAACTTCAAATAATTTTGGGGGTATTACAT
Organism: Tamarix chinensis; assembly: GCA_030549775.1. NCBI lineage: Eukaryota > Viridiplantae > Streptophyta > Magnoliopsida > Caryophyllales > Tamaricaceae > Tamarix > Tamarix chinensis. Next base: position 84,725,951 of record CM060178.1, read on the forward strand.
ATGGTATCTTGATCATCTTTATAAAAATGATTAAAAAATAAGCTTAGAAGGGCCATCAACATACAAGAAAAGGAAGGAAAGGATAGATAAAGCTAAGTAATTAAATCCTCGTTCTTGAGATAAAGGAGCATAGAAGAAAAGAGGCTCAAAACTTTTTCTTCAATTATTGCAAGAACTTAACCCATTATTTTTAATTAATAATAATCACCAATGAGTTATATTAGAGTGTTTGTAATCTAGGAATTAAGAAAAATGAGAGGGAATAACAACCCCTAAGATTTGAAAAACCAAAAAAAATAGAGGAGAGAGGAGGGAATGTTTCAACACTTCAAGTTTTTGGAAATAAAAAAGAAGTGTAAGACTTAAAGCATGTGTGCATAAGATAAAAAAAAAACTAGGTCACTTCTTCATTAAAACACATGCCAATCTACTAGGAAGGAATAACGAGGTCGGACATTAACTTGTGAAGCATGGGGCAAAGTTTGAGTGTAGGCAAAGTTGTAATAGAGTTGGTAGAATGGTGTAAGAATTTGTAAGATACTAATTGCAATACCTCAAGTTATGTGGTGAACGGTGGAGGCTAGAATGATTAATATGATTAAGATAGAAACGTATTTTCTATTGAGAACACTTGAAATTTGACCCATTGGATTTTGGTAGTTTTTCACCTAAACTTACTGTATTTGTAGGATGTACACCTAAATTTGTAGATAATGCCATTAAAATAAGAAAATGGAGTATAAGAAGACAAGGTATACCAATTTATCATATAAATACTAATGTTCTTACTTTAACAAATAGGGGAAAAACAAGGAAACTTGCCTTAAGATTGTTGGTTGAATAACTTAATTATAGTATAAATATCCTAAGGTAACTAAAATAAATAAGTAGATAAATTTATTATTAATGAATAACAATAAATTTATAACAACGTAATAATATAATGAGTTTAACTTATTAATCAAATAATAATAGAAAAAGAACCTTGGAAACTAAATTATTATCCAAGCTTACTGAATTTACAATGTGTTCTTAAGACAAATTTATTTCATAAGGTTGTGAAGAATTGTCTCTAAAAATATAATAGATTTTCATTTCTATTAAGGGCAACAATTTAGTGTAATAGGACACTGACGAACTCAACATTATGTTAACGTCCAACTAAAAATTCAAGAATAAATAAGGTAGAGAAAAAGATATTGTAAGAAAAGGAAAATTTATCTATTTTTTTTTTCGAATACCATTTCATTTGATAGTGAGGGAAATTTATAGGATTTGATAATACCCCTTAAACAAATACAAACCAGTGAACATATGTGTTCCTTTCATGTAAATATTTGTATCCTTTAATTCTAAATGTACACTCACACCTTATTTTTTAATAGTTTTATTTTTTTTTAAAAAGGATAAACTTGCACTTGTTGTTCATGTACTGGATGAATATATGAGAGTTACACCCTACTTTTCCCCTCTCGTTGTTTAATTACTCCAAAGGTAATATGTTTGCTCCAAACTTTGTCGCCAACCTTTCACTAAGTTAACATGATAGAGGTAAATTATAAGATGTATTTTAAAAATATGGGGAACAAGTGTTTATAACTATGAATGTCTACAAGGATCTAACTTCCAACCAATAATTTTTGTTACCGACAGAAATCAAACTTCTATGCTATGCCTATCCGGATCAATGCAGCTAGCCATTTCTTTTTTTCAAAAGGTTCATGTATCTCTTGACCATCTAAGATAAGCCCCGGAGACAAATGGCAATCGAATCTAGGTCTATAGGTAAGCAGTAAACGTCTAACACGACTGGACCAAGGCTCATCGAATTGTTCCATATGCACCATTCGTCGCCCTAACTTTTGGGCCATGACGTGTGCTATTTCTAAGCCAAATCAAAATTAAAGTTCATAGTGCCTTACTTTTTTTATTTATTTAAATATTACAAAAATATTTAAACAAAGGTTCTACGCATGTATGTGGTAGTTATACACGTCACTTACACCTATGTCAACTAAGCTAAATTATTATTAAATAATAAATAATACACAATTTAATTAAATTTAATCAAACCAAAAAACTTATGTTACAATCTACGGTAACAATTTCGTCAGGTGTTTTACGAAGCATCCAAATCTACCTTGTGTCATGTCTTTTGACGAGTATTTATTTCTTAAATCAATAATATAATGTAATTCATTTAATTTCTCACTATACATATTTGTAAACACGCAGCAGGGAGATTGTTGGATGTGATGAAAGAATATTTCTGCGTAAAAACATTGGCACCTATGTTCAGCATTGTAACGTGACGGGGACGGGGCGGAGACTGAAAAATGGAGACGAAAAAAACATAAAAATATTATTTTTTTAAAAGTTAGGAAAGGTGGGAAACACGTAAAAAAAAATTATATATATATATATATATATATATATATATATATTATGTATATATTTTTTAAAATAAATTGAATCTATTAAAATTAAAAGAAAAAAATAAAAATTTTCTAAAATTATTATTTATATTAATTAATTTTAATTAATAATAATATTTTTAAAATAAATATTAATTAAATAATTTTAATATAAATTTTAATTCTGAAATATTTTTGGAACGGAGGACAGCACCTCACGGCCGTCCCGGGCATCTCAGCCTATGCTATGACGATCCGCCTGCCGCGTATGAATCTGATCATTTGGAAGTGATGATTGTAAACAAGATGGAACCGCAATAAAAGCATGCGCATGTAACGGAAATGAGATTAATCATGGAATTCCTCTGTCGACTATTTTATGTACATATGTAGACAGTAGTCGTGTCTTTGCTTCTTAATTTACGTAAAAAGTTGTACCCTAAAGCTACGGGGACTGAATTATTCTCGTACTGTTATTACCTTGTTTTATCTTATGTCGTGTATTACATTTTATTAAAAAAAAATTCAAAAGTTAATAATACGATCTTTTTATTTTATTATAAAGTGATTTTGACTGAATATAAAGAAAATATATAAAAATATTAGAAAGTACTTCTTGGGCTTTGTGGTTTCAGACCTCTTCTCCCAATGCATCGGATGAGCCTGAAAGCAAAGATATTAAGGTTCATATGCTCTATAAAATTTTGTTGTTGATCCAATGTATACAAAGCTTCTTCTTTTTTTCCTTTAATTTTTTGTCACATTGTACTTCGTGTAATTGCTGATTCACGTGGTTTTAGTGTATTATATAAAGCTTAAGACAACTTCCACAAATATTTTACTCTTCAAATTTTAAATTGCATGTTAATATCGTCCTCATAATATAGTATGTACTCTCTCCGTTTTTAAAATGAATGTCCTTAATATCCTCATCTTAATATGTACTCCCTTCGATTAGGAAAGAACACCATTTTAGAAACTTAGGTATTATTTGAGAAGATAATAAATATATTCCTAATATGAAAATTACACCATATTTTAGAAAGAAAAAAGTGAAAATTAATACATAAAAGATGATAGAAAAGAACTAAGAGTAAAAATGAAAAGAAGACAGTTATACCTTATCAAGAACTATTAATTACTTTCCTTTAAGTTGAACATCATAGCGTATATCTTATAAATATATAGAGGTGACAAACGGATCATACAGGTCAAATTTGAGTTGGGTTAAAATCGCACCAAGTATGTAATTGAATTGAGTATCCTTCTAGTTTAGGTCCTATTTGGGTAACAGGTATTCACATCGGGTCCATATTCGATCGGTTCATTTTAGGTTATGTGAATATAAGATTAGATCCAGGTCTAATACATTTGATTTTTCCAAGTTTATAGACTCTAGATCGGATCGGGATTGAGTTTAGTTGATTCAAGTCTACAAAATCCGAGTTGTATTGGGTTTGAGTCAAGTTCATTCAGTTCATTATTTGTATAGACATTGGTTGTTATTAATTTAATATAATGAATAAATTAAATTTTTTTTTGATTTATTATTATTACTCTGCATACTACAGTAATTATTATCATAATATATGTGATGGTATAACACACTGTTATCATAAACTATGTAATAATAATAATAATATACATAATTATAATAACTTTTATGAATGTTATAATAATTATAATTATCATGTTAATTATAATAATAATAATAATAATAATTATTATTATTATTATTATTATTTTCATTATTATCATCTTTAGAAATATAATAATCATTATTATTATTAGAAAAATAAATTTAAATTTTATTATTGTCATTATAATAATATATATTATAATTATTTTATTTATAATTATATTTTTTATGTTTACAATAATAATAACAATAATAATAATAATAATAATAATAACAATAACAATATAAATTCTATGATATAATCTAATCAATGCTAATATGATACTAAAATAAAGTGAGGAGAATAAATTCTTACTAGTTTTATTTCATTTGTTGTTATATGGGATACGTATTATTATTTTTACATAAATTTAATTAATAAGAAAGCTTATTGATATTTATGTAGCAACTTATATATAGTAAAATGTCATCTTTGGGGATCAAATTTGAGATTATTTTGAATCAAGTTTGGAATTATATTTGGGTATAGGTGTAATACCCCATATTTTTAAATTTTAATTTTATTAACCTTAATGATTTTTTCAGCTTAATTAGATGAAAATATATAATTATTTTAATTTTGATTCACTTTATGAGTTTATCGACAATTTTGAATTTATAATAGAATTTAGTTAAACTTTGTTGTTACGGATCATTCTAGATAAATTAGTTCATGACCTTGATTTTATTATAATTATGTGATTTCGATTTTTGTTTGAAAACATATATTTTTGTTCTGTCTCATATTTTTGTTATTTGATTCATTTAAAAAATATATAATTTTGTTCTATCTTATATTTTCTATTTTTAATATATATTTTGGTGATTATGGCTTTATTTTGAAGTTATATTTCATTTACAAAATAAATTATTTAAATTATAAAATTCTCTTTAAAATAGGAAAATTATTTTAATAATTTTTATCTATATAAAGTATTTTCGTCTTTGAATTTATTTGTTTTTTCAAAATTGTGAAGATGTTCAAAAAGTTTTTAAGTTAAAAATATTATCATAACTTATTTACGAGTTTCTTTCCTAAATTAAATTTTTTATTTTATCTTTTTTGGTTTGCGGATGACCTTTTACAGAAATTGTTTAAATTAATCTCAGTTCCTTAGAATATTGTTTAAATATTTCTAAATAGTTTAAAATACTTTTTGATGTTGTAATATGTACTTTTGTAATTAATATAAATCTTTGCATGCGTTGGTATTTTCTTTTGAAAGTTTTTTCAAAAATTTTAAAATAGCTTATATATTGATTTTATAACGTTAGATCTTTATGAAATAAGTTTTTGTTGAAGAGTTTCAAATAAAATTACAAGTAAACATTTGAAGGTATTTTATACCCTCTGATGTTTCTGTATATTTATAATAAAAAAAAGAAAAAAGAAAAAAGAAAACAATGGAAACCCCGACTGGTCCCCCTTTTCTTCTTCCTTCTTCCCTTTTTCCCCACCTCATCTTTCTCTTCCCTTTCTCTTCTTTCCTGCTTCCAACCCTAGCCCTGACCTTCCTCTTCCTTGCTCCTCTTTTCTCCTTCACTGACCACTAAACCACCTCACCACCTACTGTCAACCCACCACCACTCATCCTCATCTGCAGCTGAGCTATAACGCACCAACACAAGTAACAGCAACAACTAGAGGTAGCAACAACAACAAGTAGGGGCAACAGGTCATGCTGCCATTGTGCGGCCACTTCTAGCATCGTTCGGTCATTAACTAGCGGTCCCTAACCTTTGTTGAAGCTCCAGCAATCCTTATCTCCTCTAATTCCACAACAATTTGTTCAGCATAAATTACCCCAAACCCTAACTTCAAAATGCAATTGATTTTGCATTAATTGGCTTATGATAAGCTAAATTGGTTGTTTAATTATATATATCTATGTGTTTTATGATTGATGTAGAGTGGTTAATTGAAGTGTATGTGGTTGATTTGTGAAAATTAAAATTTTGACCTAGTTATGTCTGGATTTTGCGAATTCATCCAATTAAGCTATTTTTGATAAATTGATTATGCAATATTTGTAAAATGTATCTAATTTCATATTAGAACTATCAATTTGAGAAATTTATATGGAATTAATCAAAATTAGATTTGTAGGTCAACATCATTGTGTATCGAAATTGAATTACATAATTGAGTTGTTTTATTCAATTAATGTTAATTTTATGTTGGAAGTATCAATTTTAAAAAAATGTGTGAAATCGATTGGAATTGAATATTTAGGTCAAAACTCTTATGGATTTAAAATAGATTGTATAATTGAGTTATTTTATTCAATTAATTATATAATTTACATTAGAATACATTTAATTGCAATCCTGAACCATCAATTTAAATATTTTAATAAGAATTGATCGGATTGACATTCCAGACTAAAAAACTCTAATTGTGTTAAATTGGGTATTTCTTTTATTGTGTTTGATCAATTGATTATATAATATATTATAAAATAATTATACTTGGAACATTCAATTTAAATAAATTAATAAAATTCAACTAAATTGTATTTTTTGGCATATAACCTTAGATTTCAAATGAATTATGAAATTAATAGTTTGTATAGTTGTTTTTTCTAAAATTAAATTTATAGAAATAGTTAAAATGACCTTTATTGCATTCTAATACCTTTTTGATTAACTAAACTGATGGTCTGAGTTTGTGTCTTAGGCTTTAAAACCTTAATTATTGAAAAATGATTATCTTAAATTAGGTACTCATAAGATTGTTTTTATTAAAATTGATTATATAAATTTATCTAAAATTAGTTTAATTATATTTTTAAACTATCAACTTGAGTTAATCACAGTTAATTGGTTGGTTTGTAGTTTGGGCTTAGAAACCTTAGTTTTCTGAGGTAGTTTTATGAAAATGATTTGCTTATGCATCTTTTACCTAGTATATTACTTACTTTGATTTAAAATTATTTAAGTTGTATTTTTATCTTATTAGTGTGGATTCGTTTTTTGAAATTGGTTGGTTTGTCTTTTTTTGTTGTAAAACTAAATTAGGAAGTTATTTCAATAAAATTAACTTATCCTCTATTATTCTGTCCCTGGTTTTTCAAATTGATTTGAAACGCCCTAAGTGATATATGTTAAAATCAATTTGGTTAATAGTTAACTTTAAATATTAATAGAGTTACACTAGTAAGTCTTAGGTTTTGGACACGTTTCCTAAAAAAGATTATTTGTGTCTCTTTTTGTTGATCAAATTATAATACTTGAATCATTGATTGATAAGGTAGTTTCTAACATAGTCCTACGACTTCTATCAATGATCTAGGAAAATATTCTTGTGGATTTTCAAGCCCTCGATCTCTCTCTCTCTTTCTCAATTTACTTAGCTAGCTTTGGATTTAAGTAAGTTTTTATTTACCTTTACTTATGGTGAAATCTTAGGATATATGTCTTCTTGAAGTGGAAGGTGATAAGTATGCTTCATGTTATATAAGTATGTCAAGTGTATACTATGTTTTATGTGCTAATTATATATATCTATGAGCTTATATCTTCAATACAAACACATGTTAACATGCCTCTTGATTATTACATGTGTTTGAGTTTGTGAAGGGTTGAGTTATGTAGTTAACATGTTTAACTAATTTTAAAAATTCCACTAATTTTAGAGTATGTTCCAATGTGTCTCAATTATAATTGGTTTGGAAAATCATATCATTGGTTAAGTATGGATTGAAATTGTATGAAGCCTTATGCTAGATTTTTATGCTATGGAATTATTTAGTTCTAATACCACTTGGATTATTTAGCTCTAACCCCACTTGAATTATTTGACTTTAATAACACCTAGATTGATCGGCTTTAATGCCATATGAAATTGATCGACTTTAATGCGACCCATATTGATTGGCTATAATGTCATCTAGATTGGTTTGACTTTAGTGCCACTTAAAATTGATCGATGGATATAATAATGGAAATTAATTATGTTTATGGAAGTAATTTAAGTGTTGTTATGTACGCCTACTGTAACACCCCCAGAATTATAGTTGAAAATGTTCATTTAAATAAACAAATACGAGAATGAGAGATGCCACCACCATGATCAATACAAACCCAGCCCTCAGCCAGCCTCGTACTAATCACAAGGTTAAGAAAATTTATCACCAAACATTAGTCAAACATAAAACAAGGATTCATAGTAAAATTGAAAAGTTCATAACACAGAAATCATAGTGCGAGTTAAAAAGTTATACAACCCAATAAAGTGCATAATCAAAGTTCCCACGAGGGGTAAAAGGGTACAGTATAAAAAAATGAAATAGAAATAAATGATACATAAGTAAACTGAAGTAAAAGAGAATCCAGCCAATAAAGCTCTCAGATCCCCATGCTTAGTCCAAAGCTTAACTCTTAGCCTCGCCTGATACCTTATTAGTATCATAAGCATCAAAGATGGCATCTTCTACTTGCACAAACTTAGTAGGTCCTCTACTCGTGGGAATGAGTAGCACCTATGAAATGGGTGGTCAGTAAGCTATGTACTGAATAAGGTAACTATGTATCTAAGGCTAAACATAGAAAGGCATATAATACAAGTAGGATCACATAGACAACATACCAGTAATATAAATATTAGAGGCCGTGTTATAGTCTGGTCAAACTTAATCATTAGATCACTAGTCAATATCCTCATTTCACACCATGCTCTTTATAAGTCCATGTGAGTACAGGAGCTCCACTTTTATAGCGGTGGATCGAAAACATACAGGGCAGAATGCTTCTAACCACTATTATTGTATGTGAATTGGTCTCCATGACTAAGTGCTTCTGGCTACAATTATGCTGGTGGATCGGTCTGGCCCCGACTCTCATGGTGTTTCACTATAATTAATTAGTGTTTTCCCATGTCTTATCATAACTTAAAGTTTGGTTTATTGAGATCGGAATCCCCTACTATTATAGCCGGTGGATCAGAAACGTACAGGGAAGAACGCACCTAACCACTATTATATGTCGGTGGATTGGTCTCCAAGGCACCCTAGCACCTAGCCACTATTATGCAGGTGGATTGATTCCAAATCTGGCTTAATAAATTTTCACTTTAAATGATTAGTATCTTAACTATGTCTTATTCAATATACGTTTTCACCCTAGACATGCATATTTTTTGGACTACCTATTCACACAATTCGTCTACTCCCATTCCCTTGAGAGGGCCTGCCCCATATCTTGGGACTCCTATGCCTCCCAACACATCCAGGCATCCTTTTGCTCCTGTCCTTACTTACCACGAATACGTAACTCCTAGGGGTGTGGGTAGAGGCCCACTTCTAAGGATAACTCACTATCGCCCTCTAGGATTTTCCCTAAAAACCCTAATTTATCCTATATGGCCCATCCTTTCTCTAAACCTCATAACTCATGCTCCTTTATCCCTAACTCGTCCTCTCACTTAGATTTAACCCCAAAATTTTCACTTTACTTCCCATTTTACACATGTTACCACAAAACTCTAGTTGACCACCCCAAACCCTAGTCAAGTTCCCTATACACCCTTATACCAACCTATGTACTATTTTCCGCCTAAGGAATCCAATCACCCCAACAACTCTTCCTTTACCTTACTTACACCCTAAGGTAACTTTTCATATGTAAGGGTCATCCCCATGCAAACACCATCCCTCCCATGTAAACCTTGGACTTCCCCATGCAAGATCCACTCTCCTCTCTTATTTTGTCCATGTTTTCCTTTTATTTATCCCCTCATGGGTCATGAGATAATGAGGTCATTCTCATTCCCCGTTAGTCCACTCACTCCCCCTTTACCCTTTTTTATTCTTTCACCCCATACAATACTATTAACCATCCTAGCATGCATGTCCTAGAGGGTCACATCACATAACACCACAAGTACAACATACATATCAATTTACACATGTCATAAGGAAGTCACATAAGTGTACCTTAACTTCGTGTTGCACTACATGTAAGCATTCATAATAATATAAGGTACACAACATAACATAAAACATGGCATACAAGGCTTATAATACACACAAGAGGCCTTAACTACATCCTTACCTAAAATGATGCCGGGCTTGGAGCACACTCCTATGCCTCTTTAGAGTTTTGACTTGATTCACCTATAATAGGGAAATACTAAGGGTTAACTTCCCTCTTACCAAAATTATAGTTATTTCCTACCTACCCTTATTATAGCCTAATATTAGGGCTAATAATAATAGTAGTAGTTTTATATGTAAAAGTAGGGGTATTATTCTTAAAGTAGCTAACCATGCTACTACTAGTCAAAATAGGTCTTGGTAGTTATATTGGTTCATGTTAAAGTATTATTAACAATTTATATATTACAAAAGATAATAGCTTTAATAATAATAATAATAATAATAATAATAATAATAATAATAATAATAATAACTCAAATCTTATTAATAATAATAGTAGTATAAGTAATACTAAAATAGTGACCATAATGATAATGTGGATGATACTAATAATAATAGTAGTAATAGTAGTAGTAATAGTAATATTAGTGATATAGGTAATAATAACAATAATAATAGTAATGATATTATTATTTTATTATTAATGGTTCGAATCTTAACAATAATAGTAATAAGGGTTCTAATAATCATAATAATAGTAACATTAGTGGTAAAAGGGCCAAGGTTAATAATAATAATAATAATGGTTCAAATAATAATAATAATAATAATAATAATAATAGTAATAATAATAATATGCTGAAGTTAGTAGTAGTAGTAATAATAATAATAATAATAATAATAATAATAGCCATAGTGATAATAATAATAATAATGATAATAGTGATATTAACACAATTAAAATAATTAACAACTAAGTAAATTATTTTTAAAGGTTAGGGAGACTAGGGCACAACCTAGGGGTGGTGGTGACCAAGCAGTGCCGGTGGTAGTGTACGACAGTAGCGGTAATAGAAATGGAGAAGGAAGGGAAGTGGGAGAGGTGTTTTTCTAAGCTAGAAGATGGGGAGTGAGATGGTGGTGTGAGGGGGTTGGAATGGTGGTGATGGCGCAACCAAAAGGGTTGTGCAGGCGGCGATTGTTATGGTGGCCAAAGGTGGTGGAGAAGGAGGGAGGGAGAAGAAGAGGGAGGTAGGGGAAAAGGAAGGTAGGGGGAGGTAGAGGAGGCTTTGGTGGGTGTTTTGGAAGGTAGGGGAAGTGGTGGCTGCAATGGGGATGACAACACATTGCAGCAAGAAGGAGTAGATGGATTTTGAGAGCGAATAGTCCAAAGAGCATGCATATATAGGGTAAAAACATATATTGAATAAGACACAGATAAGATATTAATCATTTAAAGTAAAAGATTATTGAGCTGGGCACAAACCGATCTACTGACATAACAGTGGCTAGGTGCAGGGATGCCCTAGAGACTGATCCATCGGCATATAATAATGGTCAGGTGCATTTTGCCTTGTACGTTTCTAATCCACCGGTTATAATATAGGGGATCCCGAGCTCAATAAATCAAACTCTAAGTTATGGTAAGACATGGGAAAGAAGCTAAATAATTATAGTAAAATACCATGAGAGTCAGGGCCAAACCATTCCATCGGTATAATAGTGGCCAAGAGCACTTTGCCATGGAGACCGATCTATTGGCGAATAATAGTGGTTAGAAGCGTTTTATCCTGTATGTTTTCGATCTACTCGCATGGACTTATAAAGAACATGGTGTGAAATGAGTATTTTGACCAGAGATCTAATGACTAAGTTTGACCTGATTAAAATATGGCCTCTACTATCTACATTGCTTGTATGTTTATCTGTATGATCCTACTTTTATTATATGCCTTTTTGTATATGGCCTTAGTTACATGGTTAAATTGATCAATTCTTAGTGTACTAACCACCCGTCTCATGGATGCTACTCATTCCCACGAGCAGAGGGCCCTGCTGAGTTGTGCAAGTAGGAGACATCATCTTCAACGCTTATGATACTTATGAGGAGTTGGGTAGGGCTGAGAATTGATCATTGGACTTGGCATGGGGGCCTGAGAGTGATGTTGAATGGACTCCCATCTATCCATATCTACTTATATTTCCATTATATTTCGGTTTTATTTTGTTATGTTTTACCTTTTATCCTTTTTGGTGAACTCTGACTATATGTCGTAGTTAGGTTGTAACAACTTTTTTCGCACACTCTAATTTTCGTGTTATGAACATTTCGGTTTCCATGAATCTTTATTTAAGTTTGCCTAATATCTTTTGAAAACTTTCCTTTAGCCTTGGTTAGTATGAAACTGGCCGAGGGCTAGGCTTGTATTGATTACAGTGGTAGCATCCCCGTGCTTGTATTTGTTCATTTAAATGAAAATTTTCAACTATAATTTTGGGAGTGTTACAATAGCCTTAATTTTAGCATTCCTTTGAATAGGATATTATCTAATATCTTAGTTTAAAATTATAAAGAAAAAAAATTATAAAAGAGAGTATAAGCTTATGCACAAAGGGTTTTATGAAAACATTTTTTAAAGTATTTTGAGTTCAAGGCTTTGCCCTATGCTTTGACACCTGCTTTGAATTTAGATAGTTGTATATTTGATGAAATTATTTAGATTGATCCCTCTTTAGTTAAGAAATAACTATTTTCTATCTAGTCCCATCTTAATGGATTTGACTTAATTGAGTCATATTGTATGAGAAAATTTCTCACAAACTATTATTTTTTACCACTACTATTTTTTTTCCTAGCATTATTGGACTCCCATCATTCTAGAGTATCACATTTCTATATACTTTTCTTTGAAGTTTAATTGTATTAATATTTTGAGAACTTATATATGACATGAGAATTAGGGGAAACAAACAAGAAATAATAAAATAAAACAATCTAACAATAAAACAAATAAATAAAATTTGATAAATTTTATTCGCTTTGATGTCGTGCAACAAGAATAAAGATGTGTTATAGAAGCTAATACTTCCTAAATTATTATAAGATATATTTATTCTCTAGAGATCATGCAATAAAATTCCATCAAACATGAATAACTTTATGAATGCATAAATATGCAAGTAGTTTTAGCATAACTTTTTCTGCATTATCACCATCAACACTACTACTTCCACTTTCGCTTCCGCTTCCACTTCCATAACCTGAGCCTGAGCCTAAACTACCATTGGAACCTCCACCACCTCCAAGATTGGCACCATAGCCTATGTAATTACCTTAGACATTTCCATATCTAGATCCACTTCTATAACTATAGCCTGAGCCATAGCCAGAACCTAAACTTAACCCTCCACCACCACCTCTGCTACCTCCACGACCTCACACATTAGTACCATATCCTCCTTATGCACCACCATATTCTGAGCCACTTCATGATCCGCAACCATAACCTGAGCCAAAACCTTAAGATTGACCACCCCGCCCACTACCTCCACTAGATGAAGCCCATCCGATTGGTGTTCTAGCTATGATGGATACCTACAAAAGCTACATAACGAGAAATGTAGCGCTAATATAATTAGACTAAGATATTTTTGTTTTGGGACAAAAATGGGAGTTGTGACTGATTTTTCTTCTTCTTTATCTCTTGGTACTCAAAAGCTTATGAGTTCTGACCCTAAAGTGTAAGATTGGCATCCTTATATATAGTCATTTCTATGAGCACGTTATATATGATTATACCGCATAGAGCATGCTATTTTATCGTCAAAAGCATTAAGCTTTTCGTTAATTGTTTCCCACCATTAGTTTCATTGAATAATGAATTTTGTTTACTTATTAATCAAAGTCAGGGAGAGTTAGGAATGTAACCAATTAGCTACTCAATTGGTATGATCAATTAACAAATATTTTTCCAGTTTAGATTTACCTTATTTGGACTTTTTTTTTCTATATCCTTAAAGCATATATTTTCTTTATTTTCTCATATTATTATTTACATGATCCTCCCTAGTATATATATTAATTTATTGGCCCTACCTCTAATCAAGTTAGAGTTTGGGTGTGCATGCGTGGCCTACAAAACGTGAAGAAGATATACAAAGTATCTACTAAACACTACTATGTGCCAAATATATGGTATGCCATGCTCTAAATATTGAATGAGAGATTAAAAGATTGTTTGAATGTTTCATATAATCTAACTATATATATATTGAATAGTTTTTTTTTAAGAAATTTTATGCATATACAACTATACCTTTAAGAATTTGTTCATAACCTCTCATAATATGTGAGTCATAAATATACTATGAGACCCTTCTTTTTTTTTTGAGATAATTGCAAACTAACTATAAAAGAAACTAATTATAACCTATAAGGTTATCATTTTTTTTTTCAAATACCAAATTGATTTTTTAGATACCCATTTTTTATCCCAACATTAATTAGTGAAGAATTATCTTTTAGGATTAGTGTCTGTATTTAGGTGGAATTATATGAAGAAATATATAAATGATGATGTAAAGGGAAATGTTGAATATTTTAAATTACGTCCTTAGTTTAGGACATAAACAAGCATCCTGTTGTTAATAAACTATTGAGATACCAAAATGGGAAATATATTAAACTTAATATCTTGATGATTGCATCTAATAATGAATATGTAACACTCCCATTTTTTACATTTAAAATTGTCACCTTAAAAAGTTAATTACAAAAGCTCAAATAGTAAAAACGTAGGGTGTTACCACCATATTTGATACAACTTCAGTTTCTTTTACCATTCTCATACCAAACATTACTCTACTTAAACTGATAATAGAATTGTAAGATCCAGAATAGAAAAAATCAAGTATAGATTAATACCATTTCAAATAATACAACTATCAATTGTTATAAAATTTTGTGAAAAGAAAATACATATGGACATAAGTGTACAAGAACATCTGGATCAAAATATATTGGGGAGAACATCAAATAGCACAAACTCTTAATCCTAGTACTTTCAACTAATCTCACATGCTAATCTGCAAAGACCACTGCCCATTGAATGAGTAGGGGCCCATGAAAAAGAACATTTTAGTACAACAATATTTAGTAACCTATTATACAAAATCAATATGAAAATCCGTATGGAACACATAAAAGGCATCACAACAAGACATAATATAAAATATTGAAATATACATGCCATGATCAAAATACGATATTCATATAAGATAATTAGACAAATATTATTAAAGCCACATACTACTCATATTCATTCATTTAGAGATAATGAAACTTACCAACCAAGTATCCAAGAGGTGTTCTCTGAAATAATGATTAGAATCAATCTCAACATAATAAGCATGTCCTTTAAAATACATCCCATGCTCAACATCCATAATATCTATAAAATCACAAGCATGGCTCAAAGGCACTATACTAAAGAAAAATCCATAACCTTAATGGTAGGGCTTAAAGGTACAGTATCAAACATAGTTAGGCACAAAAGCTACTACCGAACCATAAGTAGGCACGAATGCTACTACCAAACCACAGATAAGTACAATGGCTACTATCAAACCGTAGGTAGACACACAAACTATTACTAAGCCATAGATAGGCAAGAAGGCTACTATCAAACCGGAGGTAGGCACAAAGGCTACTACTAAACCATAGGTACTCACAAAGGCTACTATTAAACCAGAGGTTGACATAAAGGCTACTATCAAACCATAGGTAGGTATGAAGGCTATTGTCAAACCAATCAAATAATCATTTTGATCCAATAATAACTACTTCCATTTTTACTTACTCAAGGGGAGATCATATAAAACGTAGAGACACTAAGGTACTTTAGTGATATGAGCACACTATGGTAACACAATATCCTACCGACTATCAACCCAAAGACACTAAGATATCCTAGTTGTATTGGCACACGGATAAGACACAATACCTTACCGACAAGGATATCTAATCCATAAGTATGCATACCCTCTATATGTCTATAGAATTAAATAGAGTAAGATATAGTGCCTAGTTGGGACACTAAGGCACACCTATAAAAATCTATAATCAGCTATGGGTTAAACCACATATTTAGTGTAGTTACTCCTAAAAATTCACCATTATCGATCCTAAGGTCTTTCACTTTTAATATAAAAGCCCATATGGATACTCTAGAGGGGGTGAATAGAGTATTTTGTAATAATAATGCCAAACAAATTTTTATTTTTAGAAATAAGTAGAAGGATGACAAATGATAAACATGTAATTTATAGTGGTTCAAGAAACTCTACAAAGTTTATCTACATCCGCTACCAAAACGTTTTACCTTTTGGATTTGAATCTCTCTTTATTTATAGTGGGTGTTTGATGATGATCACTCTTTACTTGGTTTATGATCCTACAATCTTAATGACACTCTATGAGATGATTTATACTTTACCTAGATATCCTCTCTAGGTTTATAAGACTATAATCTCAATGACCTCTCTTAGGAATGCTAGACAACACACCACTCTTCACTTGTATTCGAAATGATAAGTTTGAATGAATACAATAAAAATATTCACTAGATAGAATATAAAAGTGAGTAATCACTAGGAAATATTTTTATTTAGCTAGAGAAATAATAATTACAAGTGCATAAGTACTCTAGCTAAATATGAAGAGCAAATTGAGTACTAGAGAAGTTTGATTAGGATTTAAAAGTGTAAAATAAAAAATCTCTTTAATTCTTTGTAAGATGTGAAAATGATGATTTTAAAATAGTTGTGCTAGTTTGATTGCGGCCTAATGACCTCTAACAACTCTTATTTATAGTACTAAAATATGAGAAAAATTAGCACTAGCCGTTAGATGCAAAAAGTACTCCAACAGTTAAATTCTAATGAGAAATGTTTTTTTAGAAATGCCCAAACCAATCGATCGATATTCAAACCATTTGATTGGTTTTGACATACCAATTGTCTGGTTTTAAGAAACCAATCAATCAACAGAGTCAGTTTTAGCACTGAGCTCCTTTGAAAAAAAGACTATAACTTGAGCTACATAACTCAAAATTATATGCCATCTTTTTTGCTGTAAAGTAGATATCTTAACATTTCCAAATAAATTTTATTACTCTAAAAATAATTTCTATAGAATTTATGGTGAATTTTGTAATTAAGATCATATGAAAAGTTGAAGACAAACTTTAGCATAGATAATTGGAAATATTTTTGATGCATGAAATCAATTTAAGATATTTCAAAAATAATTTTGGAATAGGATTAGAAACATCAAATCATTGAAATATCTAAGTGCTCAATATGTAAATTATATGTACATAAAACCAAAGACTGTAACATACTCTTTAAAGCTAGAGTATTGGTATCTTGAGCATATTTATTTATCCCTTCATAGTTTGTGTATTGTAAATTGAAGTACTTAAAGCTATAGTCTTATTTTGTCTTTGTGTTTATGATATAATTTATAAACTCAATCTCCTTAACTCTCCTTAACTTAATCAAGAGTTGAATACTTCACTTTTTGCTATGATACACATGTACACTTAATAAGATGTCAAATTTATAATTAATTTGTTATCATCAAAATAAAGGTTGATTAACCTATGAGGCCAACAAAATATTGATATTTTATTAACATGACCATGAGACCACATATTAATCACATAGATTTAATTTTTATACTTAACCATTTATTCTCATATCCAATTATTACAGAAAACCATAAATCAAGTCAATACTAAGGTCAACATTAAAAGTATACTAAGGCCATCCTAGTTTCAATTTATTTATATTTAGGTACTTTAGGCCAAAAATGACCAAAATGCTCCTAAGACTATAATTACCACATTATCATTAATTTCCAACACTAATTCCATTTTATTTATTAACTTTTCATGAAAAGGATAAGTTACAATACTTATATTATTTAACATGTAAATAAATTACCAAATATGCCAATTTTCCATTTTGCCCTTACATATGAATTTGCACATAAAACACTAGTATGTAATTCTAAAACATGAAATCACATATTTCCATGGTTAAAAATAAATAATATATACTATGCATGCTTATCTAGATAAATTTCTTTCTACACATAAAATGACCAAAATGCTCCTAGGGCATATAATAATAAAGTGTATATTGGAAATATGCCAAAGCATTTTTAACCTATCATAATACGCTTAAAATGATCAAATGAGAAGGTGATGTCAAGATAACTAAGACTTATGGTTTAAGAACCACATTTCCAAAGTCTTAGGTTTCTTGTAAGGATTTAAGTTGAGAATTTCACATTGTGATCAAAACTCTTTAAAAAAAGTTTTTTAAAACATTTGATTTGAATTCACTTTATAAGAATTCATAGCTTATCTTGATTTTAAAAGCTTTCAAAGTGTTTCAAACTTATTGTTTGGTTCCTGTCGGAACCAGCTGACTGGTCTCAAGACAAATTAACTAATTAAGTTGAAACAAGAGCATGAAATGAGTTGAACTCAAACTAATTAATTGACATAACAAACTAATCGATTGGTTTGGCCAAAGTGATTAACTGGTTTGACCAACTAGTCCATGATTTTCATTCCTACAAAAACACATTTGTTTCTATTTAAATTCATGGACTAGTTTTACCAAACCGATAATTATATTTAAGGAAACTAATTAATTAGTTTAACTAACAAATCCATGGGTTTCACTCTTGTAGAAACCCATTCATGTTTTTTTAAACCCACCGACTGGACAATTAATTGGTCTAAATAAACTATCAACTGGTTTCATGAACACTTCAATTTATTTATAAACCATAATACTATTTATATATGTTCATACTACTAATTTTGCACTAAGCATAATTGATTGATTAGTTTGTGTAACGATATTTTTCCATTTCAGGTTTGAACATAATTAATTGAATGGTTTGAAACACCAATCGACTGAATGTACTGCTGATCAACTGGCTCGGTCATGCTAATTGATTAGTGAGCATTAAAAGCTGATTTTCTACTTATTAGGTGACATAACTTTTTGGGAATTTTGTGTCTACTGGCTACACGATAAGGGTGAGTTCTATAAATAAGCTCCCTCAATGTTTACTATAAGAACTTTTAAATTACTTTTACTATGTAATTAATCATCTACTCTTAAATCATTCAATTGCTCATTCAAACTCTCTCAACTTTTAAATTCAGAGTTTTTGTTGAAGAGTATTCATTATTCACTTCTCTTAGTTAGAATTGCACTTCAATTGTAATAAATTTTAATACATCTAGTTAGATTATATCTCATCCAATGTTCTACATTTTTATATCTTTATGTTGTGGTGAGAATCCATTGTAATCACAACCACCTTACAAAATTCATTACAAAGGGGTTAGTGAGTGTTTGCTATCATTCTTGATAGATTCCTATTGAGAGCTTAGAGAAGATAAATAGTTTAAGTTATAAATCCATCTTTTAGAGGATCATTGATATTGTAAACGAAAAGGATAATAATCATTAATAAAAATATATTACTATTTATAATCCAACAGGGAGAATCTTTTGGTTTTAGATGTAGAGACTAATTTACTCTCGAACCACTCTACATTGTTCGTAAATTTTTATTTGTCATTTCTATTCTAAAAAACCCTATTCACCCTATCTAGGGTTCTTTCATAGGGCATGAAAGCAACTACTAACCATATATATGTACGAAGGTAACTAGTGAACCACAAATCAAATGTCATCTCAAACCAAATATATTTACTTTCATTTTTATTTACTCGAGGGGAGATCGTATCAACCTAGATAGACTAAGTTATATTGTTCATTTCAATGCACACAGGCAAAAAAAATATCCTACTAACTATCAACCCAAGGACTATGGTTGGACTGACACACAAAGGAAGCATAGTATCCCTGCCAACAATGATACCTAATCCATGAGTATGCATACATTCTAAGAAGTCCGTAGAGCTAAATATAGTAAGATATAGGGTCTTATTAGGCACTAAGGCATGGGAGAAACAATCCAAACCAAACAATGGGTTAAACTATATCTTTAAGTTAGCTACCCTTAAAAAGTTACCTATTTCAATCTCAAGGCCTTTGACTTTAAATATTAATATTTTATTAAGATGACTATGAGACCACATAATAGCATACACATATTCAATTTCCACACTTATTTTTTACTTATTTTCAATTATTCAAGATAGCCATAATCAAAGTCAGGTCTAAGGTTAATCTAATAATCTACCAAGGCTATACTAGGTTTAATTATTAACATTTAGGTGTATTAGGTTAAAATGACCAAAATGCCCCTCAAACCACAATTATCGCATTATTATCTACTTTAAATACTAATTTTAGTTTATTTACTAATTTATCATGAAAAAGATAAAATATAATAATTAAAATATGTTGGCATGTAAATAAATTACTAGATACAACAAATGACCATTTTGCCTTCACATAAAATTTATCATATAAAACCCTAGTATGCATATATAATCCATTAAAATTATGTACTTCCACACTCAATAATAAATAATATATATCGAGCATACTCACTGGAATAAATAACATGGTACACCTAAAATACCAAAATACCCCTAGGGCATACAATCATCATAATCGTGTCAAAAATATATCTAAGCATACTCAAACTATTATATTAGACATAAATGTCATACATATTCCATTCCCAACATTAAACTCATTCTAGCATGCTTTTGTACATATGGTATGTTACACAACTTAACATGCTCCATTTTACCAAATTTTATACTAGCATTATTAGACAAATACTTACAATATAACAAATAAGCTTGATATAATTTACACATCAAAATCCGAATATGCTATGATAAAATATTTAACATTTTAGTATGGGATATGGATTTCCTAATTTTTATTAAAAAAAATATAAAATATAAGCAACCTACTAAAAATTATTGGACTCCGCTAATCAACCTCCTTTACCTAAATAAAATAAAAAAATAAAAGCACATTAGTCACAACACCAAAACATAGCACTTAATGAAAATAAAAATCTAGCCAAATGAAATATGGACTTATGTAGCCAACGTGAGCCATTCACGAAGAAAATGTTGGGTTACATGAGTTGGTCACGTAGCAAGGGCAGCAACGTAAAGGGGAATGGCACAAGGCAAGGGGAAGCTAGTGAAGGGGCTAAAATGTTGGTGGCTGGATGGAGGCTCGGTGATAAGCAAGGTGGTGAATTTGATTGAGGTGAAGGTCGAACAAGAAGGTAGGTTGGAATAGTGGAGTAGGACATTGGTGGTGGTGAAGGATGTGTGTGGATGTTTGATGTAGCATGTGTGAGGGAGCTACGCTGTATGTAGGGGTAACGTTGGGTTTTAACATACTAGGGTAAAGGGGTTGCATGGGGGGTGCAGAAAAGAAGGTGAGGTAGTGTGGGGATGGTCTACAAAGATGATGGAGGCTAGGAACATTGATGATGCGTGAATGGTGATGGAGAAAATGGAGGGTTGGGCGGTTGGTGATGGGTGCTTGGTTGCTAGAGAAATAACCTTAGGGAAGAGGTTAGTGAAGGTTGATGGTGGTGCTAGTGATGGTGATGGTGCGAGAATGGTATAGCTAGGAGGGTGGTTGGTTAAGTTGGAGAAAATGGAAATAAGGGAAAAGTGGTGATGGTGAATGATTGATGCCTGTAATGGTTCAAACAAGGGGGTGGTGTTTCGAACAAAAACTAAAAGTTGGGGCTAGGAGGAAGAAGAAGAAGGAAAGAAGACTCCTGGGGAAGGAATTTGGTGTTGATGTTTGATGATGTGATGGTGATTGTGAGAGCTAGGTTGGGTGTTTCATTGCTGGAGAAAATAGACAAGGAAGGGGTGGTCGATGGTGGAAGAAAAATGGCGATGGCTGGAATAGGGGATTCGATGGTCGTGATTTCTAAGAAATATCAAATGAAATGGAGAGGGAGTGGGTCATTTGTAGTAGGTTGTGTGAATGGTGTTGATTTGTGAAGGATCCCAAGGCAAGAAGGAGTGGTGCATGGAAAATGGAAGGAGTCAAGGGGAGTATTTGGTGAAAGGAAAAATAAAATGGCATATGGTAGCATGAGAGTGGGAGATGATGGGAGATAGGATATACTAGGATTAGAATTAATTTTGTTTTAGGTTTAGTTAGGTTAGGTTAGGATATTTAATTAGAAAAATAAACTGAAAAAAAAATTGGTTAAGGGTAAAGTTTAGAAAAAAAAGTAAAAAAAAAAATTAGAATAATTATTTAAAAACTTATTTGAGTTATGAATCAATAATAACAATAATTATGTTTTGAATAAAAGGTTAAATGTCTAAATACAAAGGTTATGAAATATCGGGGTTTTACAAAAATTTGTTCGGCATACGGTACATTACACTTTCATCTTGTATTGAGATTAATTGATGTATCCAAAGTTTTTAAGCAAATATATATGTATATATATGGAGTGAAGAAAAGATTAAATACAACAAAAGCTACCACAACTATTACTATAATATCTTAAAATTTACTATTGAAAAATTTTATTTGGCAGAAGCATTGTCATAAACTAGAGGGTGTTATTACCATATCTAACATAAAAAAAAAGATACTCCTTATATCAAATATATGTTATATATAAGGTTAAAAGTAAGCCATATGTAGTGATTGTATATAGGAAACAATTACTTTTTATGATACAAGATTATAAAACAACTGAAGCCTCAAACCATGGCAACATAAATAATTTAACATAAGAATAGGGTAATAAGGAGGTCAACTCCTAGAATAGATATAACCTAGAATGAGAGAGAAAAATATACATTGGAACTATGAAATTGCGTAGAAGAATTTGGAATGCTAGGGACACAAGTTACAACTCTTTGTTCCTAAAACCTAAGCTAACACTTCTTCACAAACAAGGCTCATGATAGCAGGACCAACATCAAGACTTGCAACACACACAAGAGAATCTTCTACTCGAAAAATGTGTAATACCCCAAATTTATTATTTAAAATTTTTTTGTGGAACCATTAATTATAAAAATGATAGGTGTTACTGCCACACTTAATATAAGTTTGGCATTCTCTACCATTATTATACTAAGTACTAAGGCTAAAACATTATATTACTTAAATAATATTTATAATGTAAGAGCAAAATAGTGATTTCATTATAGGTTAATATTATCCTAATAAATATAAAAGGATTAGGAAAAAGAGTTACAATATAGAAAAGGAGAAATAGCAAAGGCCATAAGAGTCTAAGGAATCTTTGGATCAAAAGATGACGGGGCGAACATCTAATAGTCCTAAGTCTCAAACCTCACCAGAAGTTGTCAAGCTAAACCTTTAAAGTATTCTTGCAAAGTAAACACTACCATTGACTAGGTAGAGACCGTGAAATAGAACCCATCAGTACTACAATACAGAATGAACCATTACACGACACTAACATGTAATGCCACATAAGGCACAAAGGTAATAACATAGTAGGGATACATGAAGGAAGTCATGTGATACTGAAATGACCAACACCAACATAATCAAATCAATTCCAAATACCAAGGGTAGGGAACTAAAGAAACTATTGAATCAACAAATCCAAATAACAAAAGTTGGGCGCAAAGGCAACTACCAAACCACATATCAAAACTAGGTAGCACACAAAGGTAGCTGCCAAACAAACAACCCAAAATAAATCCATTACATTATTACACATGAGTTACTTCCATTTTTTAAATTATTTGAGGGGATACAATAATAAACTAGGAACATAAAAGTACAGTAGTCATATTAGCACACAAGACATTATAATACCCTTCCAACCATCCAACTCAAAGGCATAATAATACTATGGTCATACTAGTGCATAAAGAAACATAATTCCCTCCAAACCTAGGACATCTAATCCTTAAGTATTGATATTTCCTATAGGGCCTGTAGGTTACCTTATAAAGTAGATTAAGGCCTTATTGGAGCACAATGGCACACCAGTGAACCAAAACAAACCGAGAGCTCCTACCTTATCTCTAGGCTAGCTAACCCTAGAGAGAAGCCATTCCTAAACTTGATGTCTTCCACTTTAAGTATTAGCATTTTATAGGGTGATCACAGATATCACATATCGCACAATAATTTACATTTTCATACTTAACCATTTTTCCCTTATTTCCAATTATCCAAATTAACCCTAAGGTCACTAGTCAATTTCAAGGCCAAAGTCAACACTAAGGTTAATGTAACAAAAGTATAAGGTTATCCTATGTCCAATTATTCACAATGGGCATATTAGGTTGAAAATAATTAATATGTCCTCAAACCCCTAATTTCATCATTATTATCCAATTTGATACCAAAAATTTTTATTATGAGAATTTGTTATAAAAGCAAAAAGATAATAATTTACATTATTTTAATGTGTAGGTCGTCTTTACAATTTTAGTGATTGACTATATTTTTTTTACTTTTCATGCATTCAGTAACTTACACGTACAAACCTTAATCATGTGTTTCTAACTTGGCATATATTCTATGCAACACATGTGTACATATTTATAGCATATTATGGCATTTAAAGGGGAAATTTACATCATAGTATATATAAGGGTAAATTTCTAACCCTAGATCATGCGAATAATAATTATCATATTCTAACCTTAATTACGTATGCATACTTTGATGTTGTTTATATCAACCCTAGATATAATGCAATGATAATCATGGAACTCTTAGCATGGAATTTACATCATAATCTCAACAAGATCATAAACCCTAAAAAAAATTTGGACATGCATATGTTAACCATTTAACAAAATATGCATGTGTATATCTCATATTAAATAATACATCAGATACATGCAAATTATTTAATATCATACTTTCATGTTCACACCTATTCACAACACTTGCATACTTATTGTAAAACTTTCAGCATATAACACATACATATATCCCTTTAAAAACCCATGCATAAATCACACCCCATCCAAAATAATGATTTTTATGTGTCACCACATGATTTCACATTTTAATAGAAGGGTACTATTACCTCTTATCCATGTAAAATAATAAAGTAAGATTTACCCTACTAATTTCCAATCAACCTCTTTGAAATCCTTACATTAACACAACCAACACATATATTATCATATAATACAACACAACAAAAAAAAATTAATTTAAAATCAACTTCGGAAAAAGGGTTAGAAAATAACTAGGAAAAATAAGCACGTGAGGCAAGAAGCAATGGTGCATAGTCACACAAGGAAGGAGGAGGGTAACTACACTTGTTTCTGCTACAATGAGGGGAGCAATACCACCTGTGGTCATTGTTAGGGGTAGAGACAAAGGTGTTTGATGTTTTTAAGGCGAGTTCTATGTACAAGACAAGTAGTTGTGCAAAGGAAAGGGAAAGTCGAAGGTATAGCATGCAACACATACATGGCTAAGAGGAAGGAACGTGTACAAGCAGGGTGGTCATAGCATGCACATACGTGTGAGGGAAAGCAAGGAGAGGAGAAAACAGGCTATGAGTGTGGTAGCACAAGCGTGCAAGAAAAAAGATAGAAGAGAAGTGCACAAGCTGTATGCAGGGTCATGCTTATGTCGTGCAACAAACACATGATTTGCATGTGCAAGGGAACACAGGCATGCACTCAACAAAAACAGAAAGAAACAAAGCACAATGAAGATAGAAGAAGAATAATCTTCAGTTAGTAAAGGTTGGTGATGATAAGGGGCTCTGATGGGGTGCTCATCATTTATTGAGGAAAATTGTGGTGGTTAGGTGGTTGGTGGTGAGGTGCTACGATATTGGTTGATAATGGTGATGTAGCACTGGTTTGCACAAAACCAAATTAGGGAGAAGGGAGAAGAAATGAAGAAGGAAGGAAAGAAGGTGGTTGGTTTAGCTTAATCCAGTATAGGAAACACAAAAGGAGAGGGGGACTTAAATGGCTGGTGGCATGAGAATGGAGCAAGGTTGACATAGATGAGAAAAAAACGCATAAGGGGAAAACAAGCAAAGGACTAGGTGAATAGGGGAGGATGGTGTAAATGGGAAGGTTATTGTAACATGCCCATTTTTACTACTAACAATTTTTGTTTTGTGGAAGCGTTAATTATAAAATTAATGGGTACTACCGCCACACTCAGCATAAGCCTGGCATCCTCTACCATTCTTATATTAAGTGCTAAGGCTAAAACATTACTTTACTTAAATAATATGATTACAAAAGTCAAAATACAGAGAATAATAGATAAGTATGGTGCTTGTTACAAGAGGATATGAAATTCTAATTACAAGCGGAGACCAAATAGCAAAAGAGACATCGGATACTCCTATGCTCTCAAAACCTACTTACAACTTTCAACTGACTTGGAAGTTGACCTGCAAAGTTCACTTTCCATTAGATAGGCAGAGGCCTAGGAAAATGAACCCTGTAGTACTACGGTAATGAGTAACCCTTTATGCCAAACTAATAAGATAAACCAACATGGAACACATATAAGGCATACAACTAACATGGTATAAGATATATATATATATATATACATACAAGGATTGACAATAATCATTTACATAATCAAATTCCATTAGGGTCATATACTACTCATATTCATTCATCTGAAATAACTAAACTTACCAACTAATTATTAGGTTATCATCCATTTAAATACTAAATCTATTTTATTTATTAATTTATCATGAAAAAGCTAAAATAAAATAATTAAATTATTTATTATGCAATTTAAATTATCAGCTATGTCAAAAGACTATTTTACCCTTACACAAGTTTTTGTATACAAAACCCTATCATACACTTTTAAAACATACAAAATACATGATCGCATAATCAACAACTAATAATACATATTAGACATGATTTTTAGGATAATTTATCATTCCAAAATTATATCTAAGCATTCTCACCCTATTATTTTATACATACTTATCACACAGAATATTTTTCAATCATTAGAACCATTTTAATCATACTTTCATACCCAAAATATTTTACGTTAGATAACATGCCCGTTTTATTGGTTTTCATGATAATAACAATTAACACATAATTCTAAAGTAAAAAATCATGTTTAAAATATTTTATACACCAAAAATCATAATGTGAAATCATGCAATATTTATCATTTTAGTAGAGTATGATAGTTACCTGAATTCCAGTAAAAACATAAAATTAGCAATATCTACTAAAATTATTAGGTCCCGCTAATCAAACTACTGTACCTAAAAATAATACCACAACTATTGAATTAATATCTATCAGATAAAATAATAATTATAATATCAAAACATTTATTTTTTAAAATTACCAAAATACCCTTACATTTAATATAGGTACCAATTTTTTGTTAAAACAAAACAACCACAAGCTGCATGCGTAGGTGAGTAGTGCGCATGAAGAAAGGGGGATATGCTATGGGAAGGCTAAGTTGGCTTGGAAGGTTGCAGGTGATGGTTGGGGTGGAGGAGACTGGTAGTGATGGTGCTGGCCAGTAATCGATGGGGTGACCTGGTGGCAAGCTGGTGGCTGCCTACTGGAAGGGACGAGGAGAAGATGATGGCAAAGAGGTGGTGCTAGATGGTTCTCACCATAGGGTGGCTTAGTTGAAAAGTGGTAGTGGTGGTTGGCAAGTTGTTGTGGCTGCAAAGTGGTGGTGGAGGGGTTGGGTCAGGTTCAATGGTGACTTGAAGAGATGAGAAAAGATGGGGCTATGGTGGCATGGGTTGGTTATGGTGCTGCTCAGTGGTGATGGTGGGAAGACTCGATGGTGGCTTGAAGGAAGGTGGAGGATGGTTGGTTGCTGGGGTGGTGCTGTGACGTGGTTCTACAGAGGTTGTGGTGGATGGTGATGGTTGAGGGCATGCGCTGTAAGGTGGTGATGGTTGGTTGCTCAAGGAGTAGAGGAGAAGGGCTATAGGGCTGGAGTTGTTGGAAGGTGCATGGCTAGGCAGGGGCGTGGCAAGAGCTTGAAGCTATAGGGGTGGAGGTGATGCATGGAGGGCTA
Organism: Tamarix chinensis; assembly: GCA_030549775.1. Taxonomy (NCBI): domain Eukaryota; kingdom Viridiplantae; phylum Streptophyta; class Magnoliopsida; order Caryophyllales; family Tamaricaceae; genus Tamarix; species Tamarix chinensis. The sequence goes on from CM060178.1 coordinate 84,753,994, forward strand.
GGAAGGCAGTTTGGGGTTGGAAAATTCAAACAAAATAGAGAGAGGGAGTTGGGTAGTGAAGGGTTGATAGAGTTAGTTTTGGTGAGGGAGTTGGGTAGTGAAGGGCTGCTGGAGTTAGTCTTGGTGAGGGAGGTTGGTCGGGGCTAGGAAAACTGAATTAAAAAAAATAGAGAGAAGGAAGGGGTTGGGTGCATGGGTAGAGGGTTGTGAGGGTGAGGGGTGTGCATAAGTATTATGTAGAGAAAGGTGAGGGATTTGGGTAAAATGATTGGGGGTAGGGGTAGAGTGCACGGTAGTGGTAAAGTGAGAGAGAGAGTTGGTAGAGGGTAAAATAGGGGTAGGGTAGAATAGGTTTATTTTATATTTTTTATTTTAGATTTATTTTAGGTATATTAGGATACCAAGTAGAAAAATAATCCAATCTAGGATAGTCTAAAAAGGAATAGAAAGAGTAAAAACTAACTGAGGACAAATTTTATAAAATTATTTTGGGTTATGGATCAATGGTTTTTAGTAAAATATTTAGGATAAGATTTACGAGTATATACTAATATTAAATTAAATAACCCAATTTCTATCAAATTTTAACCTGATTAAATTTATATCTAAACTATTGTAATAATATAAATAATAATAACATGTTTAATACTAAACCTCCTAAATTAATAACTATAAATAATCACACGTAATTATTAATTTATAATTAAGATTTCTAAAAATAGGGTATTACAATTATGCCAGGGTAAAGTGGGATGTAGTGAAGACCACTCAAAGTATGGTAGGGATAATATTTAGGAAAGCTAAACTAAGGGGAAAACATTGAGTTAGAAAAAATAATAATCCAAATTTTATCAAGATTTTAAACTAAGTAAATCTATATCTACTATACCATAATAATATACATATAGATAATACATTTAGTGCAAAAAATCTTATAATAATTATTATACTATTCACACACAATTCCTAGTTAATAATTAGGGTTTTTACTTGTGGGGCACTACAAGATGAGTTGGTGATCGTGAAATGATAGACCTCAATATTGCAACACTCCACTTCTCAAAAACCTAATTTTTATAAATATTGGCATTGATTTATGAGTTCAAACATTTAATTGTATTTAGATTGGATTACTTTATTTAAATTGTGATACTCAATATATTTGTTAAAGTTTTAATTTGTTTAATGATTTTATTAATAGTTTCAAATTTATCTTGAAATTTATTTAATATTTTATCATTACATATAATTTTAGATAAGCTCACTTATAGCCATAACTTTATCAAATTCACATTATTTGATTTCCATGTAAAATAAATTTATTTTTCTATCACATATTTTATTTTAATATTTTCATTCATTTTTAATTATGAATTCGACATGTGATTATGATTTTTTTGGAGTTATATTTTGTTAACATAAATAAATTATTTTAAATTAATAAATTTCAATAAAATAGTAAAATTGTTTTAATAATTTTTATCCACATAAAATATTTTTGTCTTTGAATTTATTTGTTTTTACAAGGTTGATAAGGTCTTTAGGAGAAATTTAACCTAAAAAGTTTTTAGTAATTTATTTATATATTTTTTTTTGAAATTATCTTTCTTCCATTTTTTCTGTTTAGGTTTATGGAGGAAATTTTTGAAATTTTATTAAATTATTATTATTTGTTTAAAATTTTAAAAAATAAAATTTATTTTCCTTTGGATCTTTACCTAAAATAAATTTTTAAATAATTTTTAAATAAAATTATCATTTATGATATCCACATATTTGTGATAAAAGAAAAAAACATCACCGATAACCCCCTCCCTTTTTTCTTTCTTCTTATTCTCACTCCTCCTTCCCTTTTCTCTTAATCATCCAAAATCTAACCTCCTCTTCTCTTCTTCCTCCTCTTTTGTCTTCTAGCCTCACTACCACACCATGAGACAACCACCACCACACCATTCTAGCCCACCATTGTTGACGTGTGTGGAAATATAGAATTATCAATTATGTAAAACCAATGCTTGATTATGATGTAATTAGGAAGAAGAAGGTTTGAAAGTGTTGAATTAAGAATGTTGATATTCAAATAGGATAGAATGATGATGATGATGATTTGATGATGGTGGTGATGATTCAATGGTGTTGATGATTCGATGATGATGATTCGAATTTAATGGATGAATGATGAATATGATTCGACAATGATAAGATGATGATGAGGATGATTTGATGGTGGATGGCTTTGTGGGTTAGGGTTTAATTTCAAAAATTATGGTTAGGGTTTTAAATTAAGGCTTCGATTTTAGGATGTGTTTGGACGATGAATATGGCTAATAATGGCATGGGTTATGGAGTTTAGAAAAGATAGTAATTAATCTCTAATTTACACAGATGAAGAGAATAAGGGTTTCAAGATTAATCGTTCATACAAATTCGATTAAACTTGAGATGAACTCAAATAGAATTTAATACTAGCAATTTACATCCAACTTCGATTCAATCTTGATCTATCTCTTCAATCGTGGTTTCTATGGCTTATATAGCCAACCTACGGATTACAAGATACTAGCTAAAAGGTATAATTATTCTAAAGATACTTAGCTAAAAGACACTAGAATATAGAATATGCTAAAAGATACTAGAATATAGAATATTATTTAAAAAGATAGATTTATGCTACTTTATTCTCTACCTAATCTCTAATTATACTAATTAATTAATTAATTAACTAAATCAACTAATATGTACATACAAGCTACATATTATTTCCCCCATGCACGTAGCTATGCACTCCATGCATGACATACACATGCACGTATATACCTAGTAGTTTGTATGGTACATTTCATCTATAAATATCAAGGTGACCATCCGTTTGTCTTCAAGTTTGTGGGAGATCCTTTCTAAATAAATAAAAATTGGTTCCAAAATTATGAATGCCAATTTTTGAGTATTTGCTCCTGCATCATTCTCCCCTTGTTGATTTGAATTTGCCCTCAAATTTGCATCGCCATAGTAAGGCCTAATGTCTCCAACATTGAATGTCCTTGATACCCTACCATATGAATTTGGAAAATCTAGCTCATAATCACTTTCCCCAAACTTTTGAAGTACTTTGAAAGGACCATACCCCCTTGGAATAAGCTTATTTTTCCTTAGATTAGAAAATATATCCTTCCTCAAGTGCAACAATACCAAATCTCTAGGTTGAAAAACATGTTGACTCCTATGTTTGTTTGCCCTGATCTTGTATACTTCATTTGCCTTATCAATATTGTGCTTGATTTGTTAATGAATTTTTTTAAATAACTCCACTCTCTCTTGTGTATTATAACTCTTCACTTCACCTTTCTTTAATGGCACTATATCAATCGGCATATATAGATTAATACCATATACTATCTCAAATCCTAAAAGCTTTATAGCCATCATGGTAAGTACCGTGATCCTCCTAGATAATGCATCCGCTACAACATTCTCTTTGCCATCAACATGTCTTGTATAGAACACAAATTTTTGCAAGAATTTTATTCACTTAGCATGTCTTGGATGCACCTTCTTTTGACTATGTAGATACTTCAAACTCTCATGATCCGAGTGAAGTACAAAAGGCTTGGGGCTCAAGTAATGGCTCCATGTCTCTAAATAACGCACAATATCATAGAACTCATTATCATAGGTCGAATAGTTGAGTCTTGCACCATTAAAATTTTCCCTAAAGAAGGCAATGGGTTTCCTTTCTTGTGAGAGCATACCCCTAATGCCTACACCACTAGCATCACATGTTACTTAAAAAAATTTATCAAAAAAACATAAAGATAATACCGATACATTTAAGAGCTTTGTCTTTAAGTCTTTAAAAGCCCTTGTCACTTGATCATTCCAATTGAACTCTCCTTTCTTTATTAGTTGTGTGATAGGTGTTGCAATGATAGATAAGTCTTTGATAAACCACCTATAGAATGAGGCCAACCCATGGAAACTTCAAACTTCATGGACATTAGTAGGAATAGGCCACATTTAGATAGCTTCCACCTTTGATGGATCAATTCTAATACCATCTCCACTCACAATATAACTAAGAAAAACCACCATCTCCATCATAAAATCACACTTCTTCAACTTACCATAGAGCTTCACCTTTCTAAGCTTGTTAAATATCCACTTTAAGTGTGGTATGTGCTCGAAATCACTCTTACTATATACCAAGATATCATCAAGGTAAACAACAACCAATACTCTGAGGTAGGATCTAAGTATCTCGGTCATCAATCTCGTGAAGGAACTTGGTGTATTACATTGCCAAATGGCATCACCTACCACTCATACAACCCATACTTGTTTTAAAGGATATCTTTCACTCATCCCCTTCCCTTATTGTCATTTGATGATAGCTACTCCTAAGATCAATCTTCCATGCAACTCATCTAACATGTCATCTAATCTTGGCATCAGAAATCTGTACTTGATTGTGATATTGTTGATTGCTCTCAAATCAATACACATCCTCCACATACCATCCTTCTTAGGCACCAACAAAGCTGGAGCTTTGCATAGACTCATACTCTCTCGAATATGGCCTTGGTCCAAAAACTCTTGTACTTATTTTCATAGCTCCCTAGCCACCTCCAAATAGCACCTATAAGCTGGCTTGTTTGGTAATGGGACTCTTGGCATAAGATCAATAGCATGCTCAATACCTCTCAAAGGAGGTAGCCCAATTAGCAACTCATCCCAAAAAACATCAGCATCTCTCTCAACAATTGTTGTAATTTTGGATCCACATTAGCATTATCCCCTTGTTAGACCTCCTTTACCACCAATTCATAGCATATCTACTCATCTTTGATAGCTTCAATCATCTCACACTCCTTAAGGATCAACAACTCTATGCTACTCTTCTTTCTTTCCCTTCTACACTTGATTCCTTCCTTCTTTTTTTCTTCCTTTTTTTGCTACATGCTCTCGGTTCCTTCCCCTTTTTATTCCTCAAAACCAAATCCTCCCCATCTAGATTAGGTTTTAGCCTAAACTTCTTTTGGCCCTTGCACACCACATATTCATTAAGGATTCCATCATGTACAACCTTCCTATCAAATTGCTACGACCTCCCCAACAAGATGTGACAAACATCCATAGGTAAAATATTGCATAAAACATTGTCAAAATATTTTCCAATCTTAAAAGAGATCAGAGTTTATTCGGTTATCCTTACACCTTTGTCTTTATTGAGCCATTGGAGTGAATTGGTCTTGGATGACCCATGGTTTCCAAACCGAACTTGCTCACCATCTTCTCACTAGCAACATTAGTGCATGAGCCACTATCAGTGATGACTTCACACACTTTATCACCAACTCTACACTTGGCCTTGAAAATCTTCTCCCTTAGAGTAACTAGAGGTTGTTGCTATATTTGAAGCATCCTTTGCAACACATAGCAATCCACTTGGCCCTCTTCCAAAGCATCCTCTGGGCTATCACTTTCTTCTTCAAGGTCTCCATCAAGGTCTTCATTTTCATCACAATCCTCCATACTTGCTATGTCCTTCAAAGTCAATGCCCTTTGGTTTGGATAATCCCGAGCAAAGTGACCATAATCTCTACACTTGAAGCATTACTTGTTCACCTTGCAAACTACTTGATCCTTGACCTTTTCTTCATGGGTAAACTTTCTAACATTGTCTTGATTTGTGGCTTGAGAAATAGGTGGCTTCAACACCCCATTGAAATTCGAACCATATGGAGCATTAGTTAAATTTTTTGGTGGCTTTGTTTTCTTCAATTATTTTTCAAACATGATTGCTAACTTGGCTAGGTCTTCAAACATTTCCCATGACCTAATACTTAGTTTTTATTTAATATACCACACTCTAGTAAATTTTTTAAACTTTAATATTGCTATTTGGCACCTCTTCTCATCATCAATCTCTTTACACTCAAAAATAGATTCAACAATTTACAACCATTCAAGAAAATATTTTAGATGGAGATTACCTTTGAGGTCAAGTAGATAAAATCATATTCCCTTTTCCACATCATCGTGGGTTCTTCTTGAAGTGTTATGTGGTCTTCCATAATTTCCCACACTCTCTTCTCCTTCCTCCATTAGATGTTGTGTCTTTCTTATGTGATCTTCTTCCACTTGTTCCCCTCGGTTTTGTAGCTGCATGTGTGACCCTTGATCTTGGGAAGTTTCTATTTTCCCCACACATAGCTTTACCTCCTTAATTTCGTCCACCAATACCTTCAGAATATCTCTCAAGTCCTCCTCTTAGTTTACCATCTCCTCCCTTCACCAACCAAGTAGTGCTTCTCCAAGCACGCCTCCAAATGTAAGAATTAAGTGTCTTCTTGATTAAATCTTGAGAGTATCTTGAAGTAGAGACACATTCTTTGAATAATCTTGAAGTAAAGACATGTTCTTGCAAGAATCTTAAGGAAAGATTAGATCTTGATCATAATAGATAAAACCTAAGGCTTTGATACCAAAATTGATGTGTGTGGGAATATCGAATTATCAATTATATAAAACCAATGCTCAATTCTGTTGTAATTAATAGTAAGAAGGTTCAAAAGTGTTGAATTAATAATGTTGATATTCGAATAGGGTAGAATAGTGATGATGATTATTTGATGATGGTGGTGATGATTTGATGGTGTTGATGATTCGATGATGATGATTTGAATTTGATGGATGAATGATGAATATGATTTGACAATGATGATTTGATGATGAGGATGATTCAATGATTAGAGTTTGATGATGGATGGTTTTGTGGGTTACGGTTTAGTTTCAAAAATTAGGGTTAGGGTTTTGAATTAGGGCTTTGATTTTGTGATGTGTTTGGATGATGAATATGGCTAATAATGGCATGGGTTATGGAGTTTAGAAAAGATAGTACTTAATCTGTAATTCACATAGATGAAGAGATTAAGTGTTTCAAGATTAATCATTCACACAGATTTGATTAAACTTGAGATGAACTCACACATAATTCAATACTTGCAATTTGCATTCAACTTAACTCAGTCTTGATCTATCTCTTCAATCGTAGTTTCTATAGCTTATATAGCCAAGCTAACGATTACAATATACTAGCTAAAAGGTATAATTCTTCAAAAGATAGCTAGCTAAAAGATACTAGAATATAAAATATGTTAAAAGAGACTAGAATATAGAATATGATAAAAGATACTAGAATATAAAATATTCTTCAAAAAGGCAGATTTATGCTACTTTATTATCTAGCTAATATCTAACTCTACTAATCAATTAATTAACTAACTAAATCAACTAATATGCACGTCTAAGATGCATATTATTTCCCTATGCACGTAGCCATGCACTCCATGCATGCCATACATATGCACATATACGCTTAGTAGCTTGTATGATAAGTTTCATCTATAACTAGAAATGTAACCATCCGTTTTTCTTCAATTTTGTGAGAGATCTTTTCTAAATATAGATCAATTGGTTCCATAATGATGAATGCCAATTCTTGAGTGTGTGCTCCTCCATCAGTTGTAGCCACAATGAGATTGATGAATGTTATTGACTGGTGATACCAACAATTAGTGAGAGTAGGCCTTGCTCTAGTGCCTCCTTCCTTCGTCCATCATTGAAGCACGATGCCAACTCCACCACCACACCACAACATAACCAGAAATAGGCCACCATTTCTGAAGTTCTAGTATTTAGAGCAAGTAGCATCAACTATGAAGGAAACAACAAGGAACTATGAAACACACCAATAGCATGTTGTGCTGCCAACCATGGCTACTATCCACATCTCCTAGCCAAAGGTGAGTGGTCATCAACCTCTAACGAAGCTCTTATAATCCACATAAACTCTAATTTTGTATATTTCATTGGGTATAATTCTCCTAGACCATAAATTTTATATTGGTTGATTTTGAATAGATTAGCTTTAGTTACGCTAAATTAGTTGGTAAATTGAATATGTATGTGTTGTTTGATTGACTTAGATGGGTTAATTGCATTATATATGCATGATTTTTGAAATTTGTGTTTTTAAGTCGGTTATGTTCATATTTTTTTCTATTTATCCAATTAATATATTTTGATAAATTAATTATATAATATAATTTGAAATGTATTTAATTTCATGTTGGAAGCATCAATTTGAGAAAGTTTTGAGAAATCTATTAGAATTGGATTTTTAGTTTAAAACTCTTACGAATTTAAATTCGTTTATTCTATGAGTTATTTTATTGAATTTATTATACAAATTTTATTATAATATTTTTAATTTAATTTTTAAACTATTAATTTAGATATTGTAGCATAATTTGATCAAATTTGTGTTTCAGCTCAAAAACCCTAATTATATTTAAGTGGGATTTTTCTTTATTACTTAAATCAATTAATTTACAATATTCTATAAAATAGGTATAATTTCATTTTAAATCTTCAATTTAGATAAATTAATGAAATTTGACAGAATTACATTTTAGGCCTAAAACCTTAACTTTTAAAATAAAATTATAAAATTAGTTGTTTATATAGTTATATCTTCTAAAAATTTGTTTTATAAAAGTGTTTGAAATGACCATAATTGCATTATTACACCTTCAATTTGGATCAATTGGTTTGGTTTGTCCAAATTTGTATTTTGGGGAAAAGAACCTAAATTTTCATGACTGTTTTTCTAAAATTATTTTTCTTGGGGTTCTTCTACTTAGTTGATTATTCGTTTTGATTTAAAAGTATTCTAATTGTGTTTCAATTTTATCTTTTTGGGTCAATCTTCTAAAATTGATCGGTTTGACACCTTGCTTTATAAAAGCTAATCATTTATGTCATTTTTGTTAAAAATTTATTTATTTTCTATTATTCTATATTTCAATTAGTTTTTCATAACTTAGTCCAATGATTTTTCAGAGGTGATCTAGGAAGGTGTTCTAGTCGGCTTTGAATCTAGAGTGTCCTCATTTATTCTTTGTTTGAGCTCAAGATAAGAGGTAAACTCACTTAAATACCTAAAGGATAGAAATTAGGTGTTAGTATGGTGTATGGTATAATGTGTAAGCTTAAAGATGCATGATTTGATTTAACCTTGGCATGAGATTTGTAGGTTAAGTATGTGTGATTGCTTAACCAATTCTCAAGCATGTTGGTTATGTTAATTTCATTGAGTATATTCTTATGTAATTTTTGATATGATAAATGTATGGTGGAATTTTTGGATTCTTATTTAGAATTACTTTAGCAATTTTAAGTATTACCAAATGGAGCTTGAATAACTAAAAAAATTGGTGTAACACTTGTTTTAAAGTGTAAAGGAAAATATATATATATATAACTAGTAGGATCGTTTGCCCTTGTAGCAAGAATCATACATGTTGCCCATGTGGTACAAACTATACAGTTAGCCTCAACATGGCCACCAAGTATTCATTTCCGATAGTGCCAATGCCTTGCATATTATCTAAGCTCCTATCTACTTTATAGGTGACTTATAAGACCTATTGGGGGTGTGCACACTCAAAGGCACCAAAAACTTGATGGATTGAATCCACAAGCGCACAGACTTATTATAGCATGTTAAGGTCATATCCCAAAATTTTTTCATTGTTGAGTATTGATCTTCATTATTTTGGCTATCTAAATTAAATATTAGTGAAAAGATGGAAATGAACTATGAAAATGAATGTAATGATTGATGAAATATAAAATTTAGAACAAATATGATAAAACCTAGGATTGAACGTTGGTCTCAACCTTAGCATATACAAACAATTTGTTATAATATCATATAGATGATTCAAACAATTGTTAATAACATTAACTAATATCGTGACTAATAAGTTGAATTAAAGCCATTAAACATCACTAACTATAAATGTCCCTGAGGTTTATACGTCTACTTTTGTAACACTACTACGGAAAGGGAAAATAATAATAATGGTGATTTTGAAACCGTTACCAAATGCATGAAAATTAATGCGTGGGATAGTTCAGGAAGTTTTGGTAATGGTTATAGTTTAAAACTGTTATTAAAACCTTTATCCTAAAATTATACACGTTAGTTTTAATAGCGGTATAAATAAAAATCGTTATTAAAAGTTGTTTTAATAACGGTTCTTGAGAGAATCATTATTAAAATTACCCTTGTATTAAAATAGGGTTTTAATAATGGTTCATATAAGATTACCCTAAAATTACCCTTGTATTACCCCTTGTTCTTTTTTGTGCCACCAACTCCGAGCAACCACTTATTCATTTGCACCACTACACTACTGTCATTCTCAGCTTTGCATGTGCTCCCATTCTTGTGCAACTTTCTTGCACTTGGTCCTTCTTGTTTGTCATGTTTGTAGGTGGTCATTGTTGTCCTCTTGCTTTCCGCTGGTTCTCTTGCTCACCACCGCTTTTCTTACTGCCTCTACTCCTCTTACGTATGGTTTTGTTCTTCAGTAGGTTATTCTCTTATTATATATATATATATATAAAGGTATGCACGTTGATGCAGGTTGCAGTGTTTGTTATTAAAAACTTATAGTTTGTTGTTGAAAAATATTGTTGTTCATTGTTGAATTTGTCAGTGTTATATATTAACATGCATGAGTGTGTTAACTGGACTTATATATATATATACACACACACACAAACACACACCCACACCCCGTTGTAGTGCTTAATTACCAAGAGAAATAAAATACTTAAAAATATTAGTAATGTCACTCGTAAAAACTACACACACACACACACACACACACATTTTCATTAATAAGTATAGGATACTAAGATGCTAGGAAATGTCACATAATTAAATAAAAATATATTTTACATATGTACATCATTAAGTGAAAATTTTAATTAGAATTTCATATTAATAATTTTTATTTGATGAGGATTAAATAGATATAGAAAATAAAGAAGATATAAAAGTGAATAATTAAATAGAGAGGAATAAATGTGTATAATAATGATAATAATATAAGATTTATTAGGGTTTAATTATAGTTAGCTAATTTTAGGATTAGAGTTTATTGGGTTTAGGGTTAGTTTTTATTATAATTTATTAGGGCTAGGGTTAGGGTTTAGCATTTTTTATACTAAATATGATAATTAATATGTTCTATTATAACAAACTATTATATACATTATTCTCAACTCTACTTTTAATAATATCATACTATTATACATAACCTATATATTATCTTTTTAATATCTACTTGATTTTACTATGCAAAGCTTGAACGACTAGATGATAGTTTGATAATCAGCTAGTTGGTTTGTTAAATTTATAAGTCAAGATTATGTCCTTATTTTAAACATGTCGAGTATAATAAGAGGAAGTTAAATATATAGTGTTTAAACATGTCCTTATTTTTTGTAGAGATATGGCCAGTAAAAAAGTTAATAGGGACAGTAGTGATGAAGAAGGGAAGAGATGGCCTACTATTATGAGAATCATCATGGATAGGAGGAATAGAGGAGAACAAGATGAGTTGAGATGGAATACTTATAATCTTTCCATTGGCCCTTAAGCAGACATGTTTCAAACATATAATTTATTCATCACGTGTAACTGTATTCCTATCTCTTATAATAACTGCAAGTAGGTTCCAAAGGGTCACAAGGAGCATATCTAGTATAAATTCATCATAAATATGCTATTTTACTTAATAATTTTGTATGTCAAATGTTATTAATTTTAATATATTAACATCGGTATACATCTATATGTCTTATTTTGTACAGAGTTTTCAATGTCCCAGATACTAGGAAGAAATGGCTTATTCGATATTGTGGTGAGAATCTAAGAATATTTATGGCATACTTGGCTAGTAGAAAAATGTACAGAAAAAGGGACGACTCTCTATAGCAGAAACCACCCAGATGATATGGTTTCATTGATCAAGAAAGTTGGAACCAATTTATTACATATCATCTTTTGGAGGATTTTTAACGTATTTGTTAGATAACAATTAAACTTTTTAATGAATAATATTTCATTGATATTTAAATAACCATATGCTTATATATTGGCTTGTGACATAGGAAAAAAGTGCAAAAAATAAAGAGATTGCTAAGCAAAATAAATATTGTCATACTATGGCTCACAAAGGCTAGACAGGCCTTGAAGAGGAGCCGGTATGAGATTTTAATTTATATATTTTCATGTAAAAGTCTAATGTTATAATAATATTCTTAATATAAGATTAATTTTTGATTTACAGCTCATAGCCCAGGACTTGGATCCATGTATCTCATCCATCAATATTGGTACATTATTAAAGAAGGTTAGAGCAACAAAAGATGGATATCATAATGAAGATATAGATGTTGCTACCAAAAAAATTGTAAGTTTGTAGATATCCCAAACCCTACTTAGTTTTATTTTATAAAACTATTATATTATGCTTGTTCCTATAATTTAAAGTTAAATATATTGCATACATTACAGGAAGAACTTAAAACGCCAGATTTTGCAAAGGTAGTGGACCAATATAACATTATGTCCTAGGCTGCATAAATTATAGAAAACCCTAGAAGACACAGGGATCTTGGATTAGGTGTTACGAGAACAAGTGTGTGTGGTTGATCTCATGGTTCTTGTAGCACTAATGAACAAGTGGCCATACTCACCTAGAAATTAAACATGGTATTTGAACAGATGGCAACAATGGAGCAAGAGTTGTTATTTATCAAATCTCAAGGGTATAAGCCATCTGGTTTAGTTGACCATGATTAGCTTCACATACCCAATGTAAATAGCATTAGAGATAGTTGTGAAGCCAATGCATGCCTTTCTTCTCTTTCTAAGGTAAGCATTATAAACTATGAATTATTATTAAATGTATTTGGTTTCATAAATAATTAAGAATGTTTAATATTTTATTTTAGGGTTTGCATAAATGTGGCTTGTTAGCGAATGACCTTTCAACTCTTTGGGTGAAAGGAAGGGTACACATTAGTCATAGTACCCAAACGCAAACAGTCTATGGGTATAACTTGGCCCTAAATACAAGGTCAGTAAGTATTGACACTCTAATCATTAGCAGTGAACCCTTGCCTTGTTATAAAGAAGGTGATGAGGCAACCATAGTGCTAGAAGCTTTTGGAAGCTTTGTGCCTTGGCCTACGGATCAAATATGGTCTCACTACTGAAGAGGTAATAACATTTGACATCATTATTAAACCATATTTGTTGCTTACATTATTTATTCCTTTTTCATATATATATATGCTTAATACATATTTCATTTATTATTATGAATTAAGGAATCAAAAAAGAAGAATGCTCCTAGGAGTAAAACAAAGATGGCGCTACTAAAGGAAAGAGAGCTAAATTAGAAAAATTAGTTACCCTACAAAAGATTCCATCTTTAGAGAAGTACCAACTTGCACCAGCACTGTCTTTATTGTATTTCTATGCCCAAAACTACCTTAGCGGCAATTATACTTGAAATGCCCCAAAAATTTAAATTTTTAAAATCATAGTTAAATGAGATTTTATTAGGAAAATTATTTAAATAAATTATTTTTGCTAAAATAAAAGGAAGTTAATTAGGACAAATCAAGAAGAAATCTTATAAATATTTTAATTAGGAGAAATTTGAGTATTTTAGCTAATTAAGGATTTTATTTTGGAAATTAATTAAATAAATTATTTTATTTAAAATAAGAAATAGAAAATAGTTTCAAATTAATATAAATTTTATACATAATCTAATTGAAGAAAATTAGGGTGTTTTGCTAATTAAAATGGAATTTATGAAAAATATTTTAAAAATCCTAAATTAGCCTAAAAAGGGATTTAAATATTATTTTATTTAAATATTATTATTTTAAATATCCCAAATATTCTATTTAATTTAATTTACCCAACCTCCTATTTTCTTTCTTTTTTCCTTTCCCTTTTCCTTTTCTTTTTCCTTTTTCCTTTCCTTTTCTTTCTTTTTCTCTCTTTTCTTTTCTTTTTTCCTCTCCTTTTCCCCCGTGTGGGCCTGCCCCTTTCCGCGGTCCGCGGTCCGCTTCTCCTTCTCCGTAGCCCAGCCCCTCCCTCTTTCCTTTCCTTCGGCGCGGCCCAGCCCGCGCGACCGTCTTCTTCTTCTGCCTTTCTCCGCGCCGCATTGTTTTTTTTTTCCTTAAACGCTGCATTTTGTTTAATTATTATTACCGTTGCCACCCGATTTGCCCACCTTCCCTTTTCTTTTCTTTCTTCATCAAACCGCCCGGTTTTTCCCCCAACCTTCCTTCTTCTTCTTCCTTCGCACCTGCCCAACGCCGTCGAGCACCTACAACTACCACCCCTCTCCTTGAGTTTTCACCGTCGATCGTGCCCCGTTGATCGTCTATTTTGCTTCTCCCCCTTTCCCATTTGTTTCTGAAACCCATTGACCCAAACCACTTCTCCTATTCCTCGTACGATTTCCCTCTCCCCTGGCCACTTGCAGACCACTAATGGGGAGTGCGCTGGCTGCCATCGTCGGCTAGTGCCCACTCCTGCCTACCACTCTCCCACCTTCCCCTCGACCCTAACATCCCTTCAAGCCTATAAATACCTCCATGGTAGCATTGAGTCGAGTTTTTGGCTTGAATTCACAAAATACCTTCCTTTGTGCCACCACAACTTTAGACAGCCTTTCCTCCTCCGTCAACCAACTACGCCACCATCTCCACCCACCAAAATCATCCTTGCACCGCCCTCTAACTACCTAAACCTCCCTCATCTCTTAATTTTTCCTACACAGGCCACCCTGGCTGTGTGAAGTCCCTTTCCCAATCAACCTATTTTCTGTCTCTGCCACCCTTCGCGCCATCGTCCGCCACCACTACCACCGCTTCTGTTACCTCCTACACCACCCAAAAATATCTGTAGACCCTCCTCTACCTTCCTTTGCCTTTCTTTTCCTCTTCCTCCCTCTCCTCCTCTCTTTCTCCCCTTCTTCCGCATTCATCCATCACCACCGCCGCCCTGCGCCGCCACCTTTGGCTGCTCCACCACCCTTATTCTTGCCCTCTCCCTCCCACCTTAATTCTCCCTATCTTTTTTTCCCAGCATTCAACTTTTACCCTTTTCTTCCCTTTGTCCGGCCGCCGCAACCTCCGCCGTGCACCACCGCTGGTACCACCCATCACCACCAGCTTAAGGTTGAACCCTAGACCCTCTCAACCATTTTCCCTATTTTTATAGGCCTTAATTTATTTTATTTCATTTATTTAAATATAAATACTATTATTATTATTATTATTATTTCCATTATTAATATGCATTATTATTACTATTAGTATTAATTTTTTTATTATTATTTATGTTGAGGGCCGAAGCCCTATTATATTTTTAATTCGACATTATTATTATTATTATTGTTGTTGTTGTTGTTGTTATTGTTGTTGTTGTTGTTATTGTTATTGTTGTTGTTGTTATCTTTATTATTAATATTAATATGTTATTATTATTATTATTATTATTATTTACTATTTCAAAATTGTTATTATTATTATTGTTATTGTTATTGTTATTATTATTATTATTATTTACTATTTCAAAATTGTTATTATTATTATTGTTATTGTTATTATTATTATTATTATTATTATTATTATTTCCAATGTAATATTATTATTTTATATAGGGCTGAAACCCTATTGTGCCTATTTTGAGTTGTAGTAGTAATATTATAAATATCAAGTCTTGTTATTATTATGATTAGCATTTATTATTCTTATTAGTGTTATTATTATTATTATCTTTACTAATTTTAATTTTATAAGTAATATATGCTATTGATATTATTATTACTATTATTGAATATTACTTTCATTATTTGGAGGTAGGGTCAAAAACCCCACCTTGTAATTTTGGACTTATATTATTATTATTATTATTATTATTATTATTATTTCTATTATTATTATTATTATTACTAATATTTTATTATCATTAAAATTATTATTATTATTATTATCATTAGTAGCATTATTTTGGTGAAGGGTAGAAACCCTTATATCGCCATTCGTTTTAAAGTATATTAATATTATTATTATAATTTTTAGTAGTATTTTGTATAATTAATTTTAGTATAGTATTATTTTTATTAAAAACCTAGTCTTATAATAAGTTAGTGATTGATAGTACTTTTGGTAGGAGGGAGTCTAATTATAGCTTTTCCCTCATGATAGGTGGAACCAGTCCCTAAGGAGGCATAAGAGCGTGCTCCAAAACTGGTGTCGTTTTAGGTAAAGGGTGCTAAGGCCATATGTGTAATATATAATTTTATGTTATGCATGCCATGTGATATGAATTATAGTGTATTTCATGTGTGTATTGTATAATTGTTATGAATGCAGCATGATATGGAGTTGAAGTATGTTGGTGTGAATAAATTGTGGCATGTGAATTATGTGTATAAGTGTGTTATTATTATGGTATGATGTGGCCTTAAGACATGCATGATAAGGTTGTAAAATAATGATGGGGAGTGTAACCATGGTGTTAGGGTTTTGCGTGGAGTTGCATGGTGTTAGGGTTTTACATGGAGTTGCGGTGTTAGGGTTCTGCATCGAGTTGCATGGTGTTAGGGTTTTGTATGAAGTTGCATGGTGGTATAGGGTTGGTGTGGTGGTATTAATGTTGCATGGTGGTATTAGGGTTTGCATGATGGAGTTAGGGTTTTGCATGGATGTTAGGGTTTTGCATGGAAGTTAGGTTTTTGCATGGAAGTTAGGGTTTTGCATGGAAGTTAGGGTTGCATCGGAGTTAGGGTTTGCATGGGAGTAAGGTTTACGTGGAGTTAGGGTTTGGTAAAGATGAATCTTTGGTTTGGTATGGAAAGAATTTAGGGTTTTGTATAGATGGACTTAGGGTTTTGCATGAAAAATTCGAAAGGTTGCATGGGATGTCTAAAGTCTACATGGGAGTGAAATTTACGTATGGAAAGATAATTTGGGATGTGAGGAAGATAATGTAAGTGTTGTTTGGGTGTTTGAACACTTTTGATGAAAAATAGTACATGGAGCATTATAAGGGCACGTAGGCGACCGAGTTAGGGTTTGTGTGGACAATTAGGGTTTGGTGTGGCTGCTTAGAGTTTTGTGGTATCGTGTGTACTTGGTGAATAAAGTATGATGATGAATATGGAATCTATGATATATGATGTGTGAAGTGTAAAGAGAATGATTCATGCATGTCCAGGGTGAAAGCTTTTGAATAAGATACACAAGACACTAATCACTTAAAGTGGAAGATATTGAGATATGACCAGTCGATCCACCAGTTAGGAATAGTGGTTAGGATTTTTACCCTATGTGAGACCGATCCACCAATTATAATAGCGGTTAGGGTTTTTACCCTATATGTGACCGATCCACCGGTTATAATAGTGGTTAGGGCATGATGTCCTATGTGTATCCGATCCACCAATTATAATAGTGGGGGTTCCCGAGCTCAATAAACACAAACTAGAGTTTTGCTAAAGCACTGAAAAGATACTAATTACTTATAGTGGAACACCATGTGAGCCGGGGCCAACCGATCCACCGGTTAGGAATAGTGGTTAGGATGCGTAGTCCTATATGTCTCCGATCCACCGGCTATAATAGTGGTTAGGGTATGATACCCTATGTAACTCCGATCCACCAGCTATAATAGTGGGGGCTTCCGTACTCGCATGGATTTGATAAAGAGCATGGTGTGAAAATAAATTCGATAAAGGCTTGATGAAGTAAATATTCTGATCTGTATTGAATCATGGTATTTCACTTGAGCATTTATTTATCTTGTGTTATTATGATTGAATTCTATGCTCCTGTATTATTATGCATTGGTTGTATGAATTTTGTATGCTGGCTTTAATGCTCGATTACCTTACTCAGTACGTAGCGTACTGATCACCCATTTCATGGGTGCTGCTCATTCCCACGAGCAGTAGGCCCGTCTGACCTGTTACAGGTAGAAGACACTTATTTCGATGCTATTGATGTCTATGGGACATTAGGTGGGGCCAAGTGATTGTGGCATGGATCATTTCCTAGAGTGGCGTGGCCGTTTTCCTTTTGAGATTATTATTCAAGTTACCTTTTTATTATGTTTGAGTTTATAGAAACAATTTTATTAATGTTGTTAATTTATTATCTAAAAAACAATAGCTAGTATTTTGAATTATATAAAGACTTACGCGAACTCTGATTTTCGTATTATGAATTTGGATTATTAAGGATGTTATATGTAGTGTTTCTTAAGCCTTAGCACTTGGTACCGAAACGGTAGGAGTGAACAAGTTTGGTACTAAGTGTGGCGGTAACATCCCCAGAATTCACGAGTTTTAATTTAAGTATTTTTATTTTAATTACTGCTGCTTTCAAAAAAAGTAGTAAATTTTGGGGTGTTACAATACTTACATTGATTATTATCATGAGTATGTTGGGAGGAACAACACTACTTATATGGTATCGACGGTTGATATAAGTGACATTTATAATCAGGAATAGATGTCAACCACGAGTGTTGTCATCTATGTCACGTAAGTACTATTTCATATTTATGATTTTAGTACTTCTTGTTACATTGAAAATTTTATGACCTCTCATATGAGTTATTAGTTATTAACAAATAAGCTTTGTTATTGTTGTCCATAGGTTGGTAGCTAGTCGTGTTGTGGAGGAAATATTGTCCTCTATTGTGTTTGTGTGTCCATATTACATAGCTAACAATACTATAATAAGCAAGGGGGGACACATAAACTATTTAGCACATCACATTTTATCAGAAGGCTACAACAAGATATATCTCATTGTCACCTGGCAAATGAACATTGGATTTTGTACGCCATCCAACCTGATCTTAATCGAGTTTATGTGTTTGATTCACTTTGATTTTATGATGCATTTTTTACGTCGCTCATCGTGATGGGAAAGAATTTATTGACATGTTAGTATACTTTGTACTTCTTACTTCATTAGCTTATTTATCCATATATTCTACTTTAATTATTTTAGGTATATATACTTACAATATTGTGTATCCAACTCTATTTATTAGGGCACTACAGACGACGTATCAGAAGAGAGGTGGGAATGGTATCCCATACCCAAAGTGTAATACCATAAAAATTTACTTAGCCTAATCCTACATCATTAATGCCCTAATTTAATTCTAATCTCAAGAAATCTTATTTTTAGCCTTAACTTAATCCTTTGATCCCAAAACTTTAACCAAATCTGAAACCTTGACTTGAATAAACCATAATTCGTAAACTAAAATTAAAACCTGCTAAAATTTTTACTAATCCTAATTACTATTAGCTAATCTAAAATCACCCTAAAATAATCCCCAAACCCTCCTATTTTTCCTTTTCTTTCTCCTTTTATTTTCTTTTTTTCTTCTCCTCCATTCATCAACCTTAAGCTACAACATTTGAAATTGTTGCAACTTGCACTTGCAACTTGCAGCCCCACTTACACTATCATCTTTCTGCATCCATCACCCATCACCTTACTTCCTTTCTTCTTTTTCTTCCTCTCCTTCTGCTCCCTTATCCCTACCCGAATGCACACCCTGCCACTCTTATTCCTCCTATTCCCCTTATTCTTACGCAACACCTGCATGCAACTATCACCACCCTCACCCTACAGCTACTACCCTACTCCCAACCACCCTCTATAACCATCACCATCGCACACACCCCTTGTTATTTTTCTTCTTCCTCAATTCACACAACCCATGCACACATGTATAAATAAATAAATAAATAAATAAATAAATACACACACACACAGAGAGTCTACACACTCTTCTTCCCTTCTCTTTGAGTTTCCTCCATTCTATCATTTTGTGTCCAAAACACTACCCAAGCACTCCCTCTGCCTTCTCCTTTCTTCCCACTCTCTTTCCTTATTCTTATTTCTCCTTCTTTCCCTATTTTTTGATTATGCACTATCATTCCACCACTATGCACCACCTCAGCTACCACTCGCCGCCCATTGGCCGGTGAATCGACCACCAAGGTCACCCTAACTTTTCCCAACACCATCCCTATCTATCACCACTGACCATTACCTCTTTTCTCTTCTTCTTTCCCTCATATGTCACACTTTTGCAGAGTGCATGGCCTATGCATAGCCTCTACATGGTTGTGCAACACTTAAAATCTCTTGTTGCACAGTTACGCAAGCTTTACACATCCTGGCCGTGCGTGATCTTTTCTCTCAACCTTGTGTGCACCATTACAGCACAGCCATGCAACTTTTGCATTGCCTGACTATGTATTACTTTTTCTCTAGGCTAGAGGCTACACTACCTTCAGCAATAATTTCTTATTTTTGGCAATGCATCCCTATTTTTACCCCCAAACCTTATCCAAACACCACCAAAATTTTACCATAGCTCCGCCACACATTCTTTTACACATCCACATATCTGAAGCTTCCATTTCATTACAATTTTTTTTACCCTCTTTACCTTGATTTCTCCGTTTATTTAACTCTTCGAGCCTAACCATGAATCTTGTTATTTTCATAGGTGGTAATCTAGTATCTTCAAAAGAGGAAGTCTAAGATTTTCATGCTTAGAGCCTGGTGTCCTAGTTAGTAAGGATATTATTTGATGTTTAGGGTTTTTGATGTTATTTGCTTGTATGGTTATACGTATTTTTCATGATATTATTTATTTATGATGTAACATGTGTTGATCATGATATTTTATGATGATATGAATATTATGTTGAAATAAAGTAAGAATGGGTGAGAGGCACCATTATGGCATAATTTTGTTGTGATAATGTCATATTGTGGAAATATGTCTTATGGTATGAAATATGGGCTTAAGGATATTATGTGATTGAAAGAAAGTAAGAATGGGTGAGAGGTCACATTATATTATTATTTTGTTATGATAATGTCATATTTGTAAAAATATATCTTATGGTATGAAATATTGGTTAAATGAGTTTTGATAAATGGAATTAAGAATTTTCATGAGGTATGATGATACATTGTGGACTTGGAAAATAATATTTGTGGAAGGTACAAGATTTTATAAAATACAGATTATTTTTTGTGCTTAAGGATAATTCAGTCACTATAGGATGATAAGGAAATTTTGGTATTTTATGTGTTAGGTGGATTAAAATATGATAATAATAGCATGAGGAATTCTTGGAAGTATTATTATTATTTGAGGTTATTAAATGATTTAATGGATAATTCAGGGCAAACTATCTTATAATAATAATATTATTATTCCATGTATAAGATCTAGAGGTTATACGGATTTCTGAATACATTGTTGATGTTTAACATTATAAGGTTATCTATTAGAATTGGTAATCATGAAAATTTCATGGGAGGTGTTATGAAAAATCTGTGGAATTTGGGTATTGGATATTTCTGTAATTAACATATTGGGATGAAATTGTTAAAGTATATATATGGGAATTAGATCGTGCATTTTGGGTATGATAATAATGATGGGATTTGGATATGATATAATATAAGTTGTGTGGAACAATCAATATAGGAGAATGAATACTAAAGGGTGTGTAATTAGAGTTTGAAATGACTTAAGGATTTGGACCTATGTTATGTGTATATCTCTTTTAATGTGTTATATGCCTTAGAATCAATCTTGAATAAGATACTAATAACTTAAAGTGAAAGAGCATGTGAGTAGGGCTAAGGTGATCTATTTCTCTGTGTGTGTGTGTGTGTGTATTCCTGTTCCACCGGAAGGAATAGTAGCTTAGGAACATTTTTCCCTAAGAAGGTATTTTAGTCCATTCCACCGGATTAAGAATAGTGGGGCCCCTACTCATTGTGAAATGAAAATGTATCATTATAACTCATGGAAAAGATACCAATGATTTAAAGTGGAAGAATACATGATTCAGGACCATGGTGATCTATTTTTTCTATATATATATATGTATTCCCGTCCCATCACTAGAAATAGTGGATCATGAGTGTTTTACTCTGAGAAGATGTTTTTAATCTCCATTCCACCGAAAAGAATAATGGCTCAAGTGTTTTGTCCTTGAGATGATGTTTCAGACCGTTCCACCAATTTAAGAATAGTGGGGTTCCTACACTCAATGTATATAATTGAATGGAAATGGATTATACTTAATGAAGGAATCGGAATCATATTCTATCTTATGAGATGTTTCATTTATTTGGTTATTCCTTATTATC